>PVLA01003150.1:0-227061 GCA_004027455.1 Hydrochoerus hydrochaeris
TGGAGTCTCCACCCTCGACTCCATATTGAGCATTACATAAAAACATACACATGTGAACTACACAAATTACAATTATCAGTACAAAACATTTCAAGATCCCCGTGCCCAATTCCCACATGTGGCGTCCTTTTCCTGGAGAAGCGATTGTCACAAGGCGTGGATGGACTAGGACGCGGCATGGACAGAAAAGGGCGCCGCACATTCCTTCACTTATTCAACAAATACAGAACAACCAAGTTCAGTTCCCACGATCAGGTCATTAAATGAACTGGTTGCTAAATGAGGGCTTGCACATAGTATGTACATTACAATATGCAGAACAACTTTGCTTTTATTTGCATAACCCTAATGTGCAGTGCTAATATAAGACAGAGCAAAAATGACAGTGCAAAAGTTACAGTGCTATATAAACGAGGTGTACTATACAAAAAGAAGACATTGAGGCTCTATAAACAAGATGTACAGAACTGCACGAAAAAGGTTTAGAGGGTCTATGGGGTCTGTATCTTCACTGAAGATTACACCTGTTCCCATATCACTTGTTTTTTCCGTACTAGGGATTAAAGCCAGGGCCTTCACACTGAGCTACATCTTCAGCCCTTTTTATTTTATTATTTTCTTTTTGAGCCAGGGTCTTGCTAAATCACTAAATTACTTGGGCTGTGTTCAAACTTGAGATCTTTCTGCCTCAGTCTCCCAGAGGGCTGGAGTTATGCCATGCACCACCATGCCCAGCTCCTAGATAACTATCCTATATTTCTGATTCACTCACTGTGAAATAGAATTTCCTTTCCTCGTTCAAAAGCTAGTCCAATGATAAAGCGCCTAGTAAGCCTTTCAAAGTGGCCCCCTATTGTTCTCCCACCTGGAGAACAGCACCCCAGTGGGGAAGCAGAATGCACACACACAGAGCCTGAGAAAGCTGGAGCTGTGCACTGCGCTTTGGCCTGGAGTCTCAGAGCAGTCAGAAGAGGGAACACCTGGTCCCAGACTCACCCTAAAAGAACGGTTTGGACAAGCAGGAATGTCCAGGTGGCCAGAACATCAACCCACAAGAGTGAAGTACAAGCAAAGACTTTTGGTCCAGCAGTGGGCCCTGGTTTTCACAGACACTCCTACTACTTCCTGCCCACTCATTTGGCTGTCCCTAGCCACACACCTATGGAGCACCAGCCTCACCCACAGATGGTGTCCAATGAGCTGAGCAGGAAGAAGGCAGTAACTTCAGTTATTTGTTCAAGACAGGGGCAACTCTGCTTCATGGAGTGCACAGCACATGCTGAACACTGTGCTGTGGTTTCTTCAAGTGTCCTTTTACTGTCTCCAGTGTCCACGTAACTGAGCTCCCAGGAGGTCACACTGGCACACAGTGAGGAGATGGCAGATCCAGAATTCAAACCCAACTTTCATACTCCAATTGCTACTCTTTTCTCCACCTATGTTTTTTAAAATCCAAAAGAATTACTCAAAGGTTTCTGTTTATCATTCTTTGTGTCATGTAATGATTTGCCTCGGGCTCATTAAGTTTTATCTTGTCTTCAAAAAAGCACTTAGTACTACTTGAGATGACTTTATTTTTTTATTTTCTGGTATCAAATCAAATTCAGGACATTGTGCTCGCCAGGCAGACAGGCCTGGCAAGCACATGATCATGAGTTTGATCCCTGGTACCAAAAAAAAAAAAAAGGAGAAAGTCTATGACGTATGTTATTACTGTTTTATGTCGAAAAAATAAAAAAGAAAGTGGAGACAATAGTTGTCTTCTGGGAAAAAATTGGATATATGTTAAATGCCTCAAATTTGACCCATAGACATGAATCCAAGGATGTGATAGTCAAATTGCCAAGACCATAGCTGTTGTTATGTATTAAAGCGTTATTTTTCTATTGAAAATAGTACGCATTTTTTCCCCTCTTCCTGTCCCTTTTTTCTATGTGTACGTGTGGGAAACCTCAGTTTACTTTCTAATTTTCTACCAAAGTGGAAAACATATCCAATTTTTAAATAACTTCCAGGTCTTTTCCCTCTTGGACAGAATCCAGGTGGACTATTAAAAAGTAACTCCTCTCTTGTTGGCAAGTGTGGCAATGTTTTATAAAGTCGGTGTGAATTCATGTGCTCTTCTATACCCAGTGCGGTGGGAAATTGATTGCCTGAGAGAAAATGAGACTGCAAAAAAGGAGCGAGGGCCCTGGGTATGTGGTGTATGCCAAGTGCTTATCCCAGCGCTTGGGAGGCTGAGGCAGGAGGAGTGCTGCAAGTTCAGTGCCAGCATGGGCTCCATAGTGAGGGCAAGGCCAGCCTGCACTACACCATGAGACCCTGTCTCAAAAGAAAGAAATGAGGGGGAAAAAATGTGACAGAAGTCAAAAAAGAACAAAAATAAGAATTAATTTAGCCAGGGGCCTCAAGTAAACAGGGTCATGCAAGGGCATTAAGAAATGGGGAAAAAACTTACATTAAAATCTAGTTTTCAACTTTTTCTGAGGAAGAAAGCTACACCAGCCAGGGAGAGAAGAACATTCACACCACCCCACCCTGCCATAAGCCACTGGATGATTCAGAGCTGTCTCATTTGGTTGACTTTACAAGACTAAAGTTGGTGATCTGAGCAACTAGAAGATAACAATATGCAATACAGTAACTATTGTAGATTTCCTCCTGTCTTAGCACTGTTTTGTTTCACTTTATTGTTCTGTCTTACTCCCTTTAAAAGAAAAAATAAAATAAACCCCCCCGGCCCTCAGTAGTAATTATTTTATTTATATATATATATATATATATATGCACATTGATATATTGGATGCTCAAACTTCCCTAACGATAAGGATGCGTAACCAGGAAAGATTTGGTCTAGCTCAAGGCCAGCCTGAACTGCATTGTGAGACCCGGCCTCAAAAAGACAAAAAAAAAAAAAACACAAAACTTTATTTATAGTGTAGAGGGTACTACTGGGGTGGGGAAACCACTTCCCCTCTATCCACCCACACTTGGGCAACACTCCAGAGCCAATCCTGCTTCCAGAGAAGCAGCATTAGGAATAACGAAGTCCCAGGAAATCTCTAAAGCTCCAGGCCAGAACACATGAGGGTCACATTCAGTGGCCTGATCTACAGTACCCTTTCCCCACTAAGCTTCCTTAGTGGTTGGTACCTAGGAACAGCACGTCAAGCATCTGACTATAGCAGAATGAACTGGGGGATAGTTGTGCTTACTGGATCCCCTTGAGATAACTCAGCACCCTGTCAATCACTTCATCAGCCACATCCAGAGAGATCCGACAAGAAATGTCATAGGCCGGATGCACATATGTTCAATCCAAAAGCCTGATTTATCTGTTTTTTTCCTAGTTTTCCTGCCGCCCCTGCACCATTTCTTTCCCATTAGGGCCATCTCTTTGTTTCCACTGAGCACACCTCCCCTCCCCGGATAATGTCAAGAAATGTAGCTGCTTTTTCTTCTACCATCAAGTGCATACTTGCAGTGCTTTTGCTCATCAGACAGAAGAAGCCGGAATGCATCTCTCAGAAGCCCATCACACACAGTATTATTTAGGCTTCTGACTCAGCACAATGTATCCAAGAGTAATCAGCATAAAGTAAATAAGACACTAATTGGAAGTTTTACATCTCTCCAAACTCCAACCATAACTGCCAAACTGCCGTTCCCAGAACCCCGAGCTGGTCAAGCTGCAGACAGCGCCAGGGAACAGACAGTATGTGCGTGGCCCTGCGGAGGCAGAATGGGTGCTAGCACCTGGCTCTCCTCTTTCCCTGGCCCCCATCTTTCTGTTCACAGTCCATGATCACTTTCCAGGGTCAGTTCCAAATAAAGCCCAAGAAGCCTGGGGGTCCGTCTGACCAGCTACGCTTCTGGAGGGACTTAAGTGTTCATAACTGTTCCTGCAACTTTGTTTTTATTGGGATGAGGCTCAGCCGGAGACATGCAGCGCACTCTAGATGGCGGCGCAAACTAAGTGAAAAGCTGAGGCGGAGCCGCGGAGCCGCCAGGACAGGGACTCACAGCGCAGCGGCCCTGCTTCCCCGGCCTCAGCCGCCTACCAAGGGATAAGCTGGTGTGGCAGCTACCAAACTGCAGAGCGAGCATTCTGGAAAGTGCGCCCCAAAACTATGCTAACATTTTTTTTCAAAAATAGAAAAAGAGGGGGGAAAGAGCAGGAAAATAAAATTTTATTTCTTTTTTAAATGTATATTTATTTTTCCAAATCCATTTTATTTCAAGGATAAAAAGAAAAAAAAAGAAGAAAACTACAAAATTTCAAAACACATCAATCGGCAAATTTTTTAAAAAAATTTTATTTAAAGAGAAAAAAAGCAAAATAAAAAAGGGTAGAAATAGTGCAGAATTTTTAAAAAAACAGTAAGAAATCACTAGTTGATAAATCACATATTGTCTTCTCAGATACAGTTGTTCAAGTCACAAAATTAAAGCACATAGAGTGGACATTTAAACAGTGAGGATGCAACAGTTCTGTTCAACAAACAAAAACTCCGCAACATGGTTATCAATCCTACATACTTAAACATACACGCAGTTATATTCTTTAGAGCACTTTCTTTTCTTCGTTTTGCTTTTTAAGTCCATTATCTGTTTAGTTATATCATGTTTCAGCTTGCTCAGTACCTTACTAATCTGTTTCGTTGTTGTTATTTACTTATTAATCAACTTGTATAATTCTGTTGCTTTGTTTTTGTGTTTCTCCTCATCCATTCCCCATGGATCAGCTTTGAGGGAGTTGGGAGTTTTTGGAGGTATTTTGTTACTTTGTTATCTCTCTTTTAAAAAAATTATTATTATTATATTATTATTATTTTGAAGGTAGTAAAATACAGTAGAACAAGACAGAACAAAGCCAATTGAGACAGTGTAGTGAAATTGGTACAAAACTTCACAGCAGGTTACCAGGATAACAGTAATACATACAATAATATATCTCATTTTCTTCACAATAGTTGTTCTTTAAATCAGGTACAGCAAAATGGAAGGAAATACTGAAATTATAAAAACGGAATATTGAATAGAGCTATACTATTAATCAGAACAGCGCAAAAACAGTGATAAAGATATTTGCCCACTAAGAGGTGGTAGAAGGAAATCCCCCATATTTTTTATATTGCATACGTTGATCCTCCCAAGAGATACTCAGATCTCTGGCTCCCATTTGCTAATGGGGGAGAGGTGTTGGGGGTGGATGTTTGATTCTTAGCCCCCGTCCCAGAAGGCTCATAGCCACTTACCAGAGCGGTGATCTGGCTGCTTGTTTTCCCAGCGTCCCCTTGGCAAAATTTTTTAAAACAAAAAATTAAAAGTTTTTAAAATATATCATCTAATTACCCTTATATAGCCAGCAGCTTGAAAGAAATTCATCTCTTCCAAAGAATGTTTGGAATAACACATACCAGTTGGCTTAAACAACTGGTGATATACTCATGACTCTCCCATGGGGTGTTTGTACCACTAGCAGATCTACTTACTTTTATCAGTCTATTTACTAACAAAATTAATACAAAGCCACCCAAAGGGACAGTCATACCTATGACACCAGTGGCTCGAGCTGCCCAAAAGGGAGACATACAAATTACAGCCTGGTTGTGAATGTGTTAAGATGACCACCTGTTCAAAAATCATCAGAGCCACTTCAGTGAAAGGGCATCAACCAGGTTGCAAGGCACATGGCTCCCATGGATCTGTATTTTTTTTTTTTTTTAAAGAGGAAAAAAAAAAGCAAAACAGAAAAAGGGGTAGAAACAATACAGAATTTCAGAAAAAAAAGAAGAAATCACTAGTTGATAAATTACATATTGTCTTCTTAGACATAGTTGTTAAAGTTACAAAATTAAAGCATACAAAGTGGACATTCAAATGGTGAGGCTGCAAAGAAGTTCAATGATCCAGTAACAACTTAGCAACATGGTTTTCAGTCCTACACACTCAAACATACATGCAGCCATATCCTCTAGAGCACTTTCTTTTCTTTTTACTTTTTAAGTCCATTATCTGCTTAGTTATATCCTGTTTCAGGTTGCTCAGTACCTTACTGACTTGTTCTGTTGTTGTTATATACTTTTAATCACCTTATATAATTCCGTTGCATTGTTTTTGAGTTTCTCCTCATCCATGATCCATGGATCAGCTTTGGTGGAGTTGGGAGATTTTTGGAGGTATTTTGTTACTTTCTTATCTACTTTTTTTTTGAAGGTAGCAAAATACAACAGAACAAGACAGAACAAACCCATGTGACTGCACTGCAATAAAACTACCACAGAACCTCAGAGCAGGTCACCAGGACACAAGCAATGGGCTCAATAGTACAGCCCATTTTGTTCACGTTAGCTGTTCTTTCAATCAAATAGAGGAAAATATCAAACTTTTAAAAACAAAATATTGAATAAAGCAGTACCATTAATCAAAACTGAGCAAAACAGTGATAAAAATATTTGCCTTCAAAGAGATGGTAGAAGGAAATCCCCCTTACTTGCCACGCTGTATACATTGATCCTCCAAAAAGATACTCAGACTGCAGGTGCCTACTTGCTAAAGTGGGGGGAGGGATGGATCAATGTCTGATTCTTAGCCCACGCACCAGCAGGGCCCCAGCTGCTTACAGGCCGCCTTATCTCCCAGTGCCCAAAGTTCCAACATGATGCAGAGCTTAGGAGTCACTGATAGTTCTCGACCTCGTGTGCCAGTGGTTTGCCAGGCCACCAGCTGCTCACCAGGGTGGCGAGTAGGCCACCTGTTCTCCAGCGCCCAAAGTTCCAACATGATGCAGAGTTCAGGTCTATCTGTATTTTTAATAAAATTTAATAACCTTTCCTTTTTGTGAGCATTATTGATTTGACACTTTTAATATCTTTTTGGAGTATAATCAACCTGCTTGGTAAAAACTTCTATCCCTTGCCCCACCAAGTGCCAAGCACCTTCCAGGAAGAGATTTGTGTGGAATGAAAGAGGAGCAAGGGCCTTGCAGATGTGGCTGGGCCTGGGTCAGGACCTTGTAGGACCATGGGTTTCAAGAATGACAACAGTGAAGCAGGAGAGAAGACAGATTTACCAGACTGATTTATTCAATATTCTACAAGAGCAACAAACGCTTGACACCAACCTTTAGAAATTATATTTTCTTTTCTTGTGTAGTAAGAAATAACTTCCGTTGGAAGGCAGCTCACAGCTAAGTCCCTGGAGTAGCATACAAGTTCTACATCTTGCTCCCATCTTTTCCCCTCGTGGATTGTCTGTCACTGTTGGGAGCTGCTGTAGCTGGAAACTGACCACATGTGCAAGGCTGGGGCTGTCCTAAGGACAAAGAGTGCCGGGGCAGCCACGTAAAGAAGCTGCTTCAGCCCAGAAAACACCCAGCCCCAAGACAATCTGAACAGTGGGTTGCTAGGACAACATTAAGTTGCTAAATGGTATAAATGCCCCTGCAGTGAGGGGCCAGTCCTTTTCCTCCCATCAGGAGGGTAAGGGCTCCACCTGACCCCAGCTTTGTCTCTTCTTTATTTTCTCATCCTCTCGCAGTCCTTCACCCCAAGAACCTCGAGCCACATGGGTCATGGCATGTCCTCATTTATGTTCCCGAAGAGATCTACACTGTAGCTCCTGACACAAATAGGAATATGTTGTGGTTGTACAAGGATCTGAATTGCTCAGACCTCTTTCTGCTATCACTTTGCTGTGACCTTTGGACAGTTCATATTTTAACCCAAGCACGATCTCCATTATAATCTGAATCATGCTATGCAGTGGGTAGAAAAATACTTTAAGATGAACTAGAAAAAAACAAAACAAAACAAATCACAAAATGAATGAAAGCTGCTTAGCTTTAAATTGTTGGCACAACCTGCAAGACACCAGTTAAAACACTAGTTAGTCCTCTTTACCCTCTCTTTGCCTTCTGCATGGTGTTATACTGATCATTGCTGACATTTTGAAAACTAAACCATGTAAAACAAGGGATCCTTTCAGAGAGAATATTTATGTAGTGTTTTGTTGCAGGAAAGAATAACTGCAGAAAAGATGCCTCTAATTCAAGGCCAGCAAACCTCAAGTTATGGTTGAGTTAAACCATGTTTTCTGCCTTACTTTTTAAGCCAATAAAAACAGCAAGAATCAACTTGGTTACCTTTTTTCTTTTTTGAATAATAATTGAGTATTTTTCATTTTTAATTGACATAATTTTATCAGTTGATGTATCACAATGTGATATTGTGAGAGACTTATCTAATGTGGAATGATTATTGAATTAGAGCAGTTAACCTATCCATCACCTTAATTGCTTATCATACCTTTATTCTGGAAACATTCAGCCTTCTCTCTTAGCTATTTCAGGACTGTTCACTTTTTCTTAAACCAACACAAGGCAGGAGTTCAGATACTGTAAAATTTTGGCGATGGGTACAATTCCAAAGATTTGAAAGTCCTACCCTCATTTCTGCTCCTGACTTTTGGACAAAACCTCAATTTCCTTATTATTCCAACACAAGTTATGAAAGGGAAATAATCGATGTAAAGGCATTTGGCCAAGACTGTTGCTGCCACTGAGCTACTGTCAAGGCTCTTGCAGCTCCTGCTGATTCTATCTCCTGTAAAGGACTTTGCTACCCACTCACAAAACACAACACAGCTTAAGACAAAGAAAGCCAAGTGTGGTGGCACATACCTGTGGCCCAGTGCTCTGGGAGGCTGAGGCAGGAGGATTCAAAGATTGAGCCCACCTGGCCACCTTAGTGACAGTCATCTCAAAATAAAAAGAACTGGGGATGCAGCCCAGAATGGAGACTTTGGGTGGTGCTTGGGTTGTGGAGGGTTACAGGAACCTGCAGATCTATTTTAAAAACTATAAATTATAATCCCAGGTAGCAATATTTTTATTTTTTTCATCATCCATGAAAGCTCTTCTTTATTAAGCACAGGACAGGATTTCTTCAAGGAACAAAGTAATTAGACCATGGTATGGTCTTTGTGGTTATACTAATGCACCTTTAAGACCTACAGATAGGTGTCATATTTATCAAAAACCTCGAGAGCAAAAAAAAAAAAATTCTCCAAGATGATGTTCAAATCCTCCTGTATGTTAGGTATACAACTTAATCTATGCTACTTGCCCAAGAAAAGGTCCCACTAGGCATGTGAAATCTCCCCTCATCAATGTGGCGGGGCACAGACTGTGGATCAACAGGTCATGACTGCGAATTTTGAATAACAACAAGAAAGAACACACCCTGGTCACTTGCTTCAGCATTTGAGATTATGTTGCAGAATCTATTGGATGCATACCTAAAAATCAATAGCAGTTACTTTTAGCAATGAGCAACTCAGCTCACTGATAACTACACATGCAAAGAAACTAACTATGAAAGTAATATTTTATTTATTTAAACGACTTGATTTTAAGAAATGGAAAGGTTCCGTGGAGTCTGCTTTGGAGCTCAGCCAGACTCCCGGCTCCAGCACCAGGGCAGCAAACGCTGGGTGCTGCTGCTCGCTGGGGCTCACAGCTGAGCCGCCTCGGCCCCAAGTTTAAACAATTAGTCAGTAGGGAGGGTGTTGAGGTCTGCGCCCCTTGCCCCGCTTCGGCTGACTGCACGCAAACCCCAGCACCTCAGCCCCCGCAGACCCAGCTGTCTCGCAAACAGCTGTTTCCCTGCTCAATGCTGGCATCAGCACTGCACTACAGGCTTCCTCACAAGCGCATCTCAACAACCCTCCCACACAGGCAAACCAGCTCGGAGTCCAGGGACCCGACACAAGACAGCCCATAATGCAAATGGTCCCAGGAGTCAGGCTCTAAAGCAGAACTTTGGAGCTGGATCACCCGCCTGCAACCAGGGGTCCACCTGACAAACACCGTCCCTGGGAGGCGGCCCTGACGCCCGGCAGGCGCTGGCCGCGCGGCAGTGATTTCAACCCGCTGGAGCAGGCGGTGTCCAGCTGTAGTAAGGGATCCAGCGCTCCGCGTGGCACGCCCCTCGCCGTCGCCTGCGGGAGGGCGCCCCCGCCAGGCCGAGCCGAGCAGGCCGGGGCCGCCGCTCTTCCGAGCCCCTCGCGGCCTCGCGAGCCCTGGGAGCGGTGTCCGCGGAGAACCGAGATTTCAAAAGCACTCCCATGAAAGTTAGCGTTTGCGTGATGTGCTTCATTGTTACTCCTCACAACAGCCGGTCGAAGACGGAACTATTATGAATATATCCACTTTCGAAACGAGGGTCTGGCAATGGGAAGGAGACCAAGGGAGGAAGGGGAGGAAGCAGAGAGGAAAGGGGAAGTGAAAAGAATTAAGAAGTGCTGTGTGCATGGACCAACGCCCCGTGAGGAGCGTAATCAGTATATACTGCAAACAGGTACTAATAAAAGTAAATTTAAAAATTAAACTAAAGAAAGTAAGCTTTTGGTAACTTGAAGCACCCCAAAGTGGAAGAACTCCGGTTCTGCCAGACTCTAGCTCGGTAACTAACGGCCTCCCGCCTTGCTTGGGCATGCGCAGAAAGACACCGCAGCCACACAGCATAGGTCCGACACAGAGGGGCGGACCTCAAAGAGCCCAGCATTCCTCGCGTGCGCCAAGATGGCGGCGCCCGTGTTGAGTCGCCTTTCCCCGGGTTGGTGGTCTGGTACCTCAGGACTGTCGGGACTTTTGCCCTGGGGTCTGCGGCAGTCACACTCCGGCGCTCAGGGGTTTCTGGCGGCTCAGAAGGCTCGGGGTCTGTTCAAGGAGTTCTTCCCGGAAACGGGTACAAAGACTGAGCTCCCCGAGCTCTTCGACCGGAGGTCGGCAGGCTACTCTCCCCAGACCATTTATTGCGGCTTCGACCCCACGGGCGATTCGCTTCACGTGGGGCATCTGCTGGCGCTGCAGGGCCTGTTCCATTTCCAGCGAGCAGGCCACAACGTGATCGCGCTGGTGGGAGGCGCCACGGCACGCCTGGGAGACCCGAGCGGCCGCACCAAGGAGCGCGAGGCACTGGCGGCTGAGCAGGTGCGAGCCAACGCGAGCGCGCTGCGCCGCGGGCTGCAGGCCCTGGCCGCCAACCACCAGCAGCTCTTCGCTAATGGGCAGACCTGGGGCAGCTTTACGGTGCTGGACAATTCGGCCTGGTACCAGGAGCAGCGCCTTGTGGACTTCCTGGCGACCGTGGGCGGCCACTTCCGCATGGGCACGCTGTTGAGCCGTTTGAGCGTGCAGACTCGACTGAGGAGTCCCGAGGGCATGAGCCTGGCAGAGTTCTTCTACCAGGTGCTCCAGGCCTACGACTTCTATTACTTATTCCAGCATTACGGGTGCCGGGTCCAGTTGGGCGGGTCTGATCAGCTGGGTAACATCGTGTCCGGATACGAGTTCGTCAACAAGTAAGCGCCTGCTTGCTAAACCCTACAGAAATCCAGGGACTAAATAATTTACACACTTACAGCCTGTTGGTTTTTTTCCCTGTTAAGAATCTGTAATGACGTTAATAACACAAACTGTGCAGGAAATAGACAACTAGTCAAAATTTGAGTTGTGTCTGCTTCCCTAAGTCGCCTAGTCGTTGTTTCTAACTTGAGAAATTGCACTTATGCAAGGTATCTGGGCGTCGTTTTCTAAGCTTTAACCCTTGACTCCGAATGTTTGACAAGTAATGTAGGTTTTTTTGGCGTTTTCATGAAGGAGATGTAGAACAGGGTCTGCCCATGTGCTATGGGACTTTTCCCTTTTTTTTTTTTTTTGGTGGCTCTGGGGATCCGAGCCCAAGGGCCTTGTGCGTGTAAGGCAAGAGCTGTAACACTGAGTCACATCTCCGACACAAAACTTACTTTAAAAATCCCTTTAAAACAAATTCTGTAGTGTTTCTTCCTGACTCACTTTTCACTCGTTTTTCTTTCCTCTACTTTTCAAAAATTCCTTCCCCCTGGCTTGCCCGGAGCCACCCCATGCCATGGTAGTTTAGGATGTGTGAATGTAAGCTGAGTGTTGTTAAAAAATAAAAGCAAGAATCTAGATTTAGGAGGTCAAAGAATTACTTTGGAGCAAATAAGCAGACTGAAATCTTGAAGGGTAAGTAGTGTGACCTACCACTAATTGTGCCTGAAGCAGTCATGAAATCTTTTTTTTCATGTATAGGCTGACTGGAGAAGATGTGTTTGGAATCACTGTCCCTCTGATTACAAATACAACTGGAGCAAAGCTGGGAAAATCTGCTGGCAATGCTGTGTGGCTGGACAGAGATAAGACATCTCCCTTTGAGTTGTATCAGTTCTTTGTCAGACAGCAAGATGATTCTGTGGAAAGGTGAGTCTTTAAGAAGGGGACTGAGAACCATTGACATCATAAGCTAGATAGTTTTCTATATTCAATCTCTATGTATTGGGCCAGAGTTGTAGCTCAGCAGCACAATGCCTGCCTGGCAAGTGCAAGGTCTTGTATTCAATTCCTGGTATCCACAGAAAAAAATCTTTATGCACACTTTAACTTAGATTTTTTTTTTTTAACTTAGAGTCTATTTAAGGCATTATGTCACAGAACACTGTACCTTAAACTGTGTTCTTTAACTTAAACTTTTTGTTAGGTTAAATAGAATAATACCATGGTGGTTATCTAGAAAACTCAGAACTAAGTTTTTATCTGTATCGAACAGGTACTTAGGACTTTATCAGGTATATGTTCTAGTCTTTTCACTCCATTCATTTTAAACTCTGCTATTCTTTTCCATCTCTCCTAGGTTTGTTTTCTGTAATGTAGCCTATAACACCTTTAGGACTGTAGCACTTTGTTAAAATTTTGATTGAGGGCTTCACCAACTTGCTGAGTTGCCCAAACTGGGCTGAAATTCAAGATCATCCAGACTTAGCCTGTCTTAGAGTGCTGGGATTACAGGCTTACAGTGCTACATCCAACCCCTTTTTGTTCTTTATTTTGAGAAAGGCCTTGCTAAATTCCCCAGGCAGGACTTGAATTTACAGTCCTTCTGCATCAGCTTCCCTGTGTGCGGGGATTACCAATATGCAACACCATGCTTAACATTGTGCTTTTTAAAGTGACTTTCCTGTTACCTTACATTGCTTTATACTCTTAGGAGAATATAATTTAAAACAAAAAGAAATAGACCTGCAACAAAGGAAACTAAAAGGGTATTTGATCCAGCTTATCATAAAAATAATCTAGGAATAATTCTTTTAAAAATTTTAAATATGTAATTTTCCTGAAAACCATCAGAAAACACTGTTGGCCACAAAAACCTCCATAAATGGAGAGTTACGCCATATTCATAATACAGATGAAATACCAGTCTTCAGTTTGATCCATATATTCAGTGCAGTCCCAACAATACATAAATGGGGCTTTTTATGGGACTTAACAAACTTATTCCAAGATTTACATAGAAACAAAGATCTAGATTGCCAAGACATTTTTTTTAAATGCAGAACTGGGGATTGAACCTAGGGCCTTGTACATACTGTGCAAGTGATCTGCCATGGAGCTACATCTCCAACTCATGCCAAGCCATTTTTGAAGAACAGAATGGAATATAATACTGTGTTACATGAGTAAGGCTTTTCTTTTGGGTTTATGGTAGTATTTTTGATGATACAGTCTTCAAGCTTTGATATGTCAAAAAATGACACATTTTTGGGAGTTTCATTTTCTGTTTTTGTAAAGGCCCAGGATTTAATTCCCCTCAAAAATTCTCAAAGCTAGTGAACAAAGGGCAATCAGTAGAAAAAAGGAAAGAAACGTGAACAGGCATTTCATAGAGATCCTACCCTAAAGGCCACAACAGAAAAAGTACTCATCTTTCATGGTAAAAAGAAGAATGCAGAGTAAAGGCACAGTGAGATTCACTTCACCCTCTGTAGTGGAGGGCCTAACACTTGATAGTACAGTACTAAGCATTAGTGCAGTGCGAAGCATCTGTGAGAGTGTTCCAAGATGGTGAGAGTGAATTACAGATCTGATTTGGAAAGCTGTTAGGCAGTACCTATGCACACATGTTGTGACCACAGCAGGTCTTCTCTTGGGTATATCTAACAGAAAGGAGTGCATGCTTGTGCTTAGACTTCTTAAATATATGAAAATATGCATAACAGCATACTCATTATCCAAAAGCAGAAACAATATAAATGCTGCAGCAGAGTGGAATATATGATGTGTGAACAGACACAGGATGAAATGCAATGTCATGAACAAATCTAAACATACTGATGTGCCTAAGTAGCGAAATATAAAAGCACATTCTTTCTAAGCTCTCCTTGACTTGAGGAGATACCTTGTGTGATTCTGATGGGCTTTCCTTTATAGATGATTTGTTTCTTTCCTCAAAACAGCTTTTAACATTCTTTTCTTATGTTGAATTTCTTAGATCTTGACTATTACATGGTTTGATTTAGTTTTTTTCTGATTGTGGCCAGTGGAGTTCTGCATGCTTCACTTCTCTGTATGTCAAATTCTTTTTCCATGCCTGGAAAGTTTTCTGCTATTATTTCTGTGAACAGGTTTTTTATGGTCTTTGTGCCATCTTCTGATTTTTCATTGATTCTAATTAATCTTATATTATTTGTTTTAGTTATATTTTTTTATCTAAAGAGAAACAAAAGCCTATAAAGGTTAGAGGTAATACAGAATTCTAAAAAAAAGATAAACAATAAATCACTAGTTAATAAATTACATATTGTCCTCTTAGAAATAGTTGTTCAAGTTACAAAGTTAAAGCATACAAAGTAGATATAGTCAAACAGTGAGAGTGTAAACAGCTACACATACATGAATCTCTACATGTATTTCTATCCTTTCTGTGTTAGAGGGAAAAACAAAACTTAGTAAGACAAAACAAAACAAATTCCTATAAAAACATGAAACCAAAAATTGTCTAAAACCACAGTACAAGGTGATCTACAATGATTATTGTGTTGTTTCTTATTATCTTCAATAGAATTGTCTATATCATCAGGCATAATTGAATATAGCAGTATAGAGTAAAGCAGTAAATAACAATATTAGTAAAAATAAAACATTGTAGACAGTATAAAACTTCAAAGGCAGGTAATAATCAAAACATAGTGGATATTCTAGTGAATCTTGTCATCTTAAATGCAGTTGCCTATACTCTCAGACTTGATACTATCAATACAAAACAGCAATCCAACAAACCAGATTCGATTACAACCAGTCATGGTTAAACAGTGTGGGTTATACAGAACTTTAAGTTAATAGGAAATTAAGGATGATTACTATATCCTGTTATTTTCGGGATTACTGTCTGTGCCCTCAAATCTAGTACAGGTAGAACGACTGGAACAGAATATAATACATCTAAGCAGAGTAGTGTGAGTAATGTGGGTTTTAAATCCTGGTGCACAACTAACAATATAGTGTATCAAGGCCATCTGTTTTAGAAATTCTAGTTATCCTTCTCTGCCTCATTTCTGCTATGCTATTTTTCTGCCTTTGTTTGTCTAGTTTTCTCTTTCATTCTACTGCCTGCCCCACTCATTGAGGCCTTTCTGCCACTGTTCCTAAAATCCTGGTATGTTTTTCTCTCTCTCTAGAATGTCCTTCAGTATTCTCTGTAGGGTTGGATTGGTGGTCACAAACTCCCCCAGTTCCTCTTTGTCATGGAAGCATCTTGTTTCTCCATTAATTTCTAGTGACAGTTTTGCAGGGTTCATCAATCTGGGCTAGAGGTTATTTTCTTTCAGACTTTTTTCCAAGCGCTTCTTGATCTGATGGTCTGTGTTGAGAAGTCAGCCATGATTCTGATGGGCTTACCCTTTTAGGTAATCTGTTTGTTTACTCTGACGGCTTTTAATATTCTGTTTTTATATTGAATTTCTGGTATCTTGATTATTATATGTCTGGGTGTAGCTCTGTTTTGGTTGTAGGTGGCTGGAGTTCTGTATGCCTCACACAACCGAATATCATTTTCTTGTCATGCTTGGGAAGTTTTCCTTAATTATTTCCATGATTAGCCTTTGTAATTTGCCTGTATGTATTCCTGCTTCTTCGTTCATGTTTCTTATTCTTAAATTGTAGATTCTCTTGTCATTGTATTATTACTGCCTTTGTATTATTACTGCCTGTTTCCTTGCTGTTTTTAAGAGAACTTTCCTTTCATGATCACACATTGCAAACTTGTCTTCAAGTTTTGATAGTCTATCCTTAGTTTCTTTTAAGGAGTCTTGCCAGGTTTCAATGGAGTTTTTAATTTCCTGGTAGTCTCTTTGAATCTGCTTCATTTATTCTATATTTTCTTTATATTCTTTATCGAATGTTTCTCTCCTTTTTTGTGTTCTTCCCTTCTTCCATCTGTATCATCCTGAGAGATGCTTCCTGAGAGCATTTCTTTTATTACTCTACTCATATTTTGCTTTACCTGATTTAATATTTCAGTTTTGAGCTCATCTACAAGGTCCCGAAGATATCTCTTAATGTCCATTGAAGCCATGTCTGATGTTGTGTGTTTGCCACCCTCTGTCTCGTTTTTCCCTCTCCTGGATTGGTGCTCTCAGGGTTCTGGGCTGGGGGCCTCCTCCTGCCTCTCCTTTCATGGCCCTGGCTTCCTCCACACGGGTTACAGTGCAGGTCCCAGCCCCCTATCTGTTGGCCATATTTCCTCCGAAACACGCTGGCGAGGGAACTCCTCCCTCTCCTGCCTGCTCTTGTCACTGAGGTGTAAGCAGCAGCTGCGTTTGCCTGCCTCTTCCCCACCGGGCCAGCCAAACTTCAGGTGCCTTCCCCCGGTTAGTGCTTGCTAGATGCAGGGAATCTATTTGGGACGGCTCATTGGGTCCCAGCCAGGGGCGTGGCCAGTCCAAGCAAATCCCACGAATCTGCTCTTAGGAGGGAGGAACCAACTGAAGCCACTGTTGCTCCCAGTTCAGGCTCCTCCTGCCCGATTCCAACATGTCACCCATCTTGCCGTGCCCCTCCTGCGGTGAGGGGTGTGTGTCCCATTCCTAGCACTGACCATGGATCAATGAAGGTCCCTTCACTGGCCCCACTTTCCACTGGACCCACCAACCCCAACCTCAGAGCTGCTGTGCCTCCTGTGAGTGGCAGCGGGAACGAGTTTAGGCGGCTCTGCTGGCTGGCGCAAATTCAGGCTTTTGCAAACTTGGCAGCTTGCTGCGAATGAAAATGCAGTATCCCGTAATTTTTAGCTGTTTCAGTTGTAGTTCCGAAGTATTTGACAAGCTTTTTTATGTTTTAATTTCTTCCTGTGTCAAGACGCTCCATCTCCCTCTGTCTGGGTCTCTCCAGGGTGTTTTATTCTGGCAAATGAGTTGTTTCTCCTGGAAGGCTTTGTATTTTGTTGCTCACTGATTGGCCATCTTGTCTTCTCTCACATTTTTTTTCTTATTGCTGAGACAAAATACTCAGCACCCTAAGTTAAAGGAGGAAAGATTTATTTAGCTCACAGTTTGGAGAGTTTTCTGTCCATCATCAGCTGACTCTAAGGCAGGATGATATTGCAGGAGGGGCATTATAGAGGAAAAACTGTCTATGGGAGGCAGAAGACTGCAAAAGCAAGCAAGAAACCAGTGACAAGCCTCTTTGTCTCCCTTATATCTTATCCAGGCTACTCAGTACAGGTAGCACTCACACCTTTAATCCTAGCATTGCACCACAAATCAATTCCAGCATCATGCACTCTAGATCCAGCCACCTCTGAAAAAGCCCCACCTACATATGACCACATGAACCTTGCAGGAATGTCTAGACACAGCTATAACATTATTCTTTGCATTGTCTAGATTTGGATTGATTTCTCATGGCTCCTTGCTACAGAAGTATACACTTTTGATTCCAATGCATATACCATCATGGTAAAACTTGCTGAGCACAGTGGCAGGCCTGAAACTTACAGCTACTCTAGAACTCAGACAAGAGGCGGCCCCTTGAGCCCCAGAGTTTAAGGCCAGCCTAGGCAACATAATTAGAGCCTATCTCAAAAAAAAAAAAAAAAAAAAGCAAAACTAAGTAATGCATTTAGGGAGGTGTATTGAGGTGTTCAGATAGTTTAAAGAGAAACAAGGAACTGATTATCATTAAGGCACGGTAATGATTAAACTGAAGGGAGCCTAGGGGCAGAGGGTATGCTTGGGCTCTGTCAGGCAGTGTTGTATTTTTAACCAAAGAAATGATTCTATAGGTACTTGTATTACAATGATTCATTAAGCTATAATGTATTCCCAAATATTTAGTATTGTAGTCCAAATATGATAATCCCTTTTCTGATCTTCCTTACAATCCACAGAGTTACATTTGTAATCCCATTGAGACGTTATTGGAATCCCAGCAAATTAATTTTAATCTACCTCCTCCAGTGTAACCCATGGCAAGAGTTAAGACAGCAAGACATATTCAAAGTTAAGGGCAGCCAAGGGGTCCTAAGCCCAATCCAAGTGAGGATATGCAGGCAAAGGTCTTTTTTTGTTGTTTTTTTGTTTTGTTTTGTTTTGTTTTGTTGCAGTACTGGGGATCAAACTCACAACCTTGCACTTGCCAAGCAGGCGCTTATACCACTGAGCTAAATCCCCAGCCTGCAGGCAAAGGTTTTGATCCAAGGCCTCTCCCAGAATTTATTATCTTGTGAAGAAGGGATGCCTCTAGGATGAGTGACAGTAAGGATAGTAACTTGAGCTGGCTAGCCAGGTGAGGAGAAAAGCATCTTTGCATTGTGCAAGGAGATAAGCAGAAAGACCAGTCTGCATAACTTGACTGGGCTAGAATATGAATGAATTTAGGCTATTGCTTTAGTTTCTGATGTGTAAACCATTGTACCCTGGGGACTCTTAGCCTCTTACTTTGAGACTCCTACCCAGTTGACAATCCTGGAACTGAGTGGCTCTGCCATCCCGCTATGGGTTGGATCTTTTACAGAAAGTACTGTGCCAGGAAATTGGAGACTGTCAGACTGGCTTTAAAGTACTTCAGTACTTCAGCTGGCCTTATTTGCATTGCTTAGAGCCAATTAAAGAGGGGAAAAAACATAGTCAACTTTGTACATATCTGTATATGGAAATAAGACTTAACTAATGTTGCAGCAGTTGTACATTCAAGGAGGGGCTTCCATGTAGTCCTCTACAAAGCTGTTTCATGTACGTTTTTTCTGTATGTCATTTCACCAAAGAAAAAATTAAAAAAGATACATATGAAATGTCAAATTGTTAAATTACATGGTATTTCTATTCATTAGTATACGCATGTAAATCAAAAGTACTGTATAGCAGCAACATGCTTGGGAAGGATTTAATTAGTGGTGATCTCTGGGGACAAAGAATGAAGTGTTTTATTTCAGAGAGTCACATCAAATAAGGGCAAAAAAGTATTTTCAAGTCTCTGGGTGAGTATTATTTTCAGTACATTTCTACATGTTTTCATAGTTACAGACAAAAAGTTTAAAAAGTAAGCAGGATGTTCTTTAAGGGATGAGGGACCTGGAGGTAAAGATCAGGTGTATGATATAAATATAACCTTTATTTTTTGTCCTCAAGGTACCTGAAGCTCTTCACTTTTCTGCCCCTTGCAGAAATTGACCACATTATGCAGCTGCATAGCAAAGAACCAGAAAAGCGAGGTCCACAGAAGCGACTTGCTGCGGAAGTAACAAAGCTTGTTCATGGCCAGGAAGGGTTGGATTCTGCTAAAAGGTAGCTTTTGAAGCAGTTACCATTTCCTACAAGATTAGTTGGTAGACTTGAGAAATTTTGGAACTATTCAAGATAGATGTTTCAGAATTTTTCCATATGAATGTGAGTTGGATAATGTGTACTATGATGTATACCAAGCGCTCATGTGACAGGGCTTTCCAAATGTCTTCCAGGTGTACACATGCCCTTTACCATAGTAGTGTAGATGCACTGGAGGTCATGTCTGACCAAGAGTTGAAAGAGTTGTTTAAAGAAGCTTCATTTTCTGAATTAGTCCTTGACCCTGGAACAAGCGTCCTAGACACATGCCGCAAAGCAAATGCGATTCCTGATGGTCCTCGAGGGTAAGACAACTTACCTTTTTGATTCAGTTAATTCACCGTTCACTGTTAGTTTACAGCATGCTTCCAAAGAGGGTGTTTGCCTGATTCTTTCATGGTATCTCATTTCTTACAGAAAAGAGTATTTGGAGACTAAAATGAAAATACTTCCTGTTGAAAACGCCTGGCATTTTCTGTGGAGTGTTTCCCTACTTATTACATTGATTAGTTTTCCCTTCAGCACTGGCAGTCTAGTGTTGAACAGCTATGTTGTTTAGGAAAGGCACTTAACAGTCAGCTTAGGGCTGTGGTCACAAACTGAAAAGTGAAGACATAAGGTGGGGGTGGTGGCACATGCCTGTAAGTTCAGCACTTTTGGGGTCACAGCAAGATTACAAGTTCTGCTGTAGCTCAACCAGAGCAATTCAGTGATTTAGTTGAGACCCTGTCTTAAAGTTTGGGATGGGTGGTGCGATATAGTTTAAAGACTTTCAGTCCCTAGTAATTATACATATGTATGTCTGTGTGTGTATGTTTGATTGAATTACCGAAAATGAAATGAGATGATGTAATTTCATAAGGCTTGTAAACTATGAAATATTTCTCTTGGTAATTGCATTTTTCTTTAGGAAGTAGGCAGAATATTTTAATTTCTGTTACACCATATTAATAGAGAATATTTTGCTTCATAAGACATTATTTGGCATATCATTAATGCTTACTCATTTGTAACTGAATGGTGAGATATAGAAGAGAAAACAGGCAGGAGTGGGCATGTGATTGGATCTCTCTAGTTACTGAACATTTCTGTTTTCAGGTATCGCATGATAACAGAAGGTGGAGTCAGTATAAATCACAGACAAGTAACAAATCCCGAGAGTGTTTTAGTTGTTGGACAACATATTCTCAAGAATGGACTGTCTTTACTTAAAATAGGAAAAAGGAATTTCTACATTATAAAATGGCTTCAGTTGTGATGCAAAATCCTTTTGGTTCAGATTTGTCATTCTCAAAATATATGAAAGGTTGTCTTCAAAATGAAAAAAAGGCCTCACAATGTAATTTATTTTTTTTAGTTGGTTAATAGGGTGTTTATTTAATGGTTTATTTCCTGATTCAGACATTAATTACCATAGAAACCCATGATTTTAAGAATTGAAGCTGGGCATGGTGGCTGTTATCTGTGAACCCCACCCTGGGGGTGGGGCACAGACAGGTGGATCACAAGTTTAAGGACAGCATGGGCTACATAGCAAGACCCTGTCTCAAAAGCACTGATTTCTTAAAAAGTCTGCTTCATGAAAGCACTAAATATTATCTTTTCTGTCTTATCTTTCTTCTTTTGGAAGTGATAAGATGAAGCAATGAAAAGATACACTATTAAGGAATGTGGGTACATTTATTTCAAGATCTCACTAATAAGCCTTGCCTGTAGTGTCCATATTAGAAATGTGAAATCTATTGGAATTACAAATTTGATTATTTTGTTGAGAAACGAATTCTTCTTATAGTTGAGACTGTACCTGCCATTAAAAATTATGGTAAGGAACATTTTCAAAGAATAAATAATTTTTAGAAAGTTTCTAATTCAGCCTGTATTTCACTCAGTGTCATTGTTTATGCATACCCTTTTGTCAGTGGATTCCTGATATAAGTGTTTTATAAATGTAAAAACTTTTGCATTCAGTTCTATCCCCAAGCAGATTGTAATTAGATGTAAACTGAAAAGGTAAGGAGCCAAACAAAGGAATAAGAGAAGTATTTTAACAAATGTGAACTGCTTGAGAACATCAGATGATAAAGGAAGTTTCAGGTCAAACTAAAAATTGTAAATCAAGACTGAGTACAGGGGCCCAGGGATGTAGTTCAGTGGCATAAGCACTTACCTAGTAAGCACAAGGTCCTGAGTTCAATTCCCAGTACCAAAACAAACAAACAAAAACAGTAAATACCTAAGACTGAGTACAGGCCCACATATATTAGGCAGGTAACTTTCCTGTAGAACCATCAAAATCAAAGTAATAAAACTCTCATTTCCTCTAGAGGATCAAGTAAAATACATAAAACATTCATCAGATTTCATCTGAAAACCTTGCAGACAGCAAATCCTGGCTAGTTGCTACCGTGATTATTTGGAGGAAGTCATGTGTCTTCATATACAGAAATGGAGCTCTAGCACTGAGTGAATTCTTAAGCCTCATAGCTATAAAACTTTTGGTGTGGTTTAAGCTATGGTATTAGGTTCTGAAGTAGAATTTTCTGTTAAAAAGCTAGTTTATTAGAGCCGGGGATTTAGTTCAGCGGCATAAGCGCCTGCCTGGCAAGTACAAGGTTGTGAGTTTGATCCCCGGTACAAAAAAAAAAAAAAAAGCTAGTTTATTTAAACCTTTCTCTGAAGTAGGTAAGAATTATTGACCAACTGCAATGTTCTTTCATACCAGGAGTTTTATTTACACAAGAGAAATGTTACAGGTATCCATTATAAATATGACCAAGATCATCTCCACATTTCAAGGACTTCACCCAGTTTAAGAACCAACAAAGGAAAGTTTATTCTAAGATTCTTGCCTGTTTTTCTTTGTACAAAGTGTGTAGTACTATACTAGCAAGTGCATCGCCACAGTGTGTTTTTAAACCTGACACTGTCAATATGAAATGTTTGATGTGCTGGGAGAAGGCACATTGTAGGTTTTTTTTTTCTTTGCAAATTCAAAAAGCTACAGTGGTAGTCCTCTGACCTGTCTGGAAAAAGGTTATAATTTTAAAACTGGTGTTTAATGATAGCAAAGGGATTTTCAAGTGTGCTAAGATTCTGACAGCATGCATTGACTGTCAAACTGGTACTGCTGAATTCAAGCAGTACTCATGTCAGACTCATTGGGTTTTTTTGTTTCAGATAAGTTACAACATACTATTTTTCAGTAAATGGGAACCATAAGCTAAAGTTAACATACTGATAATTTGTTCCTGCTGGTAACCTTTCACAAATACCTAGTCATGATCTAATGTTTATAATACTTATTTAATGTGTTTTTTAGAGATGGAGCTAGGTGTCTTACCAAGAATTACCTGGGCAGTTTTCGTACACAAAAAGTATTAGAGGTAAACATAATTCCCAACCCTTCTATGTAGTTTAATGGTAACCCTTTCAGAGTTTGTGGATGTCCTGATTGTTTCCTTAAATAACAAAGCAGTATTTTGATAGCATTGTTCTAATACATTCTGTTGATGTGGAGAAAAAGCAGCTATTACATACTACAGAGTACAGATTGATTTGAGTCCTGCTTCAAACTGCATCTTAGATCCTCGTGTCTTAAAGTGCCTCATTTTAGAGATGTATTTAGTTCTTCATTGGATCTTCCAAAACTAAAAGGAATTGGCCATTGTTATCACGTCTTACTAAGATAATCAAGCCCAGATGATTGTTTTTAAAGCAGTCAATTGTGACTCATGCTTTTAGGTTAAGTTCAAATCAAATCGTAATTTAATTTATAAAACACACAAGCGCAACACGGACCCCAATGACACAAGGGCTATAGAACTACACAGGGTGTACCCATCTTTGTCAGTGTTCCAGATCCTCTTGTTAACTCAGCTTTCCTACCAACATAGCAAAGATGCAGAAATTTTAAAAGCTGTAAACTTTTACAGGGCAAGTGAAATACAGTGACTGTATGTGAGGAACTTGCCAACCCACATCTCATAGCCAGTCACTTGATACAGTGCATGCATTATAGTTACGTGAAATGTCTCGGTGCTTTCTTCTTCAGGGACTATGGCAGCAGCTTTAAAACTACTAGCAGAAATTACACAGGTCATCTTATCCATAGGCAAGTGGCTTTGTACAACTAGAACATCAACAGTTCTTAAGTTCAAATGAAATTGTCACAAGATAGACATGTATATGTATTGGAAAACTTTACAAACACCCATTTATTATTTGGATTAAGTGTGTGATTTGTTCTGTAATGCAGAGTTCAGTTTATAGCTAGTCTTCACATGAAGAAATTCGCATCACTGCAGTACCTGGTAGTTCATAAATAAAAATCTCTTCAATGGGCAGTAGTAACTAGCAGGTTTCAAGTCAACAAAGTCTGTGTTACACAGTTCTCTTCACCAAAGATGAGTCTCTCGGATTTCAGCAATAATTTGACTGGCTCCTTGTAATGCCTGCAATAAAGGAAGTAAAAACTTTAATTGCTTAACTTACAGTTTTTAAATTATGGAAAGAAATTTCCCCACTTACTATGTGTGTAGCAGATCTTTACTAATCAGTATGTTCTCTGAAATTTGAATCTAATCAAATCCCAAAGGAAAAAAATCTACTGTTATATAAAGACTGTATTATCCAAAGATCAGAATGCTATTTTAAGCTATTTAAATGAGTATCTATGCATCTACAACCCAAGTATAAAAATCGAAAAAAGTTTGCAGTAATACCTTTAGCATATCAGCTGCTTCTTTCCTACGCTGTGCCATGTCCTCAGATTCAGTCAGGAGATCATCCAATAAGGATGATTTATAAAGTTGTCCCACTAACTCACTCTGAAGAGTATCTTTCACATGATTAACCAAAAAATGCATTACTGCCTTTGGCACACTGCAAAACAAAACCAAATTACAAAGTTTTGGCAAAATGTCTTTTAAAAATTTGAGTATAGACTCTGGCCTCAAAATAAATAAAGCTAAATAAGAATGCTGGGCTACCTGGGTATTTCTTTAATGGCATAATCCTTTAGATCTTTACTTAATTATAACCAAGCAAAAGAAAAGTCACAATTTTTGGTATTGTACCTTCTTTTGTTTCATTTCATCCACTGTATCAACACTGTAATGAGCACTATTCATAATAACCAAAATATATGAAAAACTCAAATGTCTATGTCGATGAAAGATAACATGCAGTATCAATCAATACAAGCCAGTATTAAGCCTAAAAAGTAATGAAGTACCTCACAATTACAATATAAATGAAACTTAAAAACACGTAAGTGAAAGAAGCCACACACCAAAAGACTAAACCCATATTTAGTGTGTCCAGAATAGGCACACGGATAGGGATGGTAGGTTAGAGTCAGGGGAGTCACTGCTGGTACGTACAGGCTTTCTTTATGGGATAATAAAGATGTTACAGAATTAGATAGCAACATAGTACAATTTCATAAATATACTAAAAAAAACCCTGCAAAATACACTTAAGATGGGAAACTGGTATATATGTTTTTTGGTTTGGTTTTTGTTTTTTTTTTTAGTACTGGGACTTGAACTCAGGACCTTGTTCTTGCCAGACAGGCGCTGTGCCACTGAGCTACATCCCTGGCCCTATATCAATTGTATTTTAAGAACAGCAATAAAAACCTTTGTAGAGGAAGGGGCAATAAAGGTAAAATGGAAATTTTTATTTTTTAGCATACAGTATAAACCAAGAACTTTAAGTTTTTGAGGCTAGATCTTGCTAAGTTGCCTAGGGTAGGCTCAAACATGTGATTTTCCTGCTTTAGCCTCCAGAGTGCTGGGATTCCAGACATGCACCACCATACTCAACTAAGAACTATTATTTCTGCCACAAGCTAAAAGTTAAAATATTCTATAAGGCAAACAAGGTAAGTTATAGAGAGAAAATCATTACTTTAGTATGAAGTGCTAAGACAGAGTATTTGACTTTATTCCTCTTCAGTAAAATTTGTTAATCACTACAAATTGAATACAGAATATTTTTTATTTTCTAGATAGCTAAATTTTTCTTCTCCCTTTTGTATAAAATGACATCACATATACTATGATGGACATGACATGAGGCAGTGGACACATGAAAAACATTCTAATTAAGAATGACAAAATATTTTCTAGTGAAAAATATTTAATATTTCAGAGAATCAAATCGTTCAAAAGGCAAGCCAGCTGGGGATTTAGCTCAGCAGCATAAGCACCTTCCTTCCAAGCTTGTGGCTGTTTGATCCCCAGTACCAAAAAAAAAAAGAAAAGAAAAAAAAAGGCAAGCCAGTATTAATAAGCCAAAACTAATGAAACTATGAAAATCTAGGAAAAAAAAACACTTTTTTTAGCTGAAAGTGTGACAGCTAGATGGAACAAAAGAATATTTAATAACTTCTAGCTAATGTGCCAGGTCCTAGACTATATTAACAGATTATGAGTATTGCTATGACAAGTCATGCAAAGAGTATCAGATAATTCATTTGATTTAGACAAACTAAAAAATACAATGTATTTTCAAAACAGCCTGTGATTCATGTTAAGTAATACTAACCTGTCTTGAATATTCTTTCTGACAATAAGGAAATAGGATTTGATGAGTCGTTCAATAACCTCACAATCTCGCTGTTCACGCGCAGACAGTTTTCGAGCAACAGGAACTGGCTAAATGACATGGGCAGGAAACATTACTTTTGTGCCATTTTGAAATAATCCTCTTAACATTCAAAAGTTAAATAAGTTTTGTTACTTGTAGTTCCTTTTGTCTTTTTTCCTATTAATTTGGTCATTTACTTCGACACCTAAACCAAATTGCTCATGCTTACCACATCCAGCAGATTGACTGCATGGCCCTTCTGTGGACTGGCTGGCATAATTGGAATTGGTTTTGATTTTTCTTCAGCTAGTAACTCTTCGGCTTTTGAGGTTTTCAGCATTCCTCTCCAGTTGCCTGTTGTGGGTTCTTGACCACTATCTCCAACCCCACCACCTCCAGATGCAGCCTGAAAAAACATGTTTCAAAACCTGTACCAGCTATGTCATCCTAACATGAACTAAACAATGGTAGCAATCAAAAGCACATCTAGACCCCAACTAGAGTTTAATTTATTGGGACAGAATGGGGTCATAAAGGGATTGCTAGGCAGCATGGAGATGTGAAAACCTGAGCTATCTGCATAAGAGGTTCAGCTGGAAGTTGTAGAGCCTCAGCCATTAGAGGCCCTAATTTTTTCTTTGTCACTTGCTGACTTTTAAAACTTTTTCCTTTTCTCCCACCCCTCAAATACTAGATTATGAAAAATGTATAAGCTGCCCTTAAAACCATTCATTAAAAGTTTACACAAGGAAACACAGAACTGCCTTTCAATTAATCTCTTCAAAGTAATCTTAAACACTTGCACTTATGTCTTCAAACTTAAGAAATTATTTCTCAAGTTAGTTCATATTCCTAATAGCCAACAAAATCAGTGTTAAAAAAAAGTACAAAATCTTTAATGGAAGAATGACTATTCTCTAGGCCAGTGAGGTGAACCACTTAGAGCTCTGTATGATACAAACAGCTCGCTGCAGGATGTATGCTGTGGGTTCGCCACCCTTGCCAAGGCTGGCAGTCATTGCAAGCTGCCTCAAAGTGGAATGTTAACAATCACAACCCAAACTCCCTCAGTGTCCATACTCCTCCAAGAAAGCTACACGAAGAGAAATCTAGTGCTACCAGTTAATCACACAACTGCTTTTACAACCTTACTTCCTAGGATACTGACTATAGTCTTAGCTTGTAAAAGAAAAACTGATTATAACATAATTCATCGACATTTCAAAAAAATTTTCAGATACCAAGATTTTACAATCTGAGAATGGATTGTATACATTTTAACAGAAGAGTGTTAGGGCAGTTGTAAAGATGACAGTTTGGGGTATCAAACTAAACTGAAAGACCTGGTCAAGATCTGTCTCTAGTGTATAACAGTGAGCTACATTGAGCATAGGCATAAATTATATAAATTACAGGTAACTTAAAAATGACTACTTTCAAATGCTTGTTTCTTATATGTGAATGACAAACCTTAAGCAAAGTAAACACATTCACTGTGACACCACAAGTGAAATAAAACTGGTGCAATGGTTTGGATGATTCTCGTAAATCTGAACACAGTGGGCTGAGAGAAGGTAAGACATTTATAAGGCTTCGGTTAAAGTTGAAAACCTTGAATCTGGGTAAGAACAGGAGCCAAGTGGCAGGAAAATTAGGAAAGAGACTTAATAGTTTATATGTGACATTTTCTGCCAAAAAGGTTATCAAGAATTGACAACACGCTTTCACAGTCCCATTTGTTTTCAGTTTGCTTAAGCTGCTGAAGCACATACAAAGCTATGTGTTTAGAGTGACAAGTGACAAGGAAGCACGAGAAAGCAGTAGAGGATTATCCATTAGTCCTGGGCAAAACTGAGCCTTTAAAAGGAAATGTCCAAAAGTACAATTTCTATCTCTAAAATCTTACTTCCCTACCAAAACATGAAATTCAAAACTCTAGTTGAAGTAATCAGACACCCTATTATTGTTAATGAAAACAGTGTTAAAACTAGTTACTGCCATCTTGCCAGGGTTAGATAAAAGGAACATTAAGAACATTATCACAGAAAACAATAGATGCCACTCTACAAACAAATTCTTCAGTGATTTGAAGACAATGTTTCCATGAGGACAAAAGGTACCAACATTTTCATTCTGAAGCCAGAGACTCACAGTTTTAGTTTCTCTTCTGCTGTCCTGAATTAACTGTTAAGAGATATGTTAAAACATGCAATTTAACAAGCAAGATTTAAATATCAGTGGTTTGAAATTTTTAAAAAATGCAGGATAATTTCCTCTTTACCTTCTTTTTCTGTATGCATCTTATATATTGCAAACAAAAGATGTCCACAGTATTTTATAAAGTATGCATAGTTATCGAACTTAAAATTTTCATTAAAGTTATGTGACCTTAGCATGACAACCCAAACTGCTCTTCTAGTCCATGTACCATTCATTCCCAGATGATGTTGCACCCAACAACTAGGCATGCAGGCTTAGACAGGAATCGGAACAGACCTTGCCATCAGCCTCGGCAGAAGCAGCAGGGGAGGGCTCCTGGGAGACAGGTGCCAAAGCACTTGGAACTTTAGAAGACTAAAGGCAAAAATGCAGGGAAAAAAATCAAAGATGCCAAAAGTGCACTCAGAAACAGTCTAAATGTGAATTTTTTCCCCTCTGTAGTAAAATAACGAGAAAAACAATGTAATGATGGGAGATAAAACTGTTACTCTGCCTTACTTCCTATACTGTTGGTCACCTTTGGTAAAAGTTTTCAACAGATGAATGAATACCTAAGAAAAATCTAAATCCAAAGCCTCACTTTTAGGTTTGGTGTTTAATAAGATCTTTTTTTCAAGGTAACATGATTTTTATACATGTATTTTAATGTATCAACTATTATAATTATTACTGGTAAAACTCTGCCAAATGTATACTGTTGTCTTCCCTCACCAAAACTCATTATAATGAAGTCACTACAATAATGCTGACTGAATTTTTTCTTAAAAGAAACCTTGATGCTTTAAAGCCACGCTTTAGGCATTTATTCTAGTGTATTCAAAATACTATTATCTTTAACTTACTCAAAACCTATTTGAAACTTGCATATCTTTACTTAATTAAACGATTCCAGTGGAGTATTAAAAAGAGAAAAAAGTTACTTCAAGAACTGCACAAAATTCTAAGGCTTACCAGTCCATCTGTAAGAATTCAGAACATGCTTTAAAAACTTGTTTTTTTACCTTGTCTCGTGATACAGCTGAAGGTAATTCTCTTGCTAGCCTGTTTCTCCTTTGTTCCTATAAAATGCAACCACACAAAAGTGATGATCAGAGTATTGAGATATATATCTACTAAAATATGTTCATCTTAGGTGAAAAGTGTGGAAAAACTTGGAGATAACATTCTCTTTGTGTTGGGACTCATGACATAATAATTGTATTTTAAAACAAATCATTTAATCCAAAACTTCTCAATCTTTTTTTCTGCCCAACACACATGAGGGATATAATACCATGCCAGTAACAGTAGTTCCCTATACTAGAGATGCTCAAATGAAGGGAAAAACAAACCAATCTCTCCCTTTCCCACTAAGTTAGGAAATACCTCTTTAAAACTTCAGAGCACAGGCCTTCAGCACACTGGAGAATCTGCAGTGCATGGATCGCACAAAACTTTTAAGTCATTTTAATCTGCATACTTTTGTGTTCAATTCAGACAATTTCTATACAACAAAATCATCATTTGAAGACATATGTGTGGTTATGTTTATCTTTTTAAAATATTCTATTTTATTGACCCTAAACAGTCTCCATAGTGTTGACAAATAATAGGCACTTTTGTAACCTGGCTAATTTAACAGATGGATAAACTACTAATTCTATCAAACTGACACAAAGCTATGCAAACTGTGTTCAATCCAAATCAACATGCACTAAACACCTGCTGTGAAATCATTCAGATAAAGAAGGGTGCAGATGGTGACAATGACCCTCTTACAGACAGCATCACTGCAGCAAGAAAAGCACTTAGGGTAAATCAATTCAGATTGACCATGCATATGAAGAACTTCATGATCACTCTCACACTCAGCAAAGCCTCCTAATGATGTCTTATGTGTAGGCTTTTGTTTTTATTTTTTCATGGGAGGTTATTGAGTGGTAACAGATGATAGAAACATACGGATTTCAATACTTTGATAAAAAGCATGTTAAAAATGTACATTTTTCAAGGGATACAGAGCAAAAGGCAGTGAACCTGGAGAATAGCAATTCTCCTTGTAGAGTATTACTAACCAGTTCCAACCCTGGCTGGTCATGGGCACCTGCAGAGCAGACCCACTTACTGGCTTTGTTAACTGGATGGATTGGTTACCCACTCATTCTAAGCCTCACTTCCTAGTCTGTTAAACACAGTACCTTCCCTCAGACACTGAAGATAGCAGATCAAATAACGACACCACCCTCATACTCTTTGCAACAGTTATTAAAGCCAGACTCATGTTCATTTGCAGAAAATACCGATCTGCATCCCACCACATGGGACTTCAGTGACACAACAAAACTCCCAGTGCAAGCTGTCGGTGAAGTCTTTTTCAGTTACAAGAACTAAATCCTTAAACTCAAGAATGGTCTGTGTGCCAATTTTTAATAAAGCCCTTATTAACCTATTTTTTTTAGTATTTTAAAAGAGCCTTATTGTATGTATATTAGAATTCCTTGCAATAGAAAAAAAAATTCCACGTTCATAGCTAAAAATTTATTCCTAATGTGTATTTTAAAAGTGCCTGTTTTTTACATAATAGTGCCCAGAAAAATAGGCACTGAATGTGTATCTACTATCATCTGTGGGTGTCAGACTTATCATCTGTCTTAACTAAGCTGAAGCAAATAACCCCAGGGCCTTCTACTTCCCAGGTTCCATGTCTACAGAATAAGAAGAAATGGGATACAAAAGGGGACTTGAGCCAGGTGTGGTGGCACACGCACTTGGGGGGCTGAGACAGGAGGACTGCTATGAGTTCAAGGCCAACCTGGGCTACACAAGTGAATTCAAAGCCAGCCTCCACTACATAGTGAGATCCTCTCTCAAAAAGGCAGTGGCCAGGGGGCGGGTAGCTCGAGTTCTTCTGTATTAAGGAGCAGAAGGCTTACTAATTCAGAAAAAAAGTAACAGAAAACAAAAATAAGATTTTCTGGATAGACGGCTGCAGCCCCAGGCACTGCCTCCATCTGCTGTCATGGGGAACTGGGTACATTAAGACTGATGACAGTCATCCACCCCACTAGGAACACTGCTTTTCCTAATTTATGATGTCATTCCCGGAATGCTTCTTTCACAGGTTTCAAAGCCCAGTAAAAGCAATTTTAAGCATTCACTGTGTTTTATATACTGTACTTCTGAATGAACTAGTTAATGAAATGAAGCCAACACTAAACACTAACTCAAAAAATTCCCAGATTCTGAGTTGCATTTCCTAAGCAGAAAGTAAGAATAACACCTCCAGGTGGTTTTGACAATGTAAAACAATGTAATGACCCCAGTGTGTTTCCTTGCATGTAACAGGTACTAATATGGCACATCTGTTTTATAGTTACCTGTACTATGTAAATTTGATACAACTTAGTTACCTTAGTCTCTGAAAAAAGACAAATTGGGACCAGGAATTTAGCCTAGTGGCATAAGTGCCTGCCTGGCAAGTGCGAGGTCATGAGTTTGATCCCCAGTACCAAAAAAAAAGACAAACTGTATTTACCTCTATATTATTGTTCATTAGCCCACAAGCATCAGCAAAGTCAGGATGTTTTGTGTTGATATAAGCCAATTCAATTGCCACCAAGTTATGTACCTAGAAAAAAATAAGGCTAAGTATTCAAAAATATGTCAATCTTAATTTAGTTGGAGAAATTTATGTCTTTTTTTAACAGATAATACTGGAGATATACAGGAAACTCATGCTAAGTACTCAACAATTATACTCCAATTGATCAATCTTATGGCAAATAACTACTTGTGCTAGCTTTTTGATTACTTATATTTTCAGCATCTACAACTGCATTTTTCAGGAGGAAAACTGTTAAGACAGAACTGTCTTATTGTTAGGAAAAAGTTATATACTGGTGCTTTAATAAGAAACTTCGCTATTCAGATTTAAGATTACCCATTGTTTCATACTGAAATTTTAGTTCAATTTCAACAGTAAGAAAACAGTTCATAATCAGATCTGAAGTTAAAGATGTTAACTTTATTTGGATAAACAATACATTTAGACCTAAGATAGTAACTAGCTTTAATTATAAGGTACCTACTTAATATATGGTATGTGGTTTAAAAGCTAATGCCACTGTCATCAAAAACTTGAAAATAATTTCTAGTCTTCTACAAAATTTCTAAGTGTTACAGAGAATAAACTTAAGTTTTCATATGTTTTCTGTTCTGTCCTGACAAATCTCAGGTATCAGAACACCACTTACTGGTGCAGAAACGGGCAAACAGGATCTATTCAAATGAAGTTTCAATGATGCTCTGCTATTAGTGGGTAGATTTTGAGATCAGGTTAAGTTTGAATCTGACAGATACCCATGTATCACTTATATTTTATACCTCCAAGGATGGTTTTTATACATTTACCATCTGGAGCCAAGAAACCAATTGCATTTTTATTGACCAGCAGAAAACAACCCACCTAAAAATTAGAGGCAAAAGGCAATTTCAAGTGCTTATCTCATGTTTCTGTCAATTTCAGCTTTGGGGAGGGTGGGGAGAACAGTAACCCATACAACAGGAGCAAATAATTGACATTACAGTATTTGGTTGCCAAGTAAGCAAACTATAGAACAGGCCAAACTACCCTAATGTACTTTGCAGTTAAGTAAAAACTAGGTATAAAGGCTTAGTTAACTAAGACTGAAGATTAAAAAAAAAAAGACTGAAGACAGAACTAATTTTCCATTAAACCAGTGGTACCAGTACATAACAGAGCAAAGCTATTTACAACCTCAATAATATCTCCATTCTCATGAACACCTGTGGCTGCAGACTAGCAATGGTTAAAATATGAAGAAAAATGCACTTTATACAAGAATTACTGAAAAATTTCCTTTTAAGTAAAACTGATACTCTTTTTATCTCCTAACATACTAGGAAACTTGCCTAAACCCTAAACTAACCACAGTGTTACATAAAAAAGCAGCCAAGATTAAAATTTAAGCTTTTCCTAACACTGTTTACAGTGATATCTGAGACTCCATAGCTTACCATTTCATTTGTGACAGGCAGCCTTTTACGAAGAAGACAAGTCACTACTTCAACTATGGCATCATGAAGCTTAGGAAACCGTAACAATTCCTATGCAAGATAAAGATATAAAAATGTAAGTATTTTGCTTAATAAAAATTAAATCTCTAAAATACTGAATTAGACATGAAAGTTACATGTAAGAATATTACTGCAAATTGCTCCTAGATAAGGGTACCACAGATTTCAACTTTAAGCCCTGCTTGCTGCCCTCCAGTCCTTTACTAGTCGCACCCGAAACCTGCTACATTTCTCTCAGGGACCTGTGTGCTGTAATTGCTACAGTGCTGGATTATCCGTTGCATTTCCTCATGAACCAGTTCCACACAACGGAGGCTGGGCTCTTCTAGACGTTTGATTTGCCGTTTCACAAGTAACTCAAATGAAACCTCAGGCACAAACAAAGCAGGACGAGGACCCTGAGAAAATCAAACAAAGCTACATGTGATTTCAGTTCTTCCCAAAGGTTAAAAATAAATCAAATTTTGGGTATTTTTCATGAACAGTGCTGCTTAATTTCAAAATAAGAATGCAAAATAAACTAATTTAAAAAGACAGTAAGTTAAAAAAAAAAAAGCTTCAACCGCATTTTTATGAAGTCTGAAAGATAAGCATACTCACTGTAGCATTTCTAATGGCAGTCAAAATGTCAATAGTGTTAAGGCCACCTAAGGGGTCAACAGATTCTAAGGTTCGGCCAAAAGTCTCATGGAAAATATAACAAATTCTAGCACCACCACATCTGAAAGGCAATGAAGTATACAGTTAACTTCCATTACTGTAAGAGAAAGAACCTACAAGTTAGAAAGTCTCTGAGTTTTTAAGTATATCATTTTGAGAACCCGTGATAAACAGTTGCATTTCACCCACTTTTACTTCTATGTATTCTCAGAATCACTGTTGAACCAGTTCATCTCAAGCATCTTGTTTGTTTGGTTTTATTTATTTGTTTATGAGAAAAAGTCTTTCCATGAAAAGTACACATATATATATATATGCTTACACAATAACTATCTGGATATAAATTATCAGCTAAGGATTGTTAAAGAGCTTCCCTCTGCCCTAGTTCCTTCAGTTAGCCTCTGTGCTCCTTGTTCCTGTTGACTCACAAAACCTAAATATTGTGAACTTTTTCCTTAAAGGGGCCAGGTAGTAAAATATTTAGGCTTTGCAGGACACACAAGTCTGTGCAACTACTTAACTGACATAAGGAACAAAATCAGCCATACAAGATGTATAAACAAGCCCAGCCATGTTCCATTAGTAATACCTGCACATACTGAAATGTGCATTTTACATGTGTTAGATGCTATGACATGCTCTTCCTTGAACTGTTTTCATTTTTACGCTAAGAATATTTAAACATCATTCTTAACTGTTGAATAATTGTTTGCCTACTTTTGCTTCTGACAAATGTCTTCACTTCAGTACTAGGCACCTTGTGTTTCCCATGTTGTTTAATGACGAGAAATTCTGGGATTAACTTCTGTGTTCTTATTCAAGTCCAGCTGAATGCTACAAATACTTTTATATAATGTCTCCCCAAATCTTCCTTCCTATTTTACAACCATTATTCATCAATACTTTTTTTTATAATAGTTTGGGCAAAATATAGTATTCTAACTTTATGCTAACTGAACTAAGCCAACCACAAGAGGGTACTGTGTGATTCCACTTATGTGAAATATCTAAAATAAACAAACTCAGAAAGTAAAGTAGAGGTTATACCAGGGACCAGGAGAGAGATGACCAACAAGTAACTGAAGAAACCGTAGTTTCTCTTGAGGTGATAAAATGTTTGGAACTATGTACCAGTGATGGTTGTACAACATTATAAATATAACCCATGCCATTGAACTGTGCACTTACATTACTGGTCGTTGGTTTATTTTCTTCCAACGTTTCCCTTTGCTGAATTATCCCAAAATAGGTTACACCTCTGATCAACAGCATTTTCTTTACAAGTTCTCTCAACTCTGCCCAAGATATTTAAGACTTTTTATATAGACTTGTTTCTAGACCCCTTTCCTGCCTCATCTTCCATTGCGTCCCACTACTGTACATGCCATTTTCCAAATACATCTTGCATTATTCTGTGCTGTTCCCAAATCTAAAATGCCCTACCTTCCCAGTTCTAAGCCCAATTCAGATGCCTCCTTAACTAAACAGCTCTCCCAATCCCTGAGAGAAATGACACAGTCTCTCTTCAGTGTACTGTAAGTATGAATAGATGGACACAGCCCAATGATTCATTAAGTTTATAAAACTGCACAAAGATATTATGTGCACTTTTCAGGATATGTGTTATAATTAACATTAAATGTTTAAATAATCATACTTTTGCCATCTATTCAAGTCTTATATTTCTTTGACCTACATTACCCGGAAATTTCTTAAAAGTCCACTGGAGTCATCCTTATTTCCCTCAATATGCCACATATACAGTAACTATTCTATAATTAGTCTGTTAAATATCCTGAATCTTTGGAGTTAAGTCATATGAAAGACTACCCAAGTAATACACATATACACAAATGTGTGCATGTGTATAATTGAAGTCTGAATAAATTCTGCGGATTGTCCTATAATTCACTTTTTCCTTATGTTATTGTACTATAGTGACCTGTATGAGATCTCCCTATACATTTCTCCGCAACTTCCTGAGAGTCTGTTAAAAAAGTAAAACATTTTTATAAATGAGATGTAGGGGTGGGCAGACAGGGCACAAAAAAAAGCACACAAAGAAACTGACATTTTTACATAGTGCTAGTAATAAAGCACTGCAGTATCCTAATAGTATATAATATGTAATGAACACTGAGGATATTATACCCTTTCATCCAATAATTCTACTTGTAGCAATTTAACCTCAGGGTTAGCTTAGATACATGCCCCAAAGGCATGTACATAAGCAGTCTCTCATATAAGTCATACTTGTGTCTATATTAACTATACCTCTGCCCATGGTTTCCCTTTTCAAGGTTTTACTTACCCAATGTCAATGATGGCACAAAAACATTAACTAGAAAATTCTAAACATAAATGAGTCCTAAGTTTTAAACTGTGTGCTATTCCTAGCTCCCACAGCCTACCTGGCATATGACATACCTTTGTCCAGTGTTTCCCACCCATCAGTCATTTCTGAGCCACCTTAGTTAACAGATCAACTATCTTAATTGGTTATCACAGCGCTAGTAAAAAGTGGAGTTCAGGGCTATCCTTGGTTTCAGACATCCACAGGCAGTCCCCCTGCATCCCTAAGAGATTAGGGTGCTACTGGAATTGTAAACAAATTGTCTCATAGTAGGGGACTGGTTCGATAAATTAGGGTGCATCTAAAAAGTAAAATGCATGCAAATCTTCAGACTGATAGTTTAGTGTATTAGCAAGTAGTCTGTAACACATTGATCTAAAGAAGTAATTTTTAGGGGCCAGGGATAGCTCAGCAGCACAGCACCTGCCTGGCAAACACAAAGTCCTGAGGTTTGATTCCTGGTACCCCACCACCACCAAAAACAAACAAACAAATAAACAAACAAATTTCTAAGTAACATGTACAGCATCTGATGGGAAGCAGGGAGACCAGGAATTGAACTCAGGATCTTGCACTTGCCAGGCAGACACTGTGCTGCTGAGTTATATTCCCAGCCCTAGCATCTGATTTTTAAAGAGGAATAAATCAGGCTTTTATGCTTATAGATGCATAGAAAAAAGTCCAGGTCAATGCTAAATTTAGGAATTATCTGTTGTTAATAAAATTAAGGGTAATTTTGTTTATATGTTTATTTGTTACTTATTTGCATCTTCTAAGTTTCCATGAACAATTAAAGCTTTAAAGGACCAACAAACATTTCGAAAGCTAAATTTAAAATTTTTCAATTTTACTGGGTGAAAGAGGGCTTAAAAATACCCAAATTTTTACTGTGCCTCAATTTGTAAAACATTTTTATACAAATACCAGTCACCATTCTATCATTTTTACAAAATGAAATTCATGTTTTATAAACAATCACAATCAGACAATCTTAAAGGTGCTTTAACAAAAGGTAAGTGACCTTGCAATCTAAACATATACAAAAATATTTTACTTACAGCTCTGAAGTTTCAATATATTTTGCAGTTCCTTCAATAGTGTTACAGTATTCTGTGGCAAATTTGGTAATAAGCTGAAGTAAAGTAGCACTTTTATCATCCACAGGTTCACCGTAGCTATTCAGAAGAGACTGATACTGAGCAGCTAAAACATTGATTCTGGTCTTCAGCTCTGGTAAGCAGTCTCTGATGTGATGCATCAGTAACCTAACAAAATAAGAGAGGAGAGTTTGAAGGTACAACTATTTATTCTAGTGCTTCAAACAAGTCAGATGTTTAAAATGCAAATAGCTAGGTATATGGCGCACATATATACTCCCTGCACTCGGGAAGCTGAGGCAGGAGGATAACTATGAGTTCAAGGCCAGCCTAGGCTACCCAGTGAGTCCACAGCTAGCCTAAACTACATAGACAGACCCTACCTTAAAAAGCGAAAAAGCCCAAAACATACATACATCCATAAAATAAAATGCAAATACTGAGGAAACATGTCAAAGAATTTATTGTTGGCAGGTGTAATATTAAAAAACAATTATATATAAATTTTTTTCCTTCCTCTACTTTCCTGGCACTCAGTTCCTAAAAACTCTAAGCTCTCCAGAGTATCTTTTGCATACTAAGGAGATATAACCCTGGGCCCCTGAAGAGCTTCAGGATAAGGGCTGCTCAACAGAAAGACTAGGTGTGAGCAGAAGGTTGCAGCGCTCAGGCAAAGGCTGAGTTGATTCCCATGGGCAGTCAATGCTCAATCACATCTGTAGAATGGGGCTACTGTGGAAACTACAGCAGTGTTCCTGGACCTGAGCATGTGTGGACTCTGGGGCTCTGCACCCTCTCAATATGCCTCACTTTGTCTACCTGTTCCAACTGTGTCCTCTGCACTATCTCTTACAGTAAGTGGTAAACAAGTCGAGTTCCCCACAGTTCTATGCTCTGCTCTAGCAAATTCACCAGACCTGAGGAAGGTGGCATCCCTTGTGCTTACAACCTGCATATGAAGTAAAAGAGTAGTCTTGGGGGGCTGAGCCTTCACCTGTGGGGCCTGATGCTATCTAGGTTAGCAGTGCCAGGACTGACTGGGTAGCAAATTCCTAGGGAGAAAGACAAGAGAACTGCTGCATGTGTATGGAGAAAACCACACACGTGGCATCAGAAGCAGTCACTGCTCTACTAAGTGGCTGTGAGCAGGGAAAGACACTGGATCACAAGAGCAGTGCACAAACTCAGATGAGAAGTAAATAGTCTTCAGAAACAAAATGATGCAAAGATACTTTGGTCAATGTTATTGAAATCTGCCTTCATCCCATCGAACTGTAGTGTTATGGTTTGTGTTTGAATGTCCCCACAAAGCCTCATGCAGTTATGGAGGCAGCTGAGTCTAGTGTTTGTGATCAGTTTGTTGTGTAATGCTGAGATTGGCAGTGTGAATGCTGCACCCACCCAGAGAGAGAAGGTGGCATGCCCTTTTGCTCTGGTTGCTTCTGTATCTGCCACAGCTGCCATGAACAGTTACCTCTCAGCCATGTGACCCTGCCTTGGAACCAGCTGAATATGGACTGAAACCTCCAAAAACTGTAAGCTAAATAAACCTTTCCTTCCTTCATTTTGGATGTCAGGTATTTTGTCTCAGCAACAAGAGAAAAATAACCAAGACATGTAGCAACTGCTAGAAAAAAATGCAAATTATTTTCATACTGTTGTAATTCCCACAAAAAAGTAAGCCACTCTGTCCAATTTTACCTATATAATTTTGGTTTCATTATCTTTTAAAATAGGTAAAAACAGTAAAATACAAGCAGCAATTAAGTCATCTGTTATTTATAACCTCAAAACTGTTAAATTTTCAATTTTATTAAAACATTTTAAAATTCATTTAAAAGTTCTAGACTATGTGATTTAAACCACACCAATAAAAAGATCTACTTCACGAGAACCTACTACACAGAAAACAGAAGTGAAACTGTAAAGAACAGTGTAAAAATACAAGGGACTACACATACCTATCAGCAAAACAAATCTCATTCCCAAAAGGTAAAACGTGTTACCTGTTTAGAGTCCTAGCAAGGTACTTCGTTCCATTTCTATTGGCCAGAGATGGATATTTCTTTTGAAGAAAAGCATATTCATCACGGATTGAATCAGTTACACTCTTCTTATTGTTAATATCTAGCTGACTCCTAGATTGCAAAATAATAGAAATGTTCAACTAAAGTAAATTTTCATCCTCTCACTACATAGATGAGTTTAGCAGTGATGACAGTACTAAGTATTCTTCCCTAATACCTGACATCAGCCAGGTGTGATGGTGCATGCCTGTAATTCTAGCACTTGGGAGGATGAGGCAGGAGGATAGCCAGGAGTTCAAAGCCAGCCTGGGCTACATAGAAAGTTCAAGGCCAGTCTGAACTACATAATGAGACCCTGTCTCAGAAAACAAAGCAAAACAACCTAATATCTAACATGAATTGTTTTAATTCTCACAGTAATTCTGTGATAGGCATTATCACATTTTATAGCAAGGAATTAAAGTTCCAAGAGATTAATTTACCCAAGATCATATATTAATTATCAAAGCTGAAATTTGGATTATGTGACACATAAGGTAATTAAGGCCTGAACAGTGTAGGTCTCATTGTTACCATTCATATACTCAAAAGCAGTTAGACAGGTTCAAAAATGTAACTCTATCTTAGTCAACTATATTTCATTCATGGAAAGGCAACTAATTTCTACCAAAACTAATTTAACTTGAAGAGCAATCATGTACAAATACAAAAGCAGTATGATAGCAAATCCTTGTCTGAAAAGGAAAATAGCTGGAATTAAACATAATTAGATGATCATAGTTTCAACAGCTATTTTTAAGTAGAATAACTTTAATAAAAATTTTCCAAGTTGTCCTGGCAATAAATAGCATCACTAATGCTAGAGGTTAAACAAATCTGTTAAAATCCTTAGATTTTCTTGACTAGGTGCAAATCAGATCAATTTTTTTCTCTGTACCCAGTGTCCTTCTCAGACAATAGATTAAATAACAGACTAAAATTATTAAAGCCTGGCTATTAAATTATCTTCCATATTGTGGCACCTCTTACTTAGGAAACATTTTCCATTAGAAATACCCACAAAAGGCTTTAGTGAATCTGTTTTCCCCCTTCGGAGCAGTAAATTCTTTAGCAATACCAGTATTATAGTAAAGGAAAATAGGACAGCATGACATTTCAGACTGATTTTAGAAATTCATACTTGCTTTAAAATGAGAACATTGCAATTTTAATCCACTCTTGATGCTAACCTGTTAACCACTCCAATTATTCCAAGTTTGACAGGAATAACCCTTCCCATCAGCACATCCATGGCATCAGTACCTGCATCCATGAGATCCAGTTTAGTGATTACAGCGAGGGTTCTGCGGCCTGGCCAATGTAAAAGAAAAAGAAGGGAGAAGGAATGGAGAAAGGAAAGAAGAAGAGGGAAGGGAAAGGAAATGAAAGCAAATGACCCATTAAATAAAGCCATTAAATATTAAAGGAAAATCTTCACCTATAATCCCATCTAACCTTACCTCTTCCATCATTATGGTAATACTTTTCTGAACTTTGTTTACATCACTTTAAAAATCATGTAAAGTTGTAAAAAGTTTTTGTATGTAATTTTTTTATTAGTTCTTAAGACACACTTTGGTTTGTTTCTTTAATATGTACTTTGGTTTTGGCATAGAGTCTTTTAGGGAGTCTCTTCTGGTTTTATTTTTTATCTTTGTCAGTGCTGGGGACTCAACCTAAGGCCTTGAGCATGTTAATCAGGCACTCTGTCACTGAGCTGCTTCCACAACCCTCACCTTTTTTATAGTCTTTTGACAGGTGCAGACATGTGTGTCACTACTTCCTCAAAACAAAATAGTGCCACTGCTCCTTACAGCTCTTTGTGCTAAACAATCAAACCAATTTCCATTACTACTCTTAGCTTTTTTAAGAATGTTACATAAATGGAACCACATAGTACACAGCCTTGTTTTTGGCTTCTCTCACTTAGCACGATGCATGTGAAAGCCACCCTTGTTGCTAAGTGTACCTACAGTTCACTTCCTTTTATTGCTGAGCAGTGTTCCACTGTATAGGTGTACAGTACCTTGGGTATTCACTCCTTAAGAAACAACAACAAACATATTTTGAAACTAGGAATACTGAATAGAAACTACTGTAGACATTTACATATTATTTTTATATGAGTATATGTTCTCATTTAGCACAGATAACTAGGAATGGGACTGCTGATTTCACTTTGTAAGGAACTCTGCCACTGTTTTCTAAAGTAGCTATATAATTCCCACCATCAATGTATGAAGAGTTCTAGCTGCTCTGAATAGTGTACAATTTTGGGGTGTTTTTCAATTTTAAGTATTTTCTATGTTGCTCCAAATGTATAAAATCATCTCTTTTAATTACATCATTTTATCATCTTAATTTACATATTGTTAGTCACATTAAATTGCTTCTAAATTTTTTGATATTATGAATAATACTGGGTTTACTTCCTTACAATGTGTTACCAGACTAAGATTACTAGATCAAAAGTATGATCATATTTATTGTACATGGATCATTTTATTTCACGCTATTTTTATGTTTTAATTTTTGTTCCTGGGAATTGAACTAGGGCCTCACCTGTGCTGAGTGCATGCTCTGGCACTGACCTATACACCCACCTCTACAGTTCAGAGGTCACTTTACTCGGTACAAATAAAATGCTTAATATTTTACCCCAAATAATAAAATTTAAATAAGCTTTTTGGTAGTTTATCTTTTAAATTAACTGAAATGAATATTAGTCATATAGGAAACTTTCTTAAAACTTTAAATAAAAGTTTTAATGGACCTGCTTATGGAAATTATAATCAGTGTCCTAAAGCATTGATATATCCTGTAAGATTTTTATTTGAAATTCTTTTTCCAATCAGGAATTGATAAACATAACACAGCCTTCACAACTTCCAAATATTCAAGTGAAAAGAACTGGCTTCTTTATGAGGCAACAAGAACAGTTAATGACAGCAGTAATAACCACTCTCCTACAAGCTAGAATTTTACAGAGTAACATACCCTACATATCACTAGTCAAGGGTTATGGATCCACAGCATGAACTCATTCTTGGGAATATGCATGTTTTGCAAAAGAATTTTACTGTTCCTGTGTCTTCAGCATGTCTAAATGTTTTTTTACCTCTGAAGAATGTACAATACTGTACTTCTCTCCTGTATCATAATAATCTACAGTGATTAAATATTCTGTGAGTTATTTATCTTACAATGGCTGTTCCAAAATCTAAATCATTTGATTTACACAGGACAAGTAATCTTTTTTGCAGTCATTTTACTGTTAAAATGGTAATTATTGCAAAAATAAGACACTGTGTGACGTACTTCTGGTTAGCCTGCTTACCAATTTAATAACTATTTTCTAGCAGAATTTCTATGCAATTATGCATTATTTTTATGCAAAATAGGAATGCATTACTTTTTAGAACCTTTGTTAACTGGAGATAAAATTTCTTATTAAACAATAACATCTGTTCTTACCATCTGGATCTACCTCTCTTGAAATTTTAAGTGCCTCTGATGTTGCCATATCTGTATTAGCAGCAGTGACAGCGAGGATAATGGAATTGGGATTACTGATGAACCGAAGAATGAGCTCTCTGATTTGAAGTTCAATATCCTTAGGCTGATCACCCACAGGCACCTAAACCAAACAGAGATGAGCAAGGAACTAATACTAAAAGCCAACTCAGCTTCTTCCCCCACATAATCTACAACATTATAGATATTTCTCCATTTACAAATAAAGAACTTAAAAACAGACTATAGTGGTATTTATAAATTTGGTAACATATAAAATCAAAATGTTAACTCCTGCTAAAATCAAGTTTACTGCTGTACATATATTTATTAAACATAATCCTATGTTGAGGACTGGTCAGTATTAACTGACTAGAGACAAATTCATTCATTCATTCATTCATTCATTCAAGTATTTATTGACACTCTACTGTATTTCAAGTGTTACTACTTTATGTATCAAATTGTTATAGTAGTAAATTTTTAAAAAGATCCAAATTTCTGTCTTCTTGGAGCTTGTGTTTTAGTAAGAGAAGCAGAAAGTAAACATACTTATTGTATTCAGGTGATACAATAAGGGCTATCAAAACAAAGCAGAAGAGGCTAGGATGATTTGAAAGGACTACCACTTTCAACTACTGTTTTAAAACTAGATTCTATTAGAATTGAGTAAGGAGGAAGACCTCACCAAGACAATGACATCTGAGAGAAACAGCAGAAATTAAAGGCTAACAGGGAGAGAGATGCATACAGAACAGCCATTCAGCAAAAGAACCATAAAGGCAGCTAAGGTGAGGACAGGCTGACTAGGGCTGCCATTTCTGATCTCTTACTTTCAAGCCTGCTTCTTTTCTGGTTAGATCTTATTTTGGGGAAAACAGACTCTGGGAGACTATTCCAGGGTGTGTGAAAAACAAGAGCTGGAGGCTGGTGCAGAAATTAGGAGAGGAATTATAGGGGCATATGGAGTACATCAGATCTCTGCAAGAACATACGCTTTTACTCCCAGTGAAATAGGAAGCCATTGGGGAAGATTGTGAGCCAAGAGATGATACGATCTAATTTGCACCATAACAGGATTACTGTGGCTCCTTAGTTAAGAAGAGACAATGAAGATCTGTTGTTTACTAGTATTATTATTATTACTACTGCACTAATCTGGGCAAAATGATAATGGCTATCTCAGGACAGTAGCAAGACACTGATGGCTTAGATCTAAAATGTCCTTAAAAGGCTCATGCATTCAGAGGCTGGGCCTTTGGAAGGTGACTGGATCAGAGCTGACTGGATGTGTTCAGAGTTGACTGTACATCAGGAGGTAGGGGCTGGTGGAAGAGGCAAGAACTAAGGCAGTCACTAAAGGATGACCTGAGGGGTGTGTCTCCCTCCCCCAGTCTTCCCGCTCACTGCTTCCCAAACCATGATGCTTTCTTCCACCAGATCTTTCACCATGCTCTTCCTGACTGGGAGCCAGTTTACTATGTATGAATTTTTAAAAAAACTAAAAAAAATCTGTTCCTCTTTTAAGGTGTGGTGGTTGGGTAATTTGTCCCAGCATTGAGACAATAACTCAGACAGACACTATAAAACTAGACATATTATAAAGGTAAGAAGAGCTGGGCGTAGTGGCACACACCTGTAATCCCAGCACTCTGGGAGGCTGAGGCAGAAAGATCCCAAATTCAAGCCCAGCCCGGCCCAGCCCCAGCAATTTAGCAGTCTTCCTCAAAAGAAAAAACAAACAAACAAAAAAAAGGTTTGGGATGTAGCTCAGTGTGAAGGTTCTGAAAAAAATAAAAGGTTTGAAGGCCAAAAGGATTTCCTGACAGGAAACACAATGAAGGACAAAGAAGTGTTAAAGATGACTACAAACTTTTTGGCTAAGCAACTTTAATAGACTGGAGTTGCCATTTGTTGAGGTAAAAAGACTATAGAAGGAAAAAATTTAGCTGAAGAACAAGTCAGGAATTTGGTACTAGACACGTTAAATTTGAAATGCCTATCAGACATTTAAGAGTATGACAGGAGATCCCAAAACTGACCTCTAGAGACTGAGAGGTGAGAAGAAACCAGCAAGAGATGGAAGAGAATAGTCTGTGAAACTGGAAATGCAACTGCAGAGTGCAGCGCCCTGGAGACCAAGTCAGCAGCGCTTCAAGGGGAACGGAGCGGTCAACTATGTGTTAGGTGGTTCAAGTCTGATGTCAAAACATGCAGCTTGTTTTCATATGGAATCAAAACACTACTTGTTCAAGTGAAAATAACCAAACCCACGAGTAACAGAGCTATTCCTCACCTTGGTCATTCCTGGCAAATCCACAAGTGTCAAATTGACAACGTTGGGTGAAAAAATCTTAAGATGAATTGGTTCAGGGCTTACTCCCTAAAAATAAGTTTTAAAATACATTAAAGGCACATTAAAATTTCAATGAAGTTTCAAATGCTAAGTATAACTCGAGTATGTATAATTGTGGATGCTCTGCAGTATGAATTAAGCCGTGATTCCCAACAACGTTCAACAATTGGAATCTGATGAAACACAGGAGACAGCAGCCCACACACAACAGGACAGAATCACATCTGACCTCATGCCATTAACACAGACTTCTTACATGTAAACTTAGTGCCAAACAAAACAATTTACCCCAATTATTTCAACATATGATGTTCTGGAGTTCAGAGAGAGAGAAAGAGGTAAGTTCCTCAAATCAGTTTGGTTCCTGATTTCATATATCAAATGGCAAGACTATGTAAAGAAAGGTTTCCTCAGACAATTTATCTGAATTTTTAGAACCCCAGATTCAACAATAGGAATGTGAATAGGGAGACTGCTACATTTTCTCTTCTATGGATTAAGATTACTGCATAGACTCCAGCTTCCCCAATGGACCTCTATGCATTTTGGGACTGAGTTGGCTACTTATAAAAAAAAAACACTTCTGGGCTGGGGGTTTAGCTCAGCAGTGTAAGTGCCTGCTTGGCAAACGTGAGGTTGTGAGTTCAATCCCCAGCACCAAAAACAAACAAACAAAAACCACTTCTGAGGTGTTCATCCTTATCTTTGCACACAGTGTTCTTTGCCCTTTTATATGTCTTCTCAAGTGTTTATATATATGTATATATATATATATATCCCCTTAAAGACAAGGTCTCACTATGTAGCCCAGGCTGGCCTCAAACTCATGGCACTCCTCAGCCTCCCAAACGCTGGGATGCACTTGGGTGCAGGGTATAGGCGTGCACCATCACACCCAGCATTTTTCATATTTTAGATACTGTGAATGAAAACCTACTTAGGTAAATGAATTGTATCCTTAACATAAGGTAAAAATCTTATAGATATATACAGTTGATCTTTCATGACACTCAGTTTATGTAACTAAAACTTTCATTTTTGAATCACTACAATCTCATACACTAACTTTTGGTAAAATGTAAAAGTACTACCAACTGCGGAAGTAAATATGTGGGGACTGTAGGAGAGACAATACAAATTGGTGAGGTGTGATTTAATACTGTCTCCAAAGCCAAAATTATCCAATACAATTTAGTTTCTTGTCACTTTTTCTACCTCTTCTATACAATAAAGGTATTAGAAATTACAGGAAGTGTGGCTGCAACAGCACTAACTCTGGGTTACCAGCTTACAGTTTATTAAGAAACAAACCTCAAGTCAATACTGGAACAAAGGCAAATATTCAGAAGAGACATAAATACTTATACTTAACAGGTCTCCCAAAATGCCATTTAGTCAAAAAACAACCTTAGCAGCCCAGTACTTGACCGATAGAAGGGTCCAATAAATACATATGAGTTGGATATTAATGCTGTTAGTGACTAGGAGGTCACTCCTGGGATTAAATATGCCACTGGATAATACAAGAATGGATGTAAAAACAACAAAGGATGGGAGCAGAAAGGTAATAGAAAAAAAGTAAAGGAAAAAAGGAGAATTTGATTGAAGCAATGATAGTACCTGGTGTTATAAATAACAGTGTCTTAAACATCTAATTTATTTTAAATTCTCATAATCTTAGAAAGTAAGAAAGTAATCAAGTCGGGCATAGTGGCACATGCCTATAATTCCAGCACACAGGAAGCTGAGGCAGGAAGAATGCTCTGAGTTTGAGGCCAGCCTGGGCTACATGGTGAGTGAGTTCAAGGACAGCCTAAATTACATAGTAAGCCCCTGTCTCAACAAAACAAAACAAAAACTCAAAGTTATCAGTTTGTTGACATATTGCTTTTCATTTTCACAAAACAAAACCTGATTTTTCTCTTGCTGTTATAATAAATTAATTTAGCCTTACTCAGGTATGAAAAATATTTCTTCAAATTACATACATCTCACAAGTTACATAATGTTCTCTGAGTTGAACAAGTACAATCAATTCATCAGAAAAAGATAACTCAGTGTAGCAGTATTAAGCAGAATAATTATAATGTGGAATGTATTATATATGATAAGATGAAGAACATATAAATGAGATATGTGACATATAAAAGCACTAAGACAAAGGAATTTTAAGCAGTTACTGTATTTGTGAAAATATCTGTGACAAAGACCAACATCATGAATTTATAATGCTGCTTATACATGATATACAAAATCTGCAATGATATATTTACTAATATTTATACTTTCCAGGTATAAAAGATGCCTACCTTATTATTTCCTGAAATTCTTTCTGTTTCATTTTCAATTTCTTGTCGAATTTCATCAAAATCTGTGTACAGCTAAAAATTATTGAAACATAAAGCACAATATTCAAAATAAGATCAAACTTCTTATGTCAGAGGTATTTACTGATTTACTTCAGAGAACAAACAAGCACATTCTATAGTGTACATTTTTTTTGAGCCTAGGATTCAGTTATGACCTTTGTTTTGAAGTTGCCTGATCTCACTACAGTTAAGAATCTCTGAATTACAAAGAATCAAGTTCAACTTAAAGTTTATTTATCAAATAAGTTACTGCCCTTAGAAATGCTATTGAGAAAGAAATTACAAGGAATAGTGGCTTTAGAGTAACAATACATTAACAATGAAAATTACTACTTGTATAAAATATTGTTTTCAACATGTTATTTCTTCATTATATTCTTGTGTGATTACCTTATTTTTGGTGTGAAGAAATTTACCCCATTCTTCTGCTTCTACTCCTAGAAAAAGAAAAACTAATTTATGGAAATTACTTTTACGGTTAGGTAACAACTCAAAAAGGCAAGACAATAAAATGTTGTTTGTTCCTATTGTGATTAACAATAAATTCATGAGTGTTCTAAGATTGCTAAATCATAATCTCACTGTATGAAAACTAAATTTTGTATTTTAAAGACATGATTCACTTCAGGCACAGTTGCACCTAGGGCTTCCTATATTTGCAAACAAAGTTGCTCACTACCTGCTTTGGCTGTGATTACACTGTAGTAAATGATACATTCTTTGAATATCCCATAGGTAGAAGTCTACCTGATTAAGAATAAGAAGAAAAATTAAGAATCTCACTGGGTAATGCAGAAAGCATAAAGAGATTTATACACATCACTCAAGGTAAAATTTGCAATATACGAATCAAGTAATATTTCAGGTGTTTGTTAAATTTGTTTTCTTACTGGTTATCTATAAAGTTCCAATTTGCTATTATTCCTTAAAGAACTATCTTAGTAGTAGGATGTTAGCTGTTTTGTAATGTCCCACAGATTTGAAGATAGGAAAGAGATGAAATAAAGGAGAAAAATAACCCCAAAATGAAACTCTACTATATGTACCACATGGTTTGAGACTCTCTATGAGTTCCTTATCACAGGTCTTTTCCTCCTTGTACTTGCTTAAAAAAAAAAAAAAAAAAAAAAAAAAGGAAAATATATTCACTGTCTACACCATATAGACATTTGAGAGAGCAAGTTTTTTTCCCAGAGAAATTAGAAATGTTTAATTGTGAATGTTTACCTTTCCCAAGCACAGCTATTCTGCTTTTGTATTGAATAATGCATATCAGCCACCCGAAATAAAACTGATTTTCACATAAATATTTGTCAAAGAAAAGATGGATAATGTCTTGGGTAGAATGAAATAAAAAAAAACTGGATCCTTTTTCCAAGTAAAATGCTCACCTACTGGCAGCTTAGTACCTTCGTCCAAGAAGTTTCATTTGAGGACTGGAGTAATCTAGGTGAACAAAACTCAAAAAGGCAAGTACTACATACCAAAGGGGTGTTTTCAATTTACCTAATCACAAAGAAGAGGCCTAGCTTCGCAAGCACATTTTAAAAAAATAAAAATAAAATAAATTACATTCACCACCAAAAAGCCTGCATTTTGATGCAATGCCAGAAGGGTAACAAGGACCACTAAAACCTGCAACCAAAGTGAAGAGGCAAAAAAAAACATGGAAGGAAAAAAATGCACACAGCCTGTAAAAGTAAGAAGCACACATGCAGGCATAATAGAAAAGGGCCAAAAACAAAGGGATAAAGGAAACCTTTAGAAAGGTGTCTTGAGTTTTTCCATGTAGCAGGGTCTGTAGTTAAAGAGAAACAGCATAGAATGATACGTTTAGTGCTTATACCTAAAATTTTAAAGCTTTAAAAATAAAATTAGAAGGATGTATGTTTTTAAGTAATATAAGCAAAGCATATTGTTTGCCATAACTAATGTTTAATATTTTAAATTTTTTCCACTACAATTATCTCACCATTGTTTCTAATTCTAAATGGATTAAAATTAGCCCATTCAAAGATATGCCTGAAGTATTTGATAGTCTACTGTAGAAAAAGACAAACTGTCTGATTAAAAAAAGAATATACAAAATATACTAGGCACATCTTTCAAAACCTTGAAAGAATGAGTAAGTATATGCAAGTATTTACCCTGGTAGCCACGATTTGAGCTTTACGTTTTCTTTGAAATATATGTTGAATGTAACAGAACACCACAGAAAGTTAACTGCTCACTTTCATGGACTCAATCCAAATGGTGTCTACTATTTGTACCACAGCTCCCATCCTACCTTTTTCCTTTCCTTCTTCACTGCCTTTGGGTGCAACATGGCTTTTACAAATGTGTAACTTAACTATGTGGGAATAAAGATTCACACTACACCAAGATTCTCAAACATTATTGTAGAAAGCATATATTTGTATTTTTTAAAAGAAAACGAAAACTTTTGCTTTAGTTTAAAAGCTTTCCTTCTCCAAAATGTATTCATAATTTTTCAAGTTTCCACTGACACTGCTCAGAAGTATACACAAAGCACAATTTTGCCTTTACTCAGTTATGGCCCTTTGGGATTTTATCTAGAAGGAAATCTAATAAAAGTTTGATTTATATCTTACCAAGGTACAACAAGTAATCTGGAACTGAAAGTAAATCACCCCACTCTAAAATATAGTTTAATTTTTTTTCTCAATAAGAATTTAACAGCCTGGTAAGGGCAAGGTCCTGAGTTCGATTCCCTGTTCCAAAAACAAAAAAAAAACAATAACAACAACAACAAAAAGAATTTAACAGAGAAGTCTGTTACACAGGTAAAAGTGGGAAGCAACTTGAATACCATAAATCTATATACTGATACCTCAATTATACCACACAACTGGTGGAATGAAGGATCTCTTGCTAAGTAAATTTCCCTGATAATTAAACTATACACACTAAACTCCAAAATATTTTATTTTATTTCTCAATGGATCATAGCCCTAAGGTCATTTGAGGATGCACTGGTCTTCATATATTATTGACAACTTAGGCCTTTGTTTCCTAACAAAGTCCTCAGAGGCTTTATAAATCCCTGTACAAAATAGTCAGTGAGTGACTTTTTGAAGGTTTTCTGTCTGCTTATGTTTTTCTTGTATTCTCTCTCACCATCAAATTGTCCAGTAGCTCACACTCTGCTAACTACGCTGTATGTTAATCTACTCTGTAGTTTCTAGTTTTTTTTCTGAGTTAAAATATAATGCTGTGATAAGCTGCAACTGCTTATCCCAAGGAGATAAAAGATCTGATGAGACACTAAAAAACTACTTTAGAGCCAGGCATGGTGGCACACACTTGTAATCCCATCACTAGGGAAGCTGAGGCAGGAGGATCATTGGACATTTGAAGCTAGCCTGGGCTACAAAGTGAGCTCAAGGCCAGTCTGAACTGTAGACCAAGACCCTGTCTCAAAAAGACAAAAAAAAAAAAAAAAAAAAAAAAAAACACCTAGTATGCAAATTTATGAAATTTATTTTGTGTACCAGGTAGCTGAGTTGTCATTTTAAGAATGTGGGGGATGTACCTATACACATGAAAATAAAATAAGCACTAAGCTTGGGAAAAATATATACACAGGAAAAAGACAGGCAGACTGAGGACACATCACAAAGAGGAGACATCAACAAAACCCAACATACACACACAAAAGAAATACCAAGGAGCTGACGTGTCTACGGAGGAAGGAAATGCACACTCTTTCCTAACCAGCGAAGCTTCGTGTGAGGCGACACTACCCATCATCCACAAATAGTTTCTCAGAAATAATTTTATCTACCAGTCAAAGTGACTAAAGAAAATTTAAAAGTTAAAAAGATCTAACATGATACAGTTTCTTATTTGGTACATTTGATGAAATCAGTAGGGGTGAAATTTAAAATGTGGTATTCTGTGCATCTGAGCCTGATCCACAGGTTATCCAAGAATGACTAAACTCAGGGTTTAGAATTTCAATAATAAAGAAATACAACAGAAATGGAAAAAGGTTAGTAACATACCAAGAAGACCCCTAACATAACTAAGATTCCTTTATATCCCTGACTACCCAAAAATGTTTTAACATCTACAACTTCTTTAACTTGCTTCAGTGATTAATGTTGTAGAGTCACAGTAGATGCACATGACAATTTTGTTCCCTATTTTAAAATAAAAACATCCCAATACAAATAAATAAATACCAATCACCATTAACAGCCCCCAGGATTAAAAAAAAATCAGATGAAGAAATTAAATATCCATTTTGTCAATACTGTTATCTTGTCTTAAATCTGAATGTAAGCTACGCAATGAAACTGCACTGCAAGTGTCTTTACAGGATAGAAACAGACATGGTTCTCTACTGCAAAAGGTTTTTAATAATTAGAGCTATTTTATAAACTTTTATAAGTAAAAGAATCAAAGCCAAACTCTTAACTAAATTACTTTCATCAAATATATTACTTTCATCAAACACTTCAAATTTGACTCAGTATAAATAATACACGATACACATTTACTAAGCAACTTTAAAGCCACTAATAAATATTTCTTTAAATATTTTCATTTTAATTTTCTTTTAAAAACTCTACTGTATGGAACAATGCATACATATTTCCTAATTTTGATATTCATGCTTGATACTCATATAATCCATTACCAAAATAACTTCAGTTTAACTGGCAACTAATCCTTGACCATGAAGGAGAAGTGGATCTTTTAAAGTGAAAATAGAATGTGCTATATAGGTAAACCTCAATATGAGGAAGATTAACAATAACAACTTAAAAATTAAAGCTCATGCTGTAAATGCAGCACTTGGTATTTCTCCTAGGTTGAGGGACAAAGGAATAGCAGGCACAGAGTAAAACCAGAAAAGGGGAGAAAAGGTACCAATACTCAGCTAAGAACCAGTCCTCTTAATTTTAACTCAAATGAAACCTTTCAACTAGAATCTGGGTGATTTACAAATTCTAAACCAAAGTAAAAAGCCAGGGACTAATGCAGGAGGATCATCATGAGTTCAAGGTCAGCCTGAATTACATATTGAGACTCTGTCTCAAAATAAAAAAAAGTAAAAAGCCAAAACCATCAAGGATAAAACTGGGAAACTAGAGAAGGAAGTGGAATTTAACTCATTCCAAAAAATACCAAGTTTTTTTTTTTTTTTTTTTTAAATAACTGGCAATGCCAGGCATGGTGGTACACGACTATAGTCCCAGCATTAGGGAAGCTAAGGAGGATCACTGTGAGTTTGAGGCCAGACTGGACTGCATGGTGAGAACTTCTAAAAAAACCAAAAATTAAACATTCAAATTTTAAAAAGTAAAATAATTGGTATTTACTAAGTGCCTCAATGGATCCTCCACTAAATAGCATTAACAGCAGTTTACTAAACTGACTTATTCAAAAAGAGCTTTTCCTAACAACTTTATTCATGGCCTTTCAAAACAACATAAACTACTTTTTTACTTTAGGAAAGATGCATACTGTTCTTCACAGGATTTGATTTTTGCTACAGTCACTAATTCCTAATTGTCTAATCAATTTGTATCTTGTTTTAGACTAGACCAAATATTTTAGAACAGTATTTTCAATGATTCTTATCCCCAGTCCTGAAATTTACCATTTTCTTCTCCTGTTGTTTTTCGTTTGTCTTCTGGTGAAACATGGACCAGCTGCAGAATGAGAGGCCTCCGGGTGACAATACCAGTGCCTCTGGGAAGCAGGTCCCTCCCCACCAGGCTTTCTAGCACTGAGCTCTTCCCACTGCTCTGAAAACAGAATGTATAAGAGCAAAGTGAGTTTCTTACCAGGACTTCCTTACATTAACAGACTTCCTTAAATTAACAGACTGTCACAACCAAGCAACATACAAAGAAATTATTAAAAACTCAGTAGACTTTTATATGATTTAGTTATATTTACTATTATAACATCTTTCAAGAAAAATTCCAAAAACAATCAAACCCCCAAAAAACAAGACCCGCTCTCTCAACCTTTTAAAATACTTTCCCAACTATGTTTTAAAACCTACATGTTGGCATACATAAAATCATGCGCATAATATGTAGCTATTTGACTTTAAATGGGAGCAATATATATTTTTCTGTAACTTGCATTTATTTTTCTTTCTTTTTTTTTTTTTTTCGTTTTTGTTTTTTGTTTGTTTGTTTGGTACTAGGGATTGAACCCACGACCTTGCACTTGCCAGGCAGGCACTTAACACCACTGAGCTAAATCCTCAGCCCCGTGCATTTATTTTTAATACAGTGATCAAAGATATTGTTCTTCATCAATATATTAGCAACTTTCACACTTAATAGTTAAACAGTATCCTACTGTGAATTCAAATCTCAGTGTATGGACATTTAAATGTTCTTTCTTTTTTGGTATCAGGGATCAAACTCACAATCTTGCGCTTGCTAGGGAGGCACTTGTGCCACTGAGCTAAACCTCTGGCTCCTTAAATGTTCTAATATTAAAAATGCTGCATTGCACATGCTTGTGCATATAACCTTACTTACTGCCTCATTAAACTGCTGTAATTATAGAGCATATGGATTATAAGCATACAAGGATACCACCCAGTTGCATACAAAATAGCACCAGACTGGCTTTAACAGTCTGCTAGGAGTTAGTGTGTTATACTTCCATCAACACTTCTTAAATCTCTGCTGCTTTGACACACACAGACAGCTCATTTAAACTGCATTCCTGCTAGGCGCGGTGCCACATGCCTGTGATCCCAAGACTGGGGAGATCAAGGCCAGCATAACCGTATAGCGAGATCCAGCCTTAAAACACAACATAATCCTTTAGTATTGAGGTCAAGCATTCTTTTTAAAAAGGTTTTCTGTATTTCTCCATTTATGATTTACTTGTTCCAATGCTAGTATGTTAGGTTTCTTTTTAGTCTATAATAAAGCTCTTTATCCATAATATATTACTTTTTGTTTTGAATGTCTTCTCCAACTATTTATTTTGAACTTTTATTTTATTTTACTTTTTTGGTTTTTTGAGACACAGTCTCATTATGCCACAAACTTGTGGCAATCCTCCTGCCTCAGCCTCTCTAAGTGCTGGGATTACAGGTGTATATGCCCCACTCCCAGCTACTTTGAAAATCTGAAAGCTACTGAAAAGTTGCATGATTAGTTGACAATGAATACTTATATAACTTAACAGATTCACCATTAACACTGACACATTTGTTTTATGTTTCTACTTATACATACACACGTTTTTCTTTTGCTAGCCCATTTGAGAGTTAGTAACAGATATGACAACATTTCACATCACTGTGGCAGGTGTCTTCTATAAATAAGGACATTCTTCTATATAACTACAATATAATGATCATAATCAGGAAATTTAAAATAGGTAACAATACTAATATTTAAACATGGTAAATAATAACATATAAAGCTCCATTTTACCTTTTAAATGTATACAGTATCTAGTAATCATTTCAAATATTTTTAAAGATACCATTTTTCTAAATTTTCCAATATAGTATATTTTTCTATAAAATATATTTTTCCTACACTTATTTTTTTCATTATCAAAATTAGGACATCTTATAATATTTTTTATAAATGCAAAAATTTTAAATTTCATCAGTTCAATCAGAACAAACCAATATGGTCCACTCAAATTAAGCTAATTTTAAACAGGTTTACTGACCAAAGGTTTATTTTTATTTATTTACTTATTTTTTTAGTTCCGGGGTTCAAACTCTCAACCTCCCGCTTGCCAGGCAGGCGCGTATGCCACTGAGCTAAATCCCCGGCTGACCAAAGGTTTATTAAGAAAACTGTAGGTGAAGCTTAGGAGTATAACAAGAGATAGTACAGTAACCCAGATGAGTTAAAAAAGAAGAAGAAAAGAAGAAAAGCAGCAGCAGCAGCAGTTCTAAGCCCACAGGCTTAGGAAGGATCGCGACTTACAGCCCAAGGCGTCTCCACACAGGAAATAGAAGGCAACACCGTAAGTTTTCCTTTCCTCCAAGTCCCTGTAGGGGCTCCTCACTTCCAAATCCTATTGGAGCCAGAGGACACAGGGCCCATTCACAATGCTGATTGGATCTAGAGGGTCAAATAGAACTTTTGGTATTCCTGTTTCCAGATTTACTAAGTCTCACTTAGTGTCCTCCATCATTAAACTGCTGTCCTCTACAATAATTTAAACAAGAAAATTTCCTGTTTCTTGTATGACTGACATGATAAAACCTGTCCACAGAAAAATCATCTAATTCTTTGTTTTGAAATGGGTGGGCATAATTGCTAATAATATTCTCAGAATTTGTTAATTTTTCTCATTCCTTATTTGTCCACATGCTCTTTTTTCTGATTAGGTTTCCAATTGACTAGTAACTGACTTTGTGTGTGTGTGTGTGTGTGTGTGTGTGTGGCACAAGGGATCCAACTCATAACCTTGTGATTGCCAGGCAGGCTCTTAAACCACTGAGCTAAATCCCTGGCCTAGTAGCTGATTTTATTGGTCAATTGTCTTTTATTGATTTTTCTTTTTCTTTCTTTTCTGTACCAGGAATCAAACTCAGGACCTTGCACTTTGATTTTTCTTTTAAAATGCTTTTATACTGTTAGTTTCTTGTTACTGTTTCATTCTTCCAAGAAAAAAAAAAGAGGGTTTATCTGTTCTTTAAAACAAACCAAAACTCCTTAAGTTGAATGTTTATCTTATTTCTCTATCTCAGTTACCAATACTTTTTGCCCACCCCCATATAAACATAAATATTCCGAGTCATTCCCCTCTTCAATACCAAGAATTGCAGTTCTCGATTCTAAAGTTTATGAGTAAATAATAGTTATTTACTGTATTTGATTTTTATTTCATATAAAACACAAATTCTTAATGTTTTTGTTCATTTGTTTTTTGGTCTTTTTGAGACAGGGTTTTGCTATGCAGTTCAAGCCGGTCTTGAACTCACTTTGTAGCCCGGGTTGGCCTGGAACACACAGCAAACCTCCTGCCTCAGCCTCCTGAGTGCTGGGATTATAGGCATGTGCCACTACACCCAATAACACAGACCTTTTTTTTGTACCGGGAATCAAACTCAGGACCATGCACTTGCCAGGCAGGTGCTTGTGCTGCTGAGCTATATTCCTGGCCCCAGATTCTTGATATAATAGTGATGCCACCATCAACATGATTGCTAAAAATAGTTACAATGTTTTGAATATGATCCCTCTATTTTCCTCTCTTTACAGACCATACTTTCTCCATTTAAACCCTCATTTTTTTCTGGTTTAATTTATGCATATGTAAACTTTTTCTTTTTTTTCCTACTTTTGCAGTGCTTGACAGCATTGTGCACATGTGGCAAGCATTCCACCACTGAGCTACGTCCCCAGTCCTCACTATCTATTAATTAACAATTTAATGTAGGTCTAGCGTTTGACTCTCTAAAACTTGCTCTCCAGCTGATTTTTGGAGAAGGCCGAATGCAAACAATATTCTTCAATTCCTACAATATTGATAACTGTCACTTTTTTTTCTGTACCAGGAATCAAACTTACAACCTCATGCTTGCCAGGCAGGTGCTGTAGTGCTGAGCTATATCCTCAGCCCAACTGGCACTCTTATACTCAAAAATCAGTTAGTTTGGTTATACAAAATTACATTTCTCAATGTTACTGTTTAAAAATGGGAAACAATCTGAAATTCTTTCACTTACAAGGAGCTCTGTGACCTGCCTGCATGCCTAAAGATTTTTATTATTCCTTGATAATTTAATAATTTTCCATACTAGGCCTCATGTTGGTCTTCGGCATCAGCGTTCTCAGTTACTGCTATGCTCTTTCAAAAACAGTTCTAAGTCTGTTTTTAATTCATTAAAATCATGTTAAATTATAAACTTATTATCTGTCCTGTTCTTTTGCTATGGTTTTCTTCTTTGAGAACTCCTATTTTAGCTATATCAGCTCTTCTTTGTTTGTTTCCAAATATGCCAGTTTCTAAAATTAAAATTCACTTTTTGTAGTTCTACTTACTTATTTTTTTTATTCCTGTTTTCTCTATCTCCCCCTCCCTCTATCCCTTGGTACCCTTCCCATATGGAAAATATCTATGCCACTATTCCCTCTTACCTACCTTTTATTTTGTTCTTTATGTGTATTTTGAGTTTCTCCCATGAGAGAAACCATGTAATATTTAGGCTTAGTGTTTACTTAACATTAGTGTTAGTAAGCTTAGTATTTTACTTAACATTATGGTCTCAAGGTGCATTCATTTATATTTTATAAATGACTCGTTTTTCCTTATCACAGAGTAGTATTCTATTGTCTACAAATACCACATATTCTTTATCCATTCATCTGAAGATGGACATGTAAGGCCACGTCTAAGATTTAGCTATGGTAAACTGTGCTGCTATAAACATCAGTATGCATTTATCACTGTAATATGATGCCTCTGACTTTTAGGAAGATACCTAGGAAGGGAACAGAATGAGTTGAATAGAATGCCTTGTTTTAGAGTCCCGAGGAATCTCCATACTGACTTCCATAATGGTTGTAATAGTTTACATTCCCACCATCATCAGCTCCCCTGCAGCCTCGCCAGCATTTGCTGTTACCTGATTTCTTGATGACTGCCATTCTTTCTGGGTAAAATAGACTCTCTGTATTGCTTTAATTTGTACTTCTCTAAATGCCAGAGATACTGAACATTTTTGCATGTATTTATTGGCCATTTTTATTTCTTTTTTCAGAGAAGTATCTGTTCATTTCAACTGCCCATTTTTTATTCTATGTAGGTCTTTAAATTTGGGGGAGGTCTAATTTTTTAAAAAATTTTTATATATTCTACAAATTAATCCTCTATTCAAGGAATAGCTGGCAAATTTTTCCCCATTCTGCAGGTTGTCTCTACTCTGTTGGTGGTTTCCTTTGTTGTGTAGAAGCTTTTTAATTCAATATGATCTTATTTGTTGGCTCTTGGCATTTCTTGTGTGACAAGGGTTCTGTTCAGAAAGTCCTTGCCTACACTTGTATGTCTTCAAGCGTTTTACCTATTTTATCTTCCAACAGATGAAGTGTCATGTCATTGGTATTTTGACTCGGATTACATTAAATCTGTATGTCAGTTTTAGAAATATGGCCATTTTTTTGACATTAGTTCTGCCTATCCAAGAATAAGAGATATCTTCCCATTCTTCTAATATCCTCTTTGATCTCTTATTTCAGAATACTGTAAGGTCTTTCACTTCTCTGGTTAGGTTAATTTCTAAGTATCTGATTTTTCTTAATGCTATTATGAAAGGTAACATTTCCTTATTTCTTCCTAGTAAGTTCATTATTAATGTACAGGAATGATACTGATTTTAATGTGCCGACTTTTTATCCTGCTACAGTACTGAATTTGATTAGTGATCTATGTAGAGACCATGTCATCTGTAAATAATGACATGATTTCCTATACCTATCCTTTTCATTCCTTTCTTTTGTATGATTGTTAATGTTTCAAGAACTATATTGCACAGTAATTGAACAGTAGTGGTGATACTTAACACCCTTGTCTTGCTCTTGATTTTAGAGGGAAGGCGTTCAGTTTCTCCTTAGTTAAGATGATGTTGATCATTGGTTTGTCATAAATGACTTTTATCAGATTGAGAAAAGGTCCTTCTATATCTATTCAGGACTTTTCTCATGAATGGCTGTTGGATTTTGTAAAAGGCTTGTTCTTTGTCAATGAAGACGATGCGGTTTTTGTCCTTAGTTCTTGTTTATACATTAATTTACTGATGTTGGTATGCTGAACCATGCCTGCACCCGTTGGATGAATCTTACCTGATTATTATGTATGATCTTTTTGATGATATGTTGCATCCTGTTTGCCAGCACCATGAAGAGTTTTGAATCTATGTTATTTAAACATTAGCCTGTAGTTTGTTTTGTTTTGTATGGTTTTGAAATCAGGCTAACCAGCTTTTAGGATGACTTTTGGAGTACTCCTTCCCTTTAGATTTCACTGAAGAGTTTATGTGGTACTGGTGGTAGCTCTTCCCTAAAGTTCTTGTTGAATTTGCCAACAAATCCATCAGGACATGGGATTTTGTTATTATTAGTGGTTTTTCATAACTTATTTGACCTCATTGCCTGATACTAGATTATTCAGGTTTTTATATCTTCTTGGTTCAGTTTTGGAGATTCATATATATCTAGGAGTCATTTCTTCTAAATCCTCCATTTTATTAGCGTACAAGTTCTCAAAGTAGTTACTAATAATCTGGATTTTGGCAAAGCGTATTGTAAGACTATCTTTTTCATTTAACTAATTGCATCAATTTGGACCTTTTTCCCCACCCTTTTGGTAAGATCAACTTCTATTTTTTTTTTTCTTTTCTTTTTGGGTACTGGGGATTGAATGCACAACCACGTGCTTGCAAGGCAGGTGCTTATGCTGCTAAGCTAAATCCCCGGCCCATTTATTTCTTATTTTAAAGTTTTTTTTGTTTTGTTTTTGTTTTTTTTTTTTTCTTTTGAGGCCAGGTTTCATTACATGGTTCAGGCTGGCCTTGAACTCACTTTGTACATCAGGCTTGAACTCGCAGCAATCCTCTTGCCTCCTGAGTGCTGGCATTACAGGCGTGCATCACACCAGGCTTCTAGAACTAGCTTTTCAAATCACTGATTCATTGTTTTTATTTTTTAGCCTCAATTTCATTAATTTCCGTTATCTTTATAGATATTTCCTTCCCTGTGTTAGCTTTGGATTTAGATGCTCTCATTTTTCTAAGAGCTTCAGGTGCATCACTGGGTTATTTATTTGGATTCACTGCTTTTCTGATGAGGCCATTTCCAGCTACAAACTTCCCTCCAAGACTGCTTTCATGTGTCCCATAGCTTCTAGTATGTTGTACTGACATTACTGTGTGAATCTGGAACTTCTTTTCCCCTTCATTTCTTCTGTGGCCCATTCATTCTTCAAGAGGATATTATTTAATATCCATATGTTTGCATAATTTCTCTAATTTCTTTTACTACAGATTTCTAATTTCATTCCACTATGATCTGATAGTGTGCAAGGGATAATTTTGATACTTTTGTTTAAAGATGTTTATGGGTTAGTACATGGTCTATTTTGGTGGAAGTTCCATGTTCTGCTGAGAAGAATGTGTCACTTCATTATTTCCCCACTGATAATTCATCTTCCCCCTTTCTACTTAATTTCCTACTCTGCTTTGTGTATTCATTTCATTAAACTCTTGGTATCGTTGGTTTTACTGTCTCCTTTTAGGAAATGCTTGAGAATTTCCTGGAATGCTATTTGTTGGTGAGAAATTTCTTAAAGTGTTTTTTGTCATGAAACAATTTTATTTCTCTATCATTTCTGAAAGACAGCTTCTCAAGATATATCAGTCAATCTTGTTTCTTTTATGGCTTGCTCTCCTGGTCTTTTAAGGTTTGTGTTGTGAAATTTGCTGTAATTCTAATGGGCATACCTTTATAAGTGACGTTGCTTTTATCTAATAGCTTTTAAAATTCTATCTTTGTGTTGGACTTCTGTGATTTTGAGTATGTGTCATGCAGTTCTTTTCTCATATTTCCCCCCATATTTGGAAGATTTTCTGCTGTTAGTTCCATAATAGTTTTTTATGCCATCTGTCATGTCTTCTGATTTTTTCACTAATCCCAATTAATTACTCTTAGATTTGTCTTCTTCAAATCACCTAACAGTTATTGGACCCATTTTCCATGTTCTATTGTTTTTAAGATACTTTTGGGTATATGATCACCTGTATCAGCTCTATCTTCTAGCTGACACTCTGTCCTCACACTGATCACCACTGCTATCTATATTTTCAATAGAAATTTTCTATCTCCTGCATTTCTGTTTGGTACCTTTTCATGGACTCCAATGCTTTGCTAAATTAGTCGTTCATGTTTTGTATCTTTTTTTTTTTAACCTCAGCTAGATTTGTATTAGTGATTTCTATAAGCTCACTGATTAAGTCCATTATCTGTTTAGTTATATCATCTTTGACCTCATTGACTGCCTTATTGATCTGTTTTGTGACTTCTTTTTTGGTCTCTTCTTGATTGTTCTGTATAATTAAGTTGTTTTGGTTTTTTATTTTTTCCTCATTGATCCTCTATAGGTTAGCTTAGGGAAGTTGAGAGTTTTTAGAGGCAGTTTCTTGCCTTGTCTTATCATGTTTCTATTAGGTTTCATTTGTATATATGCACTGAGGTTTGTAGATCAATTATAGTGGAAACACTTGCCGGTATGGAAATCTCTTTAGTATTTAATTTTCAGCGACATACTCTGATAATAGCTAATTATAGGCCTTTGCCTCTGTCTCAAGATCCAGTCACCTCCATTAATCTGAGGATGAAAGGATGCAGTACAAATGACCCAGCATCCAGTTCTCTGGAAATGAACACAGTACTGTTGATGACACAAAGACATACAGTAAAAACCTATTAATGACAACAACTATGCCACCCTGGTAACAGCAACAAAATCAGCAACAATAGAGTCAAAGGCAAATTAAATATTGACATACCATAAGAATTAATAAAAGCTATTGCTGTAAAACACATAGCAATAGAAGAGATCTGTAATTAGACACAACAAACCAAGTATTGACAGACAGTTAATATCTACTAAATGCCTACAGCTACATCACCATTAACAGTGTAAAAGAACCGAGTAATAGCCTGGCATGGTGATGCACGCCTGTAATCTCAGTACTCAGGAGGCTGAGGCAGGAGGGTTGCTGCAAGTTTGAAGCCAGCCTGGGCTACATAGTGAATCTAGGTCAGCCTGAACTACATAGTAAGACCTTGTCAGAAAAAAAAAAAAAAAAGAAGAATTCAATATAGCTTGGACTAAATAAATATTAATAAAGCTTAATAGTAATACTAGTAAAAAAACATAATACTAATAAAGATAGAGGGTGTGGAAAAGGGAAAATGAAAGAAGTAAAAGTTGAAAAATAAAGACAAAGGTAAGAGAAAAATGAGACAAAGGGTACTACCAAGGAATAAGAGAAAACTAATAGAATTAGGTAAGTGTACCAAACAGACACACACACAAAAAAAAATAAATAAATAAAAGCAAACTAAGAAAAAAGAGGAACAAAAACCCAAAATCCAACTGAAAAAAAAAGAACTGAGTCCAAAAAACTTCCTCCACATTTTTAAATGAGTGCTTTCTTTCCAGGATATATAGTATTACAATAAACAGATATGGGAACGGGATTGTGAGTCACTACCAAGTCCTAGTTTGTTTCCACACTCACATTTTTGTGTGCAAATGCTGAATCCTGCCCCACTTTTCCTGCTGAGCATGGCTGCTCAGTAGCATCTGCCCTAGAGTTTCAGTCACTCCAGATGTTCCAAGTTTCTGTGCTTTCTCTAGGTAGAGAAAGCACCTACATCTGCAGCCTGTGGGTCTGTGTGACGCCCTCCCTGCTCTAGAGACCCATCCGTACATATACCCCAGGTTGTGGCAAATGTCCAAGCCAAGGTGTGCCACCACTTTCAATCTCAGCCCCTTCTGAAAGTCACACAGTGTCCAGCCTGGGTTCTCAACTTGGAGGTGTGACCCCTGAGAACTTCCCAGCCTGAGGTTAACTTCTCAGGGTCCTGTCTAGCCTGTGCCCTCTCTGCAACTGTACACTGTGGCCATTTCACACAGTCTCTGAAGTTGCTCTGTAGTTAGTCCATAGCTCCGTATAAGACAATCTCTTCCCAAAATGGCTCCTGATGAAGCACTCTCCAACATGTATGGTGGGCACTGCACTAGACTTTTTAGCCAACTCTTAATGTTCCCTGCAAAAGTCATTTTCAGTGTAAAACCCTCTGCTGCTTTTGCAGTTTACAACAGCCATGGGCTTTTCCAGAGGCCAGTGCTTCCAGCCTGGTTTGATGTTTCTCCCTGCAGCTGCTGCCCCTCTCTGGGCTTACCTTGTGTCACAGGAGACAGGTCCAGTTCCCTGGAAGACAGGGCTCCTTTCCCAACTGCTTTCTTCCTTTTTCTGTATTGTACTACTGTTTCTCCAGCTCCTCTGTAGTTTCCATTTTCCTGTCAGCACCCTCCAGTTTCCCGGAAATCTACTTTTTTCTCTTCACCAAGTTGTTGCTTTCCAGGCGTCTTGATTCTAGGTCTCGTAGAGCCTGTATTTTGCTGCTGGTCTCTACTCCACCATTTCTTTCCTCCTCTCTTATGTTTTTGTTTTTAATGTCTTTCTCCTTTTAAAGCTCTTTCCCTCTTATTGCCTTTTAAGGTTGTTTACTTGTGTTCCTTCTCATCTGCATTCATTTCTAAAATAAATGATTTCAGACACTTCACTGTGTTCTATGTTATTTTGAAATTTTTCTTATGCAAATCAGTTTCTAGAAATGCCTTATCATTATATCTTTTGTCTTAGTATCTCACGTCTTTCTGGAGTGCTTTCATTATCTACAGGAGTCTTGTTTTTCTTTAAAAACTTTGCATGAAACTTGAAGATATCATTTTATATTACTGATTTTTGAAAGAGATTGGCTCTGAATAAATTCTTTAACTTCACACTCTAACATTCCCCCTCTTGGGGCTAAGGATGTAGTTCAGTGTTAGGGCTCGTTTGCCTAATCAGTACAAGGTTCCAGCTTTGATCCTCTGCCCCACAAAAAACAAAAACCTTGAAATTCTTTTGTAGTTTCCATAGTGTTCAAAAATATAGTTTCTCTGTCTCTTATCTCTGCTCATCACCCCAGACTTTTATGTGAACATTCTCTTGTCTTTGTCTATGGCCTCCAGGAATACTTAACTGAATTCTCAGTTCCTTCTCACTGTGATGACAGGCCCTAAAAGGAAGCTTCAGTTGGTTAATTTTTAAAGACTTGGGAAGGGGCTCCAGTCCTTTCAGACTTTACAATAAACATCTTTCAACACTCACCCATTACAGGCATGTGTAACACTCTTCCCAATTTCAGTTAGCATTCTTAAAGTGGCCCTCCAAGATTTCTAATAGCCTTTGGCTATTTTTTCAATTTTTCAGATTCATCAGATGTTCCACTGCTTCCTTCTGCTTCTAATACTGATGATAACATACAGGTCTTGGAGTTGTTCATGGTTTGTCCCCAACCTGCTGTTATTTGAGAGTATATGGAAAAACACAGTCAACTAATTTTCTTAGACCTAATGTCCCTGTTTTTGGTTTTCTAACTCTTATTCTGTTTTCATGAGAACACCATAAATATTTAGTAAACCATAGTACCACTGTTGCCATCTGCCCAGAATCCCTAGTATGAACATTTAACTCACTGAGAAACACTAAAACCAATATTTAGTCTTATATAAGTTATACTATGTAAACAGGGTACTGACACATGCTACAACATGCAAAGTGTTAAAAACATTACATTAAATGAAAGATGTCAGTCACAAAGACCATGTATCATTTGCTCTGTTTATATGAAATGTCCAGCATAGGCAAGTATAAAGACAGAAAGTAAACTAAGTGGCTGGGGATAGAGAGTAGGGACTGATTATCAATGGATATAAATTTCTTTTTGAGACGATGATATATTTTAAAAGTAGTTTATGGTTATGGCTATACAACTATGTAAGTATGACAGAAACCATTAAATATTGCATTTCAAATAGGTAAACTTTATGATACATAAATTATATCTCCATAAACCTGTTACAAAAACAAAACTAAGCCAGGCACAGTGGTTGTATTCCTAGCTACTGTACTCAGGAAGCTGAAGCAAGATGATAACTTGAGCTCAGGAGCTCAAGGCCATCCTATGCAACAGCAAAATCTTTTCTTCAAATAAAGATAAAGCAGCTAGTATGTAGCTCTGTGATAAATGCTTGTTTAGGATGCACAAGCCCTGGCTTTAATCCTCAGCACTACCAAAAAAAAAGACTTCTTGAATAACATGCAAAACATACAAAAGAGACAGGACTAGTAATTCAACTACCATGGTTATCAAGGTTCAAATATCTTGTCTCAGAGAAGAAATATGGAGAAAACATGTGATCCATATAACTGACAACAAATTAGTAGCCATGATACAGCACATGTTAAGCATGTCCAAGGCCATGGGTTTAATCCTAGCAAAGAAAAAAAAATTAGTAACCACAACATATAATGCCTACAATAAACAAAGTATGAGTAACCTGATAGAAAATACTGCAGAAATAAAGGAACAGAAACTCACAACAACAGAATCACAAAAGGTCAAGAATCATGCTAAGATGCTCAAAGTCACTAAAAATCAGTAGGCTACAAGAAAAAGCACAAAATACCATAAGTGAAAAATGTGACAATATAGTACCAACTATGGACATACCTGAACAAACCTTACTTTGTTGGTAGGAATGTAAATGGTCATAATCAACCATTCTATGGAGCATACAATCATATCCAGTAAAGATAAAAATAAACGGCTAGGTATGGTAGCCTACAATCACTGCATTCAGGCAGAAGGATGGAGAGTTCAAACTAAGCCAGCCTGAGCGATATAGTGAGACCCTAGCTCCAAAAACTGAATGAAAAAACCCCTAAAATCTAGCAATTCCACTTCTGAATAGCCGAACAAAATTCTCAAACAAGTACAATGAGATATAGGAATGTTCACAGTTCCAGTGATTATCACAACTGTTACAGCAAACCCGCTAATGTCCTCAGCACCACAGTAAATCATGATACATCCTATATCCATTATTAAGCACTGTAAGGGAAAGAAACGTGTGTATATACATGCATAAATTGTACATACATAACAGTGGATAAAACACTGAATAAAAGCATTTAGTACTTGACACCAGATATCTCAGGTATAAAGTTATGCTAGACAATATTGTATATTGTTTATGTCATCCATACATATATTATAAGGCAGGACTTTATGCTGCTGAGCTAAATCCCCAGTCCCCGTACATATATCATATGTATAATGCAAATCATGGGCATGATAAACCCCCAAACTCAAGAAAGTGATTCTCTCTCTGAGAAAGACAGTAATTCAACTGAGTATTAGTAAAATTTCTTAATTCAGAAGTAAGTTTAAGAGTGTTCACATTTTTGTATTCTGTATTTCTTTGACATTTTCCATTTTTTAAAATAACTGGAGGGGCTGGGGATTTAGCTCAGTGGCATAAACTTCTGCCTGGTAAGCATGAGATCAGGAGTTTGATCCTCAGTACCAAAAAATAATAATAATAAAATAAAATAACTGGAATCCTCAAATATGACATACAATCTCATACTAAGCAGGTAATAAAAGGAGTAAGAGTATTTCCCCTTCCATGCTACACCCAAAGGAGACATTTGGTGCAGCCACAGGCTTGGATTCAGTTGTATACCAACTCCTTTATCCGCTCTCCCTTCTATAAACATCATCTTTAAAGTGTCCAACTCTAGAGGGAAGTTTGCCACAGACAGCACCAACTAAAACTGTCAGGACTCCCACAAGATGTGACAGTGTAAAAGAGGGCTCCATGAGGAACCCAAAATCATGACTCTTTATGGTGGTCCATCCTAAATCTTCCAGGTCCAGCTATATTTTTATTTTTGCTCTTTTGCTCTTTTCCTCTCTTTGTTCAGCCCAAGTTCACTCTACAGAGCTAGTTCTTTCTTTGCTCCATCACCACCCACTTTTCAAGTAAACTTTTGACACTGCTTCTGGTTTGTCACATCCAATTCTTTGTTCAAGGCAAGAAGGATCTGAATACTTTTGTTTGGAGAGCCATTTTTAAACAAAACTACCCAAGAACAATGCCACATTAACCAGGGCTGATTCATTCAAAAATCTGTTATCAGTACATCTTTGAAGGATATAATGATTACATTTACACGGATTTACATGTACAGAACACATCGTAATTCTTTTCATCCCCTACACCTCCCATCTATTCCTGCTCCTCCCAACTTTCGGTTCCTTTAAAATAACTGGAGAGGCTGGGGATTTAGCTCAGTGGCATAAACTTCTGCCTGGTAAGCATTTTGGTTCCTTTAGACTAATGTTTTTATTTCTTTATGTATTCTAAATATTGGCAAAAGCTCTATTTCCATTTTTTTCTTTTTTCTCCATCCTCTTTCCCTCCTCTCTTCCCAATCCATCTCGTTTCCCCATCTATTTGAAAAGGATCTGCCTACTTCCTATTATCTATCTTTTATTTTGTTCTTTACTATATTTGGTGTAGGGTTTCTCATATAAGAGAAACCATACCATATTTAAGACTTATTTCATTTAATGGTCTCAAGGTATATCCCTATTTACCTATAAATGCTTCATGTTTATCTTTATGGCAGAGTAATACTCTAGTGTATGTAAACACATTTTCTTTATTCATTCATCTATTAATGGGCATACAAGCCATCTGCAAATTTTAGCTATTATAAACAGTGCTATTATAAACATGGATATGCATTATCACTTTAATATGTGTTTACATTTTTCAGGAAGATACCTGGAAAGAGGAATAGTTGAGTCAAATTGAATTTTTATTCTTAGTTCTTTGAGGAATCGCTATATTGATTTCCATAATGACTGTACTAGTTTACACTCCCAGCAACAATGTAGAGGAGTTCCTTTCGCACACAGCCTTGGTTGTTACCTGACTGGAGTATGGTGGAATCTCAGTGTTGCTTTAATTTCCATTTCTCAAATGGTCATGTTTTTCAGGTATTTATATACCATTTGTACTTCTGAGAAGTATCTATTCATTTCAGCTGCCCACTTTTTGATGAGGTCTTTTATTGAGGGGGCTAATATTTTTATTTCTTTATGTATTCTAAATATTAGTCCTCTGTCCAAAGTGTAGCAGACAAAATCTTTTCCCAGTCTGTAGGTTGTCTCTTCACTTTGTCGGTTGTTTCCTTTGCTGTGCACAAGGCTTTTTAATTTGATATGATTCCATTTGTTGATTATTGGTGTTACTTCCTGTGCCACTGGGTTTTGCTCAGAAAGTCCTCACCTCCAAGTATGTCTTCAAGATTTTTATGTATTTTATCTTTCAATAGATTGTTTCTGTTTTAACATTTAGATCTTTGATCCATTTTCATTTTAGTTCAGTATGTGGTGAGACATGTGGATGTAGACTCAATTTTCTACATGTGAATATCTAATTTTCCCAGCTGTGTTTTATTAAAGAGGTTATCTTTTCTCAAGTGTGTGTCTGGTCCCTTTGTCAAAGATAAAATAACTGAATGTGCATGGGGTTGTTCCTGCTTCCTCTATTCTGTCCCACTGATCCATGTATCTGTTTTTCTGCCAGCACCATGCTATTTTTATTACTTTAAACTTATAACTTGAAATCTGGGATTAAGATGCCTTCTCCTTTGCTCCTGTTGCCAATTGATTTTGCTATTTTGCGTCTCTTTTGGCTCCATGTGAATTTTAGGACTGTTTTCTCTGGATCTGTAAGGAATGCTGTTGGTATTCTGATTGGGACCATATTAAAAGGCTAATTCTTCCCACACACACAAGGGATTGAACCCAGAGACTCTGCACTGGGCTACACCCCCATCTACTTTTAAACTTTTGAGCCAGGTTCTTGCTAAGTCATTACATTCCCCAAGATGGGCTCAAACTTCTAATCTACCTGCTTCAGCCTCCCAGTGTGCTGGGATTACACTGGAACACCTACATATTTTAACTTTTATTTTTCATTGTCTAAGACAGGTCTCTTAAGTATTTTAATATTAATATAACTGATAAGGATGTGTGTCTGTTAAGTTTTTTATTTATTTTAAAATAATTACAGATTTATAGAAGAGGTTTCCTTAGTACTTGTTCATTTGACTATTTCTCATAGTATCAAAAATATTACTCATACAACTTTTTTTTTTTCCGGTACTGGGGACCAAACTCATAACCTTGCACTTGCCAGGCAGGTGCTTGTGCCACTGAGCTAAATTCATGGCTCTTACACAAAATTTAAGACAGTTAAAACTTAGGGTTCAAACACTCTACCATAGCACAAAATTTAAGACAGCTGAATTATGGTTCAAACTCTCTACCATAGCATAAAATATAAATCTAAAATTTAAACCATTTCCTAAGCTGAGATGCTAAAAGGTAGTACTCTGGGGTCTCATTTTGTAGTTTAGGGCAGTCTTAAACTTGTTATGTTGCCCAGACTGATCACAAACTCACAATCCTCCTTCCTCGATCTCTAGAATGCTTGAAATACAGGTGTGCACTACTGCACTGGGCTACAATGTAGTTATATTAATGTGCACGTAACAATAATATTAACACACCAACTATTCAGAGTCCAAACTTTCAAAAATACCACAAATGTAACAACCTCAAGGAAAAATTTTTCTACAGGCCAGTGTTCTGTGGCTCACAGAAGAAAAGATAAGAGATTCAATATCTAACAGGATTATGAACCTCAACAGCTAATGTAGAATTGCTAGAAATCTCCCATGTTATAGGCCTGGTAGCCCAGTGGCACAAAATGTGGCTAGCATGTACAAGGCACTAGGTTCAATCTTTAGGACCAAGCTGGGGATTTAGCTCAGTGGCATAAGCACTTGCCTGGCAAACCCGAGGTCATGAGTTCGATCCGTAGTACAAAAAAGAAAAAAAAAATTATTTAGGACCAATAAGTAATACAAATCTTTTTCCATAAAAAAAAAAACAGAAAAGCATAAGTGACATGAATCTACACACATAAGAAATCCAATGATAAACATAAAACGATCTACATGGAGATAAATTACAGTTAAACTACTATCCTTTGTGTGGCTGACACAAAGTCTAAAAGCAGGAAGAAGCAGAGAAGCAACATAACACACACTGGAGAGCTCAGTAAGATCAAAAACAGATGTAAGAGATATGTCCTCAGAACTCATGGGAGCCAGAGAATGATTTAAAGTACTAAAAGAAAAAGATTATTCACCAAAAATTCTGTGTCAGACTTAATAACTCTAAAGGAAAAATTCCCAAAGATATCTGCAGACTCAACACAATCCCTATCAAAAAATCTCAAGTCTTGCCGGACATGGTGGTACATGTTCATAATCTCAGCACTCAAGAGGCTGAGGCAGAAGGATTGCTGTGAGTTCTAAGCCAACATGAGCTACAAAGTTAGTTCAAGGCCAGCCAGAAGTGCATAGCAAAACTTTGTCTCAAAAAAAAAAAAAAATCCCAAGTCTTGAATATAGAAATGAGAAATGGAAAAGCTAATTTTCAATTTGTGTGGCATGGTAAGGGTCCCCAAATAACCAAACAAATCTGAAAAGCAAAGTTGGGAGACACATTCATCATGTGTCAATGTAGATGAAAAGCTATGGTAATTAAGGCAATATGGTATTTCATAAGGACAGACACACAGAAGAGAACTGGAAGTCCAAAAGTAAATCCACACATCAAAAGTCAATTGAGGGGTAGGGATATAGCCCAGCAAGCAGCACAGCACCTGCCTAGCAAGTGCAAGGCTATGCATTCAATCCCTGGTACAAAAAAAAAAAAGGTATATTGATTTGCAACAACATGGTAACAACAGTGTTGAAGAATAAACTTGTCAACAAATGGACCAGATGGCTAGGAGTATGCAAAAGATGAAGTTTCACCACCTACCTCATAACAGACAAAAATTTTCTGAAGTGGATCAAAAACCTAAATGTACAAGCTAAAACAATACAACTCTTAGCAGAAAACACAAAATAATAAATTTTCATGACTTTGGATTTTGAAATATCTTCAACAGGACACTAAAAACACAAGTAACAAAAGAAACAGATAACTTGGATTTTTTTTTTTTTTTTGTACCAGGGATTGAATTCATGACCTTGTGCTTACCAGGTAAGTGCTTAAGCCACTGAGCTAAATCCCCAGCCCTGATAACTTGGACTTTATCAAGATAAAAAACATTTGTGCACCAAACAGCACTACCAAGAAAGGGAACAATCTAAAAAGGAGAAAACATTTTCAAGCCATATATTAAGGCTCAGGAATCTAGAATTTATAAAGAATTTTTACAACTCAACAAGAAAAAGACAACCTCAACAAGCACATGAAAAGATGGCTAGCATCATTAGTCACTAGGGAAAGGAAAAGCAAAATCACAATGAGATGATATTTCACATCTGTCAGGATGGCAATAACCAGAAAAACAGAGGAAATAATTAATGGTAAGGATACAGAAAAGTTAGGACACTCATATGTTGCTGATAGGAAATGTAAAATGCTGCATCTGCTGTGGAAAAGTTTCACCATTTCTTAAAAAGTTAAACATAGAAGTATTACATTGATCCAGCAATTTTCATCTTAGGTATACACCAAAAGAACTCATAAATTCTTTAAGACAAATATTCACAGTGACACTATACACAGCAATTAAAAGATAGAAACAACTCAACTGGTCATCATTGGATGTACAAGTAAACAAAATGTTGTTTACATATATAATGGAATATTACTCAGCAACCATTAAAAGGAATGAAGTACTGGTATATATACAACATGAAAGGACATTATACTATGTGAAAGAAGCCAGACACAGATCATCACATATTGTATAATTCCATTACAATATAATATCCAGAATAAATAAATCTACAGAGACAGATAGTAGACTAGTGGTTGCCAAATTACTAAACCTAATAAAGCCATCAGCTTTTATAAGCACAGGACAAATGTACACAATACCTGAAGAAGCCAACATTCCTGGAGGAACTAAAATGTAGACAGTAGAAAGGGCATCAAATAATTTTTTTAAAAGGTTAGTCCTAGAAGGCACTAGGATAGGGGTTTAAAGGTGTTTTGTTTTCCAAAGAAATGATTCCAGAATGATTTAGCATTTAAAAGAAAAGACAGTAACAAATGTTGGTAAGGATGTGCATAAACCAAACCTTTATAAACTATTGCAGCAGGATGTAAAAGGTGTTGTGAAGAACAGTTTGGCAGTTCTTAAAAAACTTAAAAGTTACTATATGACCCAGAAATTTGACTTGCATTCTCAAGATAACTGAAAACATATGTTCACATTAAAACTTATAAACAAATGTTATGGCAACATTATTCATAATAGCTAAAAAGTGGAAACCACTAATGACTATTAACTGATGGAATAAAGTGGTAAATCTATGCAATTGGCCAAAAAAAGGAACGGAATGCAGACTGAGCATCCTTTATCTCAAATGCTTTGATATGAAGTGTCTTAGTTTCAGGATTTCTTTCAGATTTTGGAACATTTATATATTGTGAATGAGGGATGGAGTTTACTTAAACTTAACATGAGATTATTTTATGTTTTATATATACTTTTTTGTACAGATAGCCAGAAGGAATTTTTACAATACTTTTAGTGTCCCTGTATTTTAACTATACCCTGTCATGAGGTCAGGCATGGAATTTTCCACTTGTGGCATTATAATCATTCAAAAAGTTCTGTATGCTGGCTGGAGCATTTTGGATTTAAGATTCTTAGATTAGAAATACTCGACTTTTACAATACATACTACAATATGGATGAACCTAAAAAAGCATTATGTTGAACAAAAGAAGCCAGATACAAAAGCTCACATGTACAATTTCAATTCTATGAAATGTTTACAATAATCTAGAGACAGAAAAAAGATTAGTAGTTGTCAGAGGCTAGAAGGGGCTGAAATGAAGAAGTAACTGCTAATAGCTAAGGAGATTTCCTCCTAGGGTAATGACTATGTTCCCAAATTAGATACTAGTCATGGTTGTACAACCTTGTAAATATACTAAAACCACAGAATTGTATACTTCATAGTAGTAAATTCTATGTTTTATGAATTTCTTCATGTGAGATTTTAAAATGCTTAGTTTACAAGTTGGTCATTAAAACCCAAATCTCCCTTTTTACATGTTTCAACTACTGAAGATGGAGAGCTAATCACTGAAAAAAAAAAAAAAAAAGGCAAAGTGGAAAGTACATTACCAAGCAACACTAAGCCAGAGTCTTAGGTTAATGTCACCTGCATTGTGGGCCTATTCTAGGTGATGGTTTGAATTACATACCTGGAGAGCTCCCCCTTTCAGTTCTCAACTTAAATAGTGATTAAATTTTCCAAGTTGAGTCACAAAAGTTGTTTAAAGTCTTATCTCCTTCTCCACCTGCAAAGTATACCATGGGCTAAAAGTATCAACCTTCTCTCTCCCCATTCTCTGTTCTTTCCACACAGATGATCTCAGCTAAAGAAAGAAAAAAGCAATATATTTAGCTAAATAATAAAAACTGTGAATAATACCTGTAAATATGATTCTCACTCTTAAATGCCTGCAATGCCTTGGCCCCCAAATAAGTATTATTGGGCAATTTTTAAAAATCAAGATTCAAACATTTAGGAGTTAGCAAAGGTTGCCTAAGAATCTATATTTTGAAGCAAGAATACCACCAAAATCAACATGATACTGTACCATCCCACCCTTCAACACAGCTCCTTGAATTATTCTTGCTTTTTCTGGTATTGTGCATTATAAAATTCAATGATTCACTCATACACTTTTCAGTTTAGAGTCTATGAACCATCTAACATGCTTACTGCAAACTTAACCAAAACTCTCTAGGAATGGGATCGAGGAAATGTATATTCAAAGTGACTTACACACACTGGAACCTGAGAATCACTTTCCTAAGAATTTCAACAAGATGGGACCAGCAAAGCCGGATGTGGTACACATAATCCCAGGACTCAGGAGCCTTAGGTAGGATCGTTGCAAATTTATTTGAGGCCAGCTTGGACTACATAACTGGTAAGTTCAAGACCAGATTAAACTACAGGAGCTGAGCTACATGCATAAAAGGTTCAAGGCCAGCATGAACTACAGAGTGACACACTGTCTCAAAAAACAAAAAATTGCCACGTGTTATGCACATGTACTAGATACCCTAAATGAAACTAATCATTATGTACTGTAAACATGCACTAATAAAAATTAAAAATTTTAAAATAGATGTGTGTATTTATGTCACACAACATCAAACAGTAAAAATGGCATGAATGACAAAGTAGTGGTGTACCAGTGATGACAAATCTTTTAGCAACAAGTGCCCAAACTACAACCCAAAACCCACTTATTTATCACAAAATGCCAACACAGCAATTAAACCTGAACACTGAGGTTTTAGTTTAGAAAAAAACAATCATACATTAAGATCTTTTATCTTAAAAGAAAAACATCATGCATGCCCATCGCCACTGTGGTATTATATTCAAATTCAGTAGAAGAATATTTTTTTCTTCTCCAAAACTAATATATATATATATATATATAAAGAAACTGTTTCCATTTCTTACTTCTTTCATACCTGAATAATGAAAGACTGAATTTAACAAGGAGTTGGACAAAGATAAATCTCATTAAGTCAAAACTGATCACTGGAGAAATGTCAAGCAACACACAATGGTGGCCTGTAACTATCACTGCTGGCATGTGTTTCTATCAATACAGGTTAATGGCTTTCAGATGGATGAGTTTTTGCTTTTCTCTCAGGTCTATTTCTACTTCTGTCAACCAGATTTACTGACTGAAATGCTATTTTGTGTAAGAAGAATCCTTGATTTTAAACTATTTATGCTAATACAATATAGCTCTGACTCTTACTACTTCATACTTAAGAAGCACTGAAAATTTCTTAAAAATACATAGAAAGTTTCTGGTCTGCAGCTATACAACATACAAATTACTACCAAAGCAAATTTAATGTATAATATCCTTTCTATAATTCTATTTATGAAACATTACTTTTGATATTAAAGTTTCGATGTTTTAAAATATTATCTAGTTACAGTGACTAATATTCACTCTAAATATTTATAGAGCACCTATTATGCGCACCTATTACAGACAACAAACTACGCTTGATAAAAATACTGGTTGTGATTTATTAAATTTGATGATTCAGAGTCTCCAAACATTAAAATGGTAAGTGTTCAAACTCTGGAGTATGTAGGCAGAATTGAGAATACTAGATCAAGGAAATTTGTTTCAAAAGTAACTTCTATTGTTTTAACTAAAAGCAAAACAGTAGCTAAAGTACAGATACATGTTTTCCACGGTTTACAGTACTTTTGATATCTTCTAATATTCTAAACATTAGCTCCTTTTCATAATTTTACCCCATGCATCTTCATTCTGTACTACGATGTAGCAGTGCACTTCATGGAAAATGATGAGGAAACCTTCAGCTCAAAAGAAAAAATTAATGCACTTAAAATCTATACACTGTTATCTCTAAAATGCTTTTCTCTGAACTCTAACAGGATTCCTCTTCAGTCAGAAAGAGCAGTAAGCAAAGAAAATGAAACTTATATGTCACTCTAGAAAACATACTCAACATGTGTGCAGAGAAGACGATGACTTCTCTCTGAGACCGAAAAGGCCAAAGAACCTGACGCTCAATTTAGGTCACAATCACAAAACCGTGCAAGAAAAAAAAACACCGCCGAACCAGAAAATCCCACTATTCCTTCCTAACACCCAGAGACCTCCAGATACCAGTGGGGGGTTTTAAGTTAATTTTATTTGTTGGTGATTCTGCAACACTGCCTCTGCCTTTCCGGTCAGGTTCGCGGGGTCGCGGCCTCCGGGCTCCAGAGAGGCTCCAGGCCACCCCGCAGCCCCGCGACGGGACCGGAGGGAGCACAGGGAGCAGAGCCCGCGCCGGCCCGCGCGCCTCGCGTCCCCCAGGTGCCCTTGGAAGCCGCGCCGGCCTGGACTCTCCTCCGCCCGCCGCTCCCCTCCCCCGGGCCCGCTGGGCCGCGCAGCTCCGCCCCCGCCGGTGGCCGGCCTCGACTTCTCCTCCGGGCGCGCCCAGCAGGCAAGCAGGTGCGGGAGCGGCCGGGCCCTGGCAGGGACCTGGTCCTCTAGGCCGCCAAGGCTGCCCGAACAGGCCCGCTCGGGGATCCGGCCTGCGCCGCTGCCGCGTCTCTCACCTGCGTCCCCACCACGACGATCTGAGGCAGCTGGATGATGTCGGCGCCCACCGTGTTGAAAACGTCCTGGAGCTTGTTGATGACAGGAATCAGCGCCTCCATGACTCGGAAAACACCGCACCCCCGCCCAGCTGGCCGCAGCAATGAATGGGGACTGGGCCCAGAGCCCACCTCCTTCCTCTTCTCCTCTGCCCTCCCCTCTGGAGCCCGCGCCCATTGGACCCAGCCGGTCGCTCCCTGCCCCTCCCGGCAGGCCTTGCGCCGCGAGGGCTGGAGAGGCGCAAAGCCTGCCGGAAGTTGTAGTTCTTGCAGGACGGTCAGCGGATGCCTACGACTCCCAGAAGGCTGCGCTACTCAGGCGTGGACTTAGGTGGATTCTCTGAGGACTCTTGGGCTAAAGGCTAAAAAGCGACGCAAGAAGGGATGTGAAAATGCTAGGTGTTAGCGATGTCTTTCTTCATTCACTAGAATGTCCTTTTCTTATGAGGATGTTTAAGGACAGGTTGGGAAGACTTAATGACTCAGGGTCACAGACACCCCAGCCAGCTGCAGAAGGTCTACATGCGAGTGCCACGTTGTGTGCAATGCTGTTTTGCAAACACAGAAACAGCGTAGGTTTTTCAGGGTTTTTGTTATTTTTAAAATGTGTTCTGAAAAAAAAAGTCTTAAAGAGTGTTGGCGTTTTGGAAGAAAATTACTTGGCCTTTATTCTATATAAATCTTTTATCTACTGTAGCTTAATTCCTGCCAAAGTCAAGATCTGAAAACTGCCTTCCTTTTTTGCTAGGTGAACTTATTATCCCATTCCTAAATGTAGTCTTTCCTTTTAAACGGATAGTATCTTTCCTAAGCCAAGCTTATAAAGGTTTCCTATGTCAAAGTAAAGAGGGAGGGGAGGATTGATGTATACATATGCATGTATTTAAGCAAAGAACTAAACCAAGTGAGAAAGTCTCCTTCCCTCCAGTTTTTTTCTCATAGTATTTATCAGAATATGTTGAGCTTTTTTTTCTACTTCCTGTTGCTAGATTATCAGCTCCTAGAGGACAGATTCTTGACGCTTTAATAATGCATCCCTATCTCCTAGAAAATAACGAATGAGAGTCACACACTCCCAAGCTCCTCTTAGTTTACAATCTAATATAGGAGTTAGGTCGTAACATTACAATAAATGAACAGGTAAGGTGCTATGACTGTGTGTATTGTACAGCAGGTAATAGGAGTACAAGGGGAAGAGTGAAAGTTCAAGTAAGACTTCCTGCAAGCAGGCGATTTAATCTCCACCGTGGCAGGAATCACCCAGAGTCATGAAAGCTGTACACTGCCCAACTTAAGTGAGTACCATTGACCAGCACAGGTGTACACAGTCACCCCAGGAAACAGCTTGATATGAAGGGTATGTGCTTAATAAGACAAATGAATAAAGCAGACCCTTAACTTATGGACTCAATTCATTGCAAGAGCTGGTTGTAACTCAAGTTTATGTAGTTGAGGCTGGCCTTGAATTCTCAGCAATTCTTCTGCCTCAGGCTCCTGAGTGCTGAGATTGCAGTCATGCATTGCCACACCGGGCTGTTATGTACAGTCTTTACTCCTTCCAACAAGAACAGGCAGCTGAAAGAAAACGAGGTTTAGTGTGAAGCTTCATGGATGCTCTAACTTGTGGGTACTGGGTATTTTGACCCAATGACAAGAATGTAACTAAGACACGTTGGACTATCCAGATAGATGTTATTATGTTGTCCATAATAACGTGTTTTTTTCTAAAAGTAGGAAGGATGACTTTGTGGCCATTGCTCAGAAATTTCCCTGTGACTCCAACACTAGGCAGGATTGTCCAGTAGCTCTCCTAAAGCATTGAGTTAATTGGAAGCAGAGAAAAAGAAACAGGAAGTGATGAGGCCTTGAGAAGAAATGGCTCTAAATTGATAAGTTTTTTTCAGTATGAGGCAGGATACTGTATGTGCAGTGTTTCACTGGAGGAAACAAAGCAGACCAACTGGGGCTTGGACATTTTAATACCAGAACATTGTTGCTTGTGGAAAAGCCACTTAGCCAGTAAGTAGTTCTCTCTTCATTGGAAGTAAGCTAATGTGTTCCTTTGCAGAGTGGATTCAACAGAATCACAATAATCCTTATCAGGTGTTGTCTCAAAAGGCCTTCGAAAGCTTATCTCCTTCAGTTGTCCCCTCTCAACAGAATTTAGTGACTTCAGTAGGACAGTTTGGGTGCATGGGATAAGAATGAACTGACCTCGAATGATTGAAAGCAGGGGCTGGAGAAGCACTGGAATTGTACCTCCTGGACCTGCATGGTTTATTTCAGTCAAGCCAGTTCATCCTGGGGAGTGAGATGAGAGGACCATGGCAGGACCTGTGAGATACCACCCAGGAAGCTGCTGTGGGACAGGTAGGGCTGAGAGTATCTAAGGAGCAACAGAAACCAGGTTTCCACCTTTCTTCTCCATTATTTATATTACTGCATAGCATTCTCCCAGAGTCTTTCACTAGCCCTTCTCACGTTGCAGAGGCCACTCCCAACACTTGTTGGTGACCTCCATCCAGCATCCTCAAAGCTAGCATTGTCACATGGCTTTAATCCTTATGTCATTAAACCTCTCTGACAACAGCCAGGAGAGATTCTCTGCTTTAAAGAGCTCATGATTAGTTTGGCTCAGCTAAACAACCCAGGGGCATCCCCCCTGCTCTATGATCTGCACCCATAGCACAACATTAGAGCCTCTTGCCACCTAAAATTCACAGGTTCAGGAACTAGGACATGGACTCCTTTGAAGGTTGGTTCTTCTGTACCTGGTTAATTGCTGCAACCCATGTGGCCCTAGAGGTTCTTGGGGTGAAGGACCATGAGAAGATGAGAAAGCAAAGCAAAGCTGAGGTCAGGTGAAGCCCTTAACCTCTTGATGGGAAGAAAGGAACTGGCCCCTCACTGCAGGGGCATTTATTTATACCTTTTTAGCAAGTTAATGTCACATGGCACCCTGTTGTCCTTGCAACGCACCGTTCAGGTCTTGGGGCCAGGTGTTTTTGGGCTGAAGCAGCTTCTTCACATGGCTGCCCCTGGCACTCTTCGTTCTTGGGATGGTCATCTTGCAGCCTTACAGCCTTGCAGCCTTGCACTTGTGGTCAATTTCAAGCTTCTACGGTGGCTCCCAAAAGGTTAAGGTCTAGAAATGGACTAAATCCAAGCAAGACCATAGAAAGCCCTTCCCTCAGGATTTTCTAATTTATGCAGAAACATTTTCTCTCTGGATAGAAATCTGTAAAGATGTGTTCCTATCCTCAGAGATATCTTCTCTCTCATGTGGAATAAATTGGTTTGAAACAAAGTAAAATGCTTTTATCTACCTTCAGATGTTCTCCAAAATTCTAAAATTGTCCCATGCAGAATAAAGGAATTCTAACTTCCATAATTACTCTCACTGCTTTTCCTTTGCCCTTTTTGCACAATATTATTAAATTGTTATTTGTCGAGTGTGTGTTGTGTGTGAAGCACTGTGCTACTCTGTGCCAAGCATTGTATGATATCATTGTGAGATAGGTTTATGGATGTGAAAACTAAGACTCCAAAGAGCTGAGTAAATTGGTAAATTTGTGTAGCTAGTATGCAGCAGAGTTGAATTAAAACAGGCTGTCTGGTTAACTTGGTTTCTACACACACTGCCTTATTTCTCTATTCTTCCCTTTTTTATTCAACCTCTATTATTTGCCAAGTACTTATTTGGCATGTAGATCTTGCTGGAGGACAGGAAGGATCTGTGAATTTGTCCTTCTCCTTCCCCAACACTGACTTGAGATAAATATGGTGTTATATTGTGGTTTTCCCCACTACCTAACATGGCAGGCTTGCTTGACATAGAACTTCCCATCAGAATACTGCCAATCACTTAGGCAGGCAGTAGGCTGGCTCTGCTCTAACCTCAAGTCTCTAATGAGAGGGAGTTAATTTAGGTTAAGTTCATAATTGGAGCTCTTGAAACAGGTCATTCAGACTATTTGTATAGCAAGTATCCTATATCATTTTATTCCTATATTTTGGTCATCAATGCAGCCAACCTGTATGTGCTTGAGTAGCACAACCAAGCTGCATTGCTCAAATCATAGTGATAAGGATCCAATGTTAGTGTAAAATATCAAGCTCTGATAGGGCAGCCTGTTTGTCATATATTGGAAATTGCCTGTATTTTGCAAAGATGATAAACAGGGGCTGAGGATTTAGCTCAGTGGCATAAGCACCTGCCTGGCAAGTGTGAGGTTATGAGTTCAATCCCTGGTACTGCAAAAAAAAAAAAAAAAAAAGAGAGAGAGAGAAACCATTAAAGCTCACTTTAAAAAAAAAAAGATGCTAAACACTTTATTCAATTTTCTCTGCTCTCTGAGCTCAACTTTAATCAATTTGTGTTGCTCTCTGGTCCTCACTTTGCTGGCAGGTGCCGGAAATTGCCCACAGATGGTGAAGTGAGCCTGCTGACTCGGACCCCAGCCATCTAATCTGGTGAGACAGTGTCAGCCCTTAGAGGGCAGTGTGGTAACACAATTATGAACAAAAGGAAGCACAGCAGTTTAGATCCAGGCCCTGGCTGCCCCATACTCACCAGTGAAACTCTTTTTAATCCTTCCACCCTGGAAACGTGTACTATTGTGTTACTGAGATCACAGTGATTTTCACGTAACAGCAATGCCAGCACATTGACATCCCTTAGACTACTCCACCTATCCCATTGCCCACAACTTCTTATTCACTTTTTACACTCATGGCTCCCAAACGGTTGGGCATTCTAAGAAGCACTTCAACACTCCCTCCTGTGTCTTTCAGGTTTCCTCTTTGTCTCCCCTGCACCAGCTCAGCTTGTTGAATTTGTAGTGAGAAGTTTAATTTTCATCTCTGGGCCAGCTACCTTGGCGCATTTAGAGGCTCACTCACTAACACACAGTGGTGAGCAGAACGGATGTCCACCCTATCTTTAGCACTTAGATCTAGTAGAGACTGGTTCATTTTGACGTTTGTCTGTTTGGTTTCACCTTCCTCCCCATTAGATAATGTCTTTTTCTAATATTCCAGCCAGTCCCTTTATTCAGTATTAGGCAGCATCAGTCAATTTAATGAGTGAGTTTTCTAGAAATGCCACAATCATGGAGAGATAAGATTTAATATCAGTGGCACAATGTATGTGATAAAGTTCTCAGTATGGCATGAGTAATATATGTAAAGGTTATCACTGTGGTTTTCATTTGTTAATTCTTCAGTTACTAATGTTTGACTAAATGGATGAATGGATAGGTGGATGGTGGAATAAATGTTTTGCATATTAATTTTAATTTCATTTTGGCTAGTCTGAGACTTACAAGTTTTTGTTTCATTTAGTTATTTATTTAGTTTATCTTTTTTAAGACAGAGTCTCACTATACAGTTCAGGCTGCTTTGAACTCACCTTCTAGCCCAGACTGGCCTTGAACTTGCAGATACTCCTGCCTCAGCCTCCCGAGTGCTATGATTACAGGCATGCACCACCACAGCCAGCTTACAAATTTTATGCCATATGGAAAAAATTCTAAAGAATCTTTTTCTTGTAGAAGCATAGCCTTATTCCCAAACTCTTCTCTGCAACCTATTACCAAAATGAAGTAAGTTGCTAAATAGCATTAACTGTACTATTAAGTAAGACAAAGCTAAACAACAATCCACTCCAAAATCTAGACAAAAGGGTTAGATGTGTGTCACTCTTCACACCTGCAATAAAAGCAAAAGCAAAAAAATAAAAGTTAAAACATAAAATCAACATTAAGTACTACATTAAATACTAAAGCTTATGAAGTCATGAGATGCATTGATTGGACACAATGATGGGTATTTTTCAAATCTCATTCCTTCAAGAGGAAAATGGGCAGTGTCCAGTGCTATAACAGGAGTCAGTACACACCCTGGTATGGTGCTTGCCTATAATCCCGGATTTTAAGGAGGCCAAGGTAGGAGGAGTATGAATTCAAAGGCAGTCTAGGCAATGAGACCCTGTTTCAAAATAAAATTTTAAAAGGACTGGGAGGTAATGCAGTGGTAAAATGCTTACTTAGCACATGTGAGGCCCTGCATTTAATCTGTAGTACAGTTCCTTGTTGAACCACCTATCTGGTTATCAACTCTTTGGACTTAGGTCCCAGGAATGTGGGTGGCAGAGCAGCCTTAGGGTGGCTTGCATGGTGCAGCACTGTAATTTCTGCTGATTGAACTATAGAGTACAGTGCTGTCGTTTTGTGTTCTGTTATACATTACAGTACTGCATGTAAGAGTTATGCAAATAAAAACAAAGTCATCAAGTTGAGACAGTCTCACCGTGCAGTTCTGGCATAGTGACCATTCCTTTGACCATTTCTTTATCCTGCATATTGTAATGCATATACTATCTACAATTCCTCATTTAGCAAGCAGTTCAATTAAAGACCTCGCTGCAGGACCTGAACTTGGTCATTAAGCAAGGAATGTATTGTGCATACCACAAAGCACTGTAAGTAGCCTGTGCTTTCTGGAGTGACTGAAAATGCAGAGCTAGGAGTCAGCTGGAGGACAATGTTGGAACCAGCAGAAGGAGCAGCTTGCTAAACATGGAGAGAAAGGGGGTGGGGGGAATTCTTTCTAGACACTGTAGTTTAGTGCTGTGAAGTGTACTGTATGACGGTCTGTGGAGGTCAGTCCCTGGAAAACTACCCTGAGTGTAGCAGAGAAAGTGAGAGTAAGCAAGAGAGACACAGGATCTGATGATTTTTGCAAATCACCCCCAATCACAGTGGCTGGGGATGAGGTGGGGGAGAAGGGAAAATCAGAGAATCTTGATAGTAATTCGAGTCAGAGATGATGGTAGGGACAGGAGGGGAGAGTGCAGATTTAGACACCTGGACAAATTTAGAAAAAGGTACATTTGTCTAGAGAATATAAACTGGGGAAAAAAACAGACATGGTCAGAGTAAGCAACAGAACATATAAGAGGAGACAGAATGTTAAAAAAAAAAACAAAAAACAAGAAGGAAAAGGAGCTGGGGATATAACTCAGTGGTAGAGTACTTGCCAAGCAGGTATAAGGTTCTCAATACCCCGGCGGGCAAGATAGGGGGAGAGACAAACATAGAGACGGAGAATGAGCAGTTCAAAATATATTTGAATCACCCATGTTTTTCTCTCCTTCAGAAGCCAAAAGATTAAAAGCTGCATTTCCCCAATATTCTTAACATCAAGTATCCCAGCTGTAATTTTAGTTGCATGAAGCAGATGTGTTAATTGCAGGCTTAAACTCCCCATCGAATTGTCAGAGGCCAGAGGAGGTGCACGGGCTTCCCCAGTTGTGCAGACCTCAAGAGGCTTGAGGTAGTTCTGGTGTTAAAGTTTCTCAGTCTCCTTCTGATTCTGACAGTTTCCAGAGAATCTGCTGCCAACTGTGGTAAATGTGTTCAAAACTTTGCGCCCGTCCAATGTTCTGGTGTTGTCCTGGGAGTGACTGCTGCCTGTGTAGCTTAAAGCCTATTTTTCCAGTCATTCTATCAGGTTTGTGGCATCAAATTCCCTGCCTTGCTCCTCTCTATACATGAATTTGAGGCAGGAGTCCCAGTTTCCTGGGGCTGCTTCTAAAGCAAAGCCTGCACCCTGGTCAGTGCACAGCCGCTGAAGTTTGTATCTCACAGTTCTGAGGCTGAAGTGGAAGACAGATGTGTCAGCAAGATCGCTTTCTTTGGAGGCCAGCAAGGGAGGGCCTTTCTCCTTCCCCTGTCCTAGCTTCTGGTGACCCCAAGCATCTTTTGGCTGACAGCAGTGTAAGTCCAGCCTCCGTTTCCTCCTCACACAGCCTGTGTGTGTTCGTGTCCTCTGCCATCTCTGTCCTGATTCAGCTCCTCTACAGACCCAGCTGTGTGGAATTAGCACTCACTCTAGTGCCTTCATCTTAACTTTACTGCCTCCTAAAGACTTATTTCCACATTCTGGAAATAAAGTCACATTCTGGACACTAGGGATTAGGACTTCAGTATATCTTGGGGAGTGGGGGTTGGGAGAGTGAACTCCATCACAAGGAACATGATGAAAACATTTAGCAATTTATCAGGTCTTCTCAAGTCCCCGTATTTCCCAGCCTCCTTCCCAGTTAGGTAGGGACATGGGATTAGTTTGGCAGTCCCTGAGTGCTGCAGTGATGTGCATCCCTCTGGGCTTTGCTCAAGTCCTTTTCCACTTTGACTAACTCTGAAACTACATATTGAGATGGTGTTGTAACAAGATACCCAACGCTCCATCAGCCCAGGCCCTGTTTGTTTTTTTGGTGGTGCTGGAAATGGCATACTAAACAGATGCCTACCATGGAGCTGCATCCTTGGCCCTGCCTGGGACTCTGAGTGTCTCTGTAGGACAGAACCCTGATGAAACATGAGCAAAAGGGAATCTTGATAGTACAAAGATGCTGAGCCACAAAGTTTTGTCTGTTGCAGGTGATATTAGTTATCCTCATTAATGCATGAGATTTTTACTATCTGCCACCTAACCCTAATAGATACATTAATAAAAAGTTACCACCCTGGGAGGTTCAGCTTGTGTTCTGACATTGGCTTTTTAAAGCATCTATAAAAATAAAAGATATGGTGGCACTACCTGTAATACCAGCACTAAGTGAGGCTGAGGGAGGAGGGTCACAGGTTAAAGTTCCTGACTTGGAAAAACCCTACTGCAAAATTAAAAAAAAAATTAAAAAGTGCTAGAGGTTCACTCAGTGCAAAGGCCCTGGGTTTAGTTTCCAGCTTAAAAAAAATTCAAGGTTTCTCCAACAAACAGTATCCAAGGAGAGGAGTTTAAATCAATCTGTCTTTCTCTATGTGTGTCCCTCAGTCGTTTGAGATTCCATGGACTGGGTAATTATTTTTTTATTGTTGTTATTTTGTTTTGGTACTGAGAATCAAGGTCAGGGCCTCATGCTTGCCAGGTAGGTGCTGTGCCGCTGAGCTACATCCCTGGTCCCCAGACAGGATAGTTTAAACAACAAACAGTTATCTTCTGGTTCTGGAGACCAGAAGTGGAAGGTCCAGGTGTGGGAGGTTGGTTTCTGCTGCTGCTTCTCTTCCAGGCTGCACCTGTATGCACCTGGTCGGCACAAGTTTAGCTGGGGCTGGACCCCAGTACCTCACACAGTCCAGGCAAGGTTCTGCCAGCTCCATCACCAGCCCTCTTCCTCCTTTGTGGGACACCAGTTCTATCAGATTAGTCTCCACCCTGATGACTGCATTCAGCTTTACCTCTTTTAAAAACAATGCTCTGACATCAGGGGTTAGAGCACAGGGATTTGGTGGGTGGAACATGACTATCAGGAAGGGCTGAGGGTTTAGCCCAGCGGCATAAGTGCCTGCCTGGCAAGCCCCAGGTCATGAGTTTGATCCCTGGTACCAAAAAATAAAGAAACTAAGGAAAGCTCCCCACTTCTAATAACACTTTGCACATGAGAACCACTAGTGGCTTCTTTCTGATCCCCACACTTCCCACTAATCAGATGCACACATAAAGGATGGATGAGCTCACACACATGTGCGTTCTTTTTGTCACTTGCAGAGAAGACTACATTGGTTTTTGGTTTTTTTTACTCATCAGTATTACAGATATCTGTCAAATCAGTGCATAAAAATCTCAAAATATTCTTCCCAACAGCTGCATAGTATCATCTTGAGGATATTATGAAATTTGAACTGTTTCCTCTTAACTGATAGTTTTGCATGGTTTTGTTTTTGTTTTTGTATTTTCTTGTTTTCTTGACACAGGATCTCACTATGTAGCTCAGGCTGGCATAGAGCTCACGCTGTAGCCCAGGCCAGCTTTCAATTCAAGGTGATCCTCCTGCCCCAGCCTCCCATATGCTGGGATTACAGGTATGCACCACCATACCAGGCTGCATTTCTTATTACAAACAATGCTATAGAAAATATCCTTGTATATTTTCATATTTTTATGTTAATATTTCGGTAGGATAGGTTCCTGGATGTGACATATGTATTTCTAAAATCTGAATAGGTATTGCCCTCCAAAAATGGTACGAAACCAGAGCCAATGATGGATCTGTGTAATCCCAGCTTCCCAGGAGATGAAAGCGGGAAGATTGCAGGTTTGAGGCTGGCCTGGGCAACTTACTGAGGTCTCCCACAAAAGAAAAAGGAGATGTTGGGAGAGGAGTATGGCTGGCTCAGCCGTAGAGCACTGGCCTAGCATGTGCAAGGCTCTGGTTCAGTCTCTAGGGCTACAGAAAAACGATGCCAGTTGATGCTTCTTGTAAACATATATAGGAATATATTTTTCCCACACCCACCCTGGAGTAGTATCTACATTTTCAGTTTTCCAAATTTATAGGTTACACAGGAGTTTTATATCTGGGTACAGTGGCATGTCAGGGAATCACTTCAGCCCAGGAGCTCTGGGCCACCCTGGGCAGCTCAGGGAGACCCCAACTTTTAAAAAAAAATTTTTTTTTCATAAAAATTTTTTAAAAATAAGCTTCAAAAACAATTATTTTCCCCCAAAAAGCAATTATTGTTTCTATTTGTATTTCAGTATCAGTGAATTTTTACATACATTTTTAAAAATCTTTCTTTTCCTGTTAATTAGCTATTTAGATTCTTTGCTCATTTTATCCATTGCACTGCTAATTTGAAATATTCACCTGTTTGAATATTTATATTTATTATGTCATGCTTTGTTGTATGTGCTGCAAATACTTTCTCTCTTTGGGCCTCTGAATTTAGTGTTGATAGTGACATTCCTAGCTGGAAGTGAAGTCTGAATCTGGCAGCGTGTGCAGGGGGTATGTGCTGGGAACTAGGATCAGGCATGTGTACTGGGCCAGGGCAGAAATAGCCCCATCCCTACGAATGCCAGCTTGGTGCCTCTGCAGCACTTTACTCCCCTTTCTGAAATCATCTTGTTCCATTTTCCTAGATAAAGGCTTGGAGCCTGGAAGAAGAGATTTTTAGAAGCCCATCAGCTTCCATGCTGAGCTCATGTCTATACCCATGGAAGCCACTGCCCACCTGGGGCTTTGGCTGAGGTCTCAGAACCACTGGGGAACTAAGAATGGGGAAAAGGTGTGGTCACAGTAGCAAATAAAGGAAACACCTGAAAAACATTTGGAAAAGTGTAAGTGATAATGTGTATTTATGCACAAAATAGATTTATACTTGCAATTGTATCAAATGTAGACTTTCCAAAAACAGAGTCAGGGGAGTAATGAATAGCAAATTATCAACACTAAACGTCTTACACTACAAAGGCCTAAAGGAACGGTAGCAGTTTTCATAATTTTCAATTTTAGTTCACCTACAGACATTTACAAATAAAGAAACAAGGCTCAGAGAAGTTAAAAAATGCACCCAAGCTAGCTGTGGTGGCACACACCTGTAATCCCAGCACTCCTGAGGCTGAGGGAAGAGGATCACCACAAGTTCAAAGCCAGCCTAATACATATAGTGAGCCCAAGACCAGCCTGAACTACAAAGTGAGACTCTGGGCGGGGGTGGGGTAGGGTGTGTGTTATAGCACAGTTACTAGCAGCGTCAGAACTAGAATTCAGTTCTTTTGACTCCTCTGGTTTGAAGTTCTGTGTCTCTGAATATAGAAACAATCCAACTTGTAGATTTAAGGTGTGACTGTTAGCAGGATTGTGAAAGTTCAGTAAGTGTTTAAAATGTCAAATGAATCAGGCTGAAGCCAGCTGTCCTCTTTGCTAGGTGGATCCAAGCTCTAAGGTCAACCCCACCTCCCTAGAGGAGGCAGCATGGCTAAGCTCTGCTTAGGCAATCAGCTCCTGGGATCAACAACCCAGCTGCCCAAGGCTCCCACTTCTATCCTGTTACCTCACCTACAGGTTCTTGAAAAAGCCACTTTACTGCCCTTGCTTGCACCTTGTGGCTGTGACAGATGTCATGTCCCACTCTCCAGGTCTCCGTAAAAACATGAGCATGTTGACAACCAGTTAGCTTGAATCATACCTAAATGAATGTGTGTCCTCAAGCTAGGAGTTTCTCTGAAAGAAAAGGCGTCTAAATATACGTGTAAATATATAATTTTAAAGAAAAGGTGAGCATTAAATAAATAATAACAAAGGGCATAAAGGTAAAAGGTAAAAGAGTCACCTACTAGTTCCTTGTCAAAACTCTTGCTGTAAAGTTGGCTACTAATAGGTAGTCTTAGGTATACTTTCCAGAAATTTTCCATGCACTTGTAAGACTGCAGACCTATTGATTTACAACTTTTAAAAAATACTTGCACTTAGTGTTTTATAGGCATCTTTCCAAAGCAATGAAACTTCCTTCTTTGTTAATCCTTATAAATGTATGTGTATGAGTAGGTAGGTGGAACACTGTTTATTTCATTTGTTTTTAGAATTATCTGGTTTCCTTAAAAGTATGGCATGTACCACACTGAGAGAACCTGAAAATTTGTCATCAGAGTACTTACTACCAAGCATTCCTTACTTCTCATAATTCCCATGTGGTGAGAGGTGAGTGGCCTGGGTTAGTTTTATTTACAGTATCTGAGCTTTAATTTTTCCATCTGCAAAATGGAACTAACATTACTTGCTGTGCAGAGGTGGTTGTAGAATCTGATGGGCCGATATGTGAAGGACTTCCTGGTGTGGTGGGAATGGTGTGTATGAAGGCAGTGTAGTATATTTTTTAAAGTGTGGATTTTAGAGGCAGACAGAACCATGCCAGAATCCATGCTGTGTGAATTATTTACCAGTTCTAACTTGGGGTGAGACTCCCTGAGCTTCTCTTCCCCTGTCTATAAAACACTCGGACAAAAGGGAGTTTGTGAGATTTAAAACAAGTAAGATAGATAAAGGGCTTAACAGAATATATGTTGTTTTTGTTTTGCTTTTTGGTACTGGGGATTGAACCCTTGAATAGGTTGTCAGGCAGGCACTTATACCTTGAACTGAATATATATTTTATAAAAATGTCCTCAATAATGTAGGCCTTGGAGCTAGATCAAACAGAGCTTAAAATCTTCCTCTGTCATTCCTTAGTTTTATATCCTTGAGGAGTTATCTTCATCACTTTTCTTGTCACTGGGATAAACTACCTGACAGTCACAACTCAGAGGTAGAGAGGTTTTTTGGGCTCATGTTTTTGGTCTAAGACAGACAGGCATGGCGGAAGGCAGGCCAGGGAAGACTGCTTGGATCACGGCAGCCAGGAAACAGGAAAAGGCAAACAGTGGTTCCCTGGTGAGGAACTGTTAACCAGGCCCCATCTCCTGAACTGCATTAGCTATAGTGTTCCCTGTGACTCAGTGGCCCTTCGAAAAGCCCCACATTGCATTGACTCTGGGAGGACATCAGCTATAAATCTTACCTTTTTCATCCTAAGTTACAGGATTGTAAGGAGGAAGCAGATGCTCAGTGCAGTTGGTGAAGCATGGGCTCTGGTCTTAGATGGGAACACGTGTCAACTACTTCCCTCTGTCCATCCCAGCTCTACACTAGACAGATGTGGCAGCATGAGTACAGGCACATTGAAGGTAGGTCTGGAAGTATGAATCCTTGTTCCCTTTTGTAACTGTTAAATCCTTTTCATCCTTTCTGCAGACACCTGTTAAGCAATGGTTCACAAGGAGGGTACACAAGGACTGTAATGAAATGTGATGAACAGCCATGAAATATACTTACATAAAACACTAATCATTGAAAACCACATTGTTTCTCTGGTTTAAGAAACCAAAAGTGTAAATAAGGACCAAAATATATATTAGGTATTGCAAAAGAGGAACAAAATGTTCAAATGGGGAAGGGAACAAAAGGAGGGGGAAAGGAAAGAAGGGAAAAGTTTTTTAAAAATGTGAGAAAAGAAGGAAAAAATGGAAACAAAGCTTTTATAAATGGGGAGGGGAGGGAGGCTGAAGGGAGGGTAGAGGAATGGGAAAAAGCATTAAGTCACAGCATGCACAGGTACAAATTCTCTATGATAAGGGTGCTCATTTTATAGCTCTAAAATGTACCAATAAGATCTGATTGAAGAAAAAAAGATTAATTGTTTAAGAAACCCACAAAGGACTCTTTTCTTCAGGACATATATTTTCTCAGAAAATAATTTTTAAAACAACAACTAACCCCAGTTTCAACTCTCTCATGTTCAGCTGAAACTATTATGATGACATGGGGTGGGGAATGATTCTGGAGATGGAATCAGGCACCAAGCAACAGCAAAGTAAACACTCCAAGAGGAGGGAGGTTGGAGAAACAGCCCTCCTTAAAAGAGAAGTCTAGAGATCACGGCTCAAGGCCATTTAAGGGCAGAGATGCTTCAACACTGCAGGTCACAGATCATGATCCCAGAGCACTGGATGCAGGCTATTTTTGTCTCTCCATGACTCTAACTTTGCTCAAGGGACCTTAAAATTCACTAACTACAGACTGAGCATCTCAGGAAATTATGTCAGGCCCTTAAAACTTTCTGAAAAGATGGAAGCATCTTTCCATTTGGTCTGGGGGGAAGTACAGCACTGGGCAGGAGGATAGCGCTAAGAAAGGTCAGTTGAGAACCTTCTCTCTGCTTCATTCACACTTGGGGAAAGGCCGGGGGACTTGGTAGCCAGAGAACTAAAGGATGTGGACCAAAGCTTATTAATCTGGACACCATCAATATTCAGAACTGGGTAACTGTGGGGTGCCTCATCCACATAGCTCTTATGGCTTGTATCTAGATGTCACTGCAGAGGTGGTCATAGGTGGGGGGTTTCAAAGGTGGCTCAAATTGGACCTGGTTGTCCTGGTGCTCAACCTGTTTGCTAGCAGAGACTCAGCTCAGCACCAGGGCTGCTCTAGGCAAATACGGGATGTCATGAAAGAGGTAAGATAGGACAAGGAATCTTTCAGGTCCCCAGACATCTGGAGACAGTCAAAAATTTACACTGGACTCCTTAAGGATTCTGCCTACTGAGGCGCAAGCCCACCAGGGAACACTGACCTCTGGTGTTTATTAACATCTTTCCCCACAATGTCCTTTGCCTTCTTTCAATCCCTATTTTTAAAAAAGTCCATTTCTTTTTGTTCCCTACAGATGGCCTTAACACCCTCTGTCTGCCTGTGGTCAGACATTATATGCTTTGCTGCTTTCACAAAAGCCTGTCAAGGTGTCTCTGCTTTACTGTTCCTTACGAATAGAAACTTAGGTCCTCCATGGAATTAGAGATTTTTCTGTCTCCGTTTTCTATTTTTTTTGGGGGGGTGGGGATGCTGAGGATTAATTCCATCCCTTCACTCATGCATGGGTTCTACCACTGAGCTCCAGCCCTATGAAGTTTATTTTTTTAAAGAAATGAAAGAACACAGGAAGCCACATGTACCCTGGATCTCTCAAACTTGGAAATGGGGAGTACTCATCTTGGCATCTGTTTATTCTCATGCAGTTTCCCTTTCTAGTAATCTATGTTTCATTTGGATCCCTTAAATAAGCTAATCCTTGCTATATGGCAAAGCAACACTTTAAATCATCAAACCCAGCTCTTTTACTATATTTGGATCATGGTGTGATTTTGTAACATTCAGCAAGTAGTTGGTTGTATTTCTATTATAAATATGGTTAAAACTAGGTATTTGTCTTGTTTTTATTTCATTGTTATGACTTTTGTATTAGATGAAGTTACAGCTGACAAAAGTGAGGTCGCAAGTTTTCCTTATCGATGTTGACATGCCTGCATTTTGTGATAGTTCATGACTCAATATTTTAAACTATCCAGGGTACTTTATTAAAAAAATCCATATCTTCTGATTATAGAAATGACAAAATATGACCATAGAGGAATTTGTGTGTTCACAAGAAAAACATGTCAGTATTGAATATTGAAAGTAGTCGTATATCTTAAATATTGTTATAATAAATACACACACTTGTTTTCTTATTGATACAGTAAGAAACTGTCCAGATATTTTTCCCAGGATAATTTGACATTACCTTTATGTTTCATATGGAATTTTTTTCTATTTTGTTTTGTTTTTGTTTTTTGAGACAGGATCTTACTATATAGCCCAGGCTGGCCTCACACTTTCTCCCGCCTTAGCCTCCAAGCACTGGAATTTCAGGTGTGTACCATCATTCATGCCTGACTTTATGCATTTGAAAAAAATTGTCTCTCATCTTAAAGTTATTACTTACTTTTCCTTCCTACAGGTTTATGTCTTTTATATTGATTTGTTTTGTTTTTCTGAGACAAGACCTATTATGTCATTCAGGCTGGCCTCAAACTTGAGACAATCTTTCTGGCTCAGCCTCTGAGTACTGAAATTACAGATGTGGTTTGTGATGCCTGACTTATCTTTCTTTTTTTAAGAGATGATTTGATTTGAATAAGGACAGATGATGAAAAAGAAAATTGCAATGTGTAGGCTTAGAGATAACTCAGGAAAATAAGAGGGTTAAACTACATCAAGCTGTTTACTTCTCCTTTTAAATGGACTTTAATTTTAGGGCGCTTTTAGGTTCACAGCACACTAGAGCAGAGATTGTAGAGCTCTCTATCCTCCCTGCCTTCAGACAGGCAGAGTTTCCCCAGCTGGCAGCATCCCACGTGAGAGCAAGCGCTACTCACAGCTCATAAACCTGTACCGACACAACACCACTCGAATCCACAGGTTACTTTAGGGTTTGCTCTTTGTGTTTCTTACTGTGGGTTTTGTAAATTAGAATGTAATCCCCCATTCTACTATCATACAGAAGTGTTTTGCTGCCCTGAGAATCCTCTCTCTGTACTCTGCCTTTTCATTCCTGTCCTCCTCAACCCTTGCATTCATCCTCGTAATGCCTCTGCATTTTCTTTCCAGAATGTCATAGATGCAGCTGCAATTGTGTAGTAGATAACTTTCAAGTTAATTCTTTTACTTGGTAATGTGCCTGTTTCTTTTTGTCACTTGATAGCTCTTCTGTATGTTTTCTTATTTAAATGTTTTTTGCTGCTGGGGAGGAAGCCCAGGCCTTGCACACGGAAAGCACAGACGCTGGCACTGAATTATACCTCCAGTCTCTGTTCTTTCTTCTCTCCTTTGACTGAATGTATCCAGTTTACTTGTTCACCTCTTGAAGGACACTTGCTTCCAAGTGTTGGCAGTTTTGAATAAAGCTGCTGTAAAAAGCTGTACAGGTGTAAGTTTTCATCTTTGGATAACTTCCAAGGAGCAGAACTACTGGATCACAGATTGAGAATAAGATTGGTTTTATAGGAAACTGGAGAGCTCTTTCCACAATGTCTGTAACATTTCCCATCCACCAGCAGGGACTGAGATCCCCATGTCCTCGCCAGCACTGGGTGTTGTCATTGTTCTCAGTTCTGGCCTGAGGAGGGAGATCTCAGGATCTCCTGTTTCCTCAAAACCTTCATTGTCATCATCTACATCAACACCCGGGATGGACCTAGGGCCTCACACCTACTGGACCAGCACTCTACCATTTGCTACATGCCCAGCCTCTCCTCAGAATGGTTCTTCAACAATGCTTTTGAAATCTATTTAGACTTACATAAAAGTTACACAAAAACTAGTTTACCCTCCGACTGCATCAACACATGCTCCATCTTGCCCTCCCGGCTGACTCCCACTTTACCCTTGGATATGTCTATGTATATTTTCAAGAACAAAGCCATTCTCTTACACAACCACAGCACAATTTTCAAAACAAGAAATTTAGTGGAATAATGTGATTAGGTAAAGAATTTAGGGTGTCTTTTACACCATTCTTGTGTGCATGTAGTGTGCAGGTGAAAGTCAAAACTCTCCTCTTCCCGAGACAGTCTCGCTAAGTCACTCACCCAGGCAGGAGACCTGCCTCAGCCTCCCCGGAGTGCTGGTTTACGGAGCATTCACCCTCCTGTATTTATGACTGGGAGGCTGGAGCTGTTGGCTCATTGCCTCTATGTCCTGTGCCTGCTCCTCTTCTCTTTCCAAACCACATGCATGCACAAGCGCTGCAGAAGGAGTGTGTCTCCACCTCACAATACTGGGGCTGAACCCGGGCCTTCTCGCATGTAGCTTTACCAAATGACATCTTCCCCTTTTCCCATTTTTAAACAATAAGATTGATTAAAACAACAAAGTTAATTCTTGTACAACGTGTCCTTCAGTGAGCCCCAATCTGACTGCAGAGTTCCTTTATGACGACAAAGCAATCTGGTTTCTGTTTTTAATTAAATGCAAGACAACACATGAATCACTTCCTGTACAAGGCAGTGACTGCAAAGCAGGCATTCAGTTTCCAGCTCGTGGGCCAGCCACACTCTGCCAGCCCATTTCCTTAGGATGCGGATCTTTCTGCTCTTCTAGATTGTCCTGGAACAATCACCAGCTGCCTCTGACTTCCTCACAGGACAGGTGTTGTGGTAATGGTGGTGATATGGACTGAGACTTTAAAAAACAAAGGTTGGCAAAGATTTTCACAGCTATTGTGTGAAGTTCCTGACTTGGGTTTCAAATACTTAAGAATCTAGCTTTGTTAACCAAAAATTTTAGCTTTATGACATATTGATGATTTTCCTTTCCACCTATATTTGAAAAGTCTGTATCCATAATCATTTAATATTTTGGAAGAAAGGTTCTGGTCACTTTTTCTTTAAAAAGGCTTTTGTTATCAATAGGAACTAAGTGCCTACAATATATTGGGCACTGAACTAAAGGTTGGGGACACAGTGATCAAAACTGATAAAAACAGTGGGGTGTGGTGGTGCATGCCTGTAATCCCAGCACTCGGGAGGCTGAGGCAGGAGGATCGTTGTGAGTTTGAGACCAGCCTGGGCTGCAAAGTGAGCTCAAGGCCAGCCTGAACTGCATAGTGAGACCCTGTCTCAAAAAGACAAAACAAAAACTTATCAAAACATAAAAAGAAACTTCTTGGCCTTTGGACTTATGTTCTAACAGGTATAGCCAAGTTTCTGAGAAGTCAGAAAAACAGCTAGCTATGTAGTTTGTTGCAAGATGCTTGGTGTTGGCAAAGAAACCGATTAAGGGAGAATGAGAGGACAACATTGGCAGTGGAGATAGTCTTAATTTTTAATACATCAGAGGGCTGGAATAGAGTGCTTTCCTAGCATGTATGAGGCATTGGGTTCAGTCCCCAGCACCATTAAAAATTAAAATATGTCAAGTCCAGCCTCTTGAGAGGGTGACATTTGAGCAAATGTTTTTTAAACTGGCAAAAGTGGCAATCATACAACTTTTGTGGGGCTTGGCCAGTGCAGTAGATGTGTAAAGACTGGAGGGTAGCTGGCTTATGAGAAAAACAGACACCAGTGGTAGATCAGTGGTGGTGGCAGGGGTGTATAGAGCAGTGATGGTGAACCTTTCAGAGCGTCAATGATAGCTGCAGATGAGCATCAGTCTGGGCCAAGAACAGGACAGGCAGGGCCAGGATGTAGTCCCACAGCTGTGGATGGTTGCAGGAGACTACACAAGTCGCCTATTGACTGCTTTTTCTCAGTAAAGTAGGAAGGAAGGTCTTCCATTGGGACCCAGGTCTGGGAAGACGATGGAAGGTTAAAAAGAAAGGAGGGTAAAGTCAGAGTCTGGTAATAAAGTTGTAGGCAGTCCACCTGTGGTGGTTTGTTTCATTTAGCCACACAGGTGGAGGCACAGAGAAGGCAGGGTTGTGTCAACCAAGTTTTGCTTTTGCTAAGACAAAGCTAGCCAGGGCAGGGAGGCAGTGAGAAAGCAAGAGCATAAAGCGTGCAATTTGAGCAAGGTAAGGAAGCGAGGGTGTCAACAGTGGAGTGACAAATTACTTAGCCACTTTAAAGCTGTTTCCTATCTGGAAATGCTAGAATGTTGTTGGAAGGCTTCCCACCTGTTTTGTGGGAACAGGAGCCAGTGTGATTATGCATTCATTGAGGGGGTTCTCAGCTGCTGTGGCTCAGGGACTTGTGAGACCACTCAAGCCCAGAGCCCAACCCAGAGAGAGTATTCACAGGTGCACCCTTCGCAGGCGACTCCAATATGCTGTCTGGACCCAAATGCTGGCACAAGGAAGGAGACGGAAAGGGATGCAAAAGGAATGAAAACATGTTATGTACTTGTACCAACTCCACACAAGGAATGCAAATATTGTTATAGCAAACATATTCTAGTAAAAAAGTTAAAAATAAATGAAAGCTCCAACAGAAGTGATCTTTAATGTACTGATTGTCTCATGTGTCAGGCAAGGGCACCATTATGGTCTCATTTAAGTCCCATACCACTTTAAACAAGAACCGGTGCCTAAAGTCACAGTAAGTGGCAGAGCCAGGTGATCTAGCTGGTCTCCTAGCCAAGCCCTTCCCACTGTGAGCTTGCTATTCCAGTGATGGCTGAGGGCTGGGACGCTTGTGGAACTGCACCACAAGCGGCATTTTACCAAGACCAGCAGAGGCGCACATGTATGTTAGAGAAGCCCTGAGTTAGGCCACAGCGGCATTACCTACCATATCCCACCCCGGAGGAACTCGGACCCACTCGAGTGCTACTGACGAACAAAGGCAATGCTTAAGGATCCTTAAAATGCTAATAACTTCTAAGTATCATTTAACTGATTTCTGATTTTCTGATTTCAAACAGCTAATAAATACTACAAAGGATTATGTGGAAATGTTTTTGTTGTGAAATTACACTGAAAGTCTTTGAGGATTCCTCTGCAGTTTGTTTTTAAAATAAAACCAATAAACTAGCCAGAGGCTGGGGGTGTGTCTGGGTGGCAGGGTAGGAAGTGTGCCATGGCCACAATTTGTAAGGTGCTTTAAGGTCACTTGATCTTCTCAGAATGACCATAGGATTATCACAGGGATTCAGGAAAGCTGTCCAAGGTCATGACCAGTAATAGCAGTAGCAGGGATAAAACAGTCTCATAACTCTTTTCTCATGCTTATTTACTACAGAAAATAGGCAAACACGGTAAAGTACAGAGCAGAACAGTCCTTCCCAAGGCCGTGGCAGCATGTGTGATTGGTTTCTGGGGACCTGAACTTGGGTAATCATTATTGCTGTACCCTGGGTCTGTTACAAGTATTATTTATTTATTTAGTTAGTCTTTTTGAGACAGGGTCACACTATGTGTTCAGGCTGGCCTTGGGCTCACTTTGTAGCCCAGGCTGGTTTCGAACTCGCAACAATCCTCCTGCCTCAGCCTTCCACGTACTGGGATTACAGGCATGTGCCAGCATGCCAGGCTACAAAGCTTTATTCTTGAAAGACTTTGACAAGTTTTTTAGTTTTGTTTTGTTTCCTGTTGGAGAAGTATCAGTACCATGTTGAAATAGCTTTTTTTTTTCTGAGCAGAAAACCAAAATCATTGTGAACTGAACACATATAATTTTAGGTGAAATAACACTGAAGGCTTAAGGACTGATGTAAGGATTTTTATTTACAAGATACAAATGTTTAATATTTAACAGGAATTAAAGTGCTTAATTTTACATTGTTTCCCATTATCTGTCTTTATGACCAAATATACATATGTTACACAGTATATACACTATCTGCAAGTATTTTACATTCATTCAGCTAGGAAAGAAAAATCATTGTGTACACCTTTCACATTAGAGTCGACTCAAATTCTGAGAACACATCTTTTCAAACTTAGCCAACAAATAAAAACAATCAAGATAATACTTATTTTTAAATATCAGTCAATTGTCACTCACAAGATGAAATGCTAGTCCAGTTTTTTTAAAGTTTTCTTTATAGATGATTGTTTTGTTAATGACAGACGACCCCCCATGACGCATTCCTATACCCATATACTATGGAAGATATACTTTGATTCTGTAATAATGGTCCCCACAGACTATTGATCTTTCCCAAACCAATATTTCACTCTATTTAGTTTTAACTTATTAAAATACACTAAGTTTTTCACCAAACCTACCACAATGAATTTTAGGCAGAGGGATAAGCTTTACGGGACACAGCGCCCCCACAGGTCACCTCGAAGCGGAAGACCGAGCGCAGCCAAGCGTTCAGAGGTGAGAGAGCCTAAGACCGCGCCTGACTTCCCCAGGATGCTTTGCCTCGGCAAACAGCAGAGAAAATAGTTTAGAGAATGAATTGTGTTTTAAAAGCCCAAAGACAAAAAAAAAAATAAAATAAAATAAATAAAAAATAACAAGATACTGTAGTCTAACTTAGAGGCCAAGGCCAGAGCCGTGGCGTGATGGATCACATCAGCATGCAAGGACAGGGGTTGCTTTTTACAGCGCACTCTTGAGCTGGACTTTCCTCCTATCAGCTACGGCTCTGAGCTGGACTTTCCTCCTATCAGCTACGGCTCTGAGCTGGACAGCAGCAGCAGTTTCTCATCTCCTTCCACTTCACCCTACCTAACGAAAACAGTTATCGCCCCATGATAACACAAGAGGAAGCTCCATGTAAAAGGATGGATTAAAAATCCAGGTGAATAATTTATGTTAAAAACTTAAGGTAAAAAAAAATTTTCTATAAAAATTTCATTCCTATGGAAGGAGAAAATTGAAAATCAACAGTTTTTACATATGTACATACAGGTATAAATTCACAGAAAGGGTTTATAAATAGACCTAGTGGTCTCTGTATAGGTACTCATTTTCTAAATCTAGAGAAGCTATAATAAGACAGTACATAGTACAAAAATAAAAAGTGGTTTGAGTCTAATAAAACCAGATATGAATGAAGAAGTAAGATGATCTGCTTTAGATGTCAGTAGAGCCCTAAGAATAGGAACTGGTTAGCCCCAGTTCTTATGTTGACACACTCTGGGAAAATTCAAAATGTTAGAATGAAAACATAAAGACATTCTTGTGTTTCAGATTTTAGCTGAGGAAGTCCATGTGCTTGTTAGACCATTACTATGACTACCATATGACATATAAATTTTCATAAATCCATTCTGCATTATTAAAGAGATACTTGCAAAAGAAAATTAGACCTTTATTCCCGAGAAATTTATTTGCTGCTGATGGTGCTATTCCTTCATGTATAGAAAAGTCATGATTAGAGATGCATCACAGACACTATGCTCAGAACAACTTAAGGCTCTGGATATAACCAAAGGAACTGTAAAATGTGAAGGGGGCAGAAAGCCCCACTGTCTTCACAAAGTAGAATAAGAAAAAGATAGAAATGTGAACTTGCAGAAGTATTTTTGAGAAAAGGTTTTTTGAAGGCATCAATGGCTCTTTAACAACCCTGCAGTACCAGGAAGTTTTAACAGTTTTCTTTATACTCTAACTAGAATAAGTAAACAAAATACACAGGGGAAGTTGAAAGGGTAGCTCCTGTAAAAATTTTGGTAATTTAAAAAAATTGCTGTAGGTCAGCCAACATATATGCTAAATTAAACTTCACAAACAACAAAATGTGGCTTAATAGTGCAAGTGTGCTTTGTTTGACTATCCATACCCGTTGTCAAAGTAAAAAAGCTTTCGATAGTATTTGAATAGGAATGATTCCCCCATCCCAAACCTCTTCCTTGTACTTAGCAGTATGTATCATATCACTTCTAGCAAGTTAATTCTCTAATATGCTTGTGGGCAGAGGCCTCTGTATTAAATTTTCAAGAGAAAACCACACCAGCAAAGTTTTATTGCTTGCATACACAATGGCATTGTAGATGGCATTATCACCAAAGTGTTTGGTGGCATTTTTCATTGTTGAGCCCACTTACAACCAAGAGTTCAAAGTCTGCACCATGTCTCGCACTTATGGTACTAAATGGCAGACTTTCAACAAGAGCAAAACTTAAGCTTGAAAAATCAAAATATTTTCTAATGAGTAGCAGTTTTACTGAAGAAGTATTTTTAAGCTTAAAGGGCACTTTAAAAAAAGATGACTTGGGAAAGCACCGAATCAGAGATAATAATGCATTAAGGCCCAAACAGAATGTTGATTTTAATATGCAAAAGCAACCAATGATTTTTTTTTTAAGGTGCAATTTGTCAGGACAGTTCAGGTGACTTGGAGAGGAAAAACACTGGTATTCTGTACCCAACTGCTACTTGAGGTATTTTAGTTTACTTGAATGTTTAATAAGTGAGCAGAGCATTCTTTTGCCTTCCTCCAAGTAAAACTATTAATGATTATTTAAAAGAGAAATGAGTTAGGCTGTTTCGCTGCTTCTCATTGTGCTTGACTAAAGAAAATGGGGCAAAAAAGTGAAGATGGTGCCTGGATAGCCAGAAATCTTAGTATTTCCCATTCTTAATAAGTTAATGGTAAAGTGAATGTTAAGAGTATGGTATGGTAATAATAGTCTTGTTATAATATTCAATAGCCTAAGGTTGAATGTGCCCATGCTCCAACTATTTCTGAATAACTTAGTGGTAGGGAAAGTCTAAATTCTTGCTGTTAAAAGTTTTCAAAAATAATTTAATTCAGAAATCTAATTGTCACATGCACCCATGGTTCTGTACACATTAAGAAAGTCCTCATCTGATAATCACCCTACATTTTTATTGCTTTTGTTAAAAAGTAGCATCTATAGTTTATAGCTGAAGTTCTCCTCAATTATTACTCTGAACAACTATGCCTGTCTCTCATCCTGACACTGACACACACACACACACACACACACACACACACACACACACACACAGTGGGCAGCTAGAAGAGAAAGCATTGTAAAATTTCTTTCAGCTTGGACTGATTTAATAGGGCATAAGAAGCCACCTTTTTCTCTTTTGTGGCTTTAAATATTTGGTTAAATGTTAATGATCACAGCCGGTAGTCCTGTCATGCAGGAAGGGAACCTATTATAGCCACAATTGGTTCACTTGCTCCTCTGAAGTGCAACAAAACAAGAGCTATTTATTTCTTAAAGCAACAGAGCCTGAATATGTGCGAGGCAATCTCAGATTGAGTCAGTCTGTTCTCCTTGTAAGATGTAGTCCTTCAAATCTGAGAGTGGTGGGTCATTTTTAAGGATTTCTGACTGGCTGACGATAAGAAGTAGCAGTGCGTGGGGTATGCCACTGAAAAGGGAGAGTCTAATTTGAGGAAAAGATTAAGTTAAATGATCAATGTGAAATTTTAGCAGTCTTGGTGACAAAGAATCGTGATTTATCAAATTTCATAGAATAAAAGGGGAAAAAATTCTCATTTTCTTCTATCATGTGTACCTTCAGAAAATCTGCTATTAAAATACTGCTTTTCCTTTTCTGGTGAGATGGCAGAGCATAAACGTCCTTTACTATATATCAAACAAACCTTGCCCCCAAGTATAGGTTAGTGTGTGTGAATTTTAACTCACATCTCACAAAAGAATAGGCCCACACACTTATCAGGAGCATTCATATAGACAGTCCTTATTTCACCAGGCATAACAGTCTTATGAAAAGGAAAACATTACAATTAATGTAGTTTCCATATATCCCAATCCATGTAGTCAGGTGTCTTATAATATGGTTCAAGTTTTGGCAAAGATTTTTGTACATGCTGATGTTAACTACTGCAACGATTATATTAACTATAAAGGATAATAAAATAACCCGTATGCATTTGACTAACCCAGTGATCAAAATGCATTTTAATTTCAAAATAATCAAGACAGAAACATTAACTGAACCCTCACCCATACATTTAAACAGCTATTAATAGCACCTTCTAAGAGAGGCACTGTTTTAAATAGGCACAGAAAAAAAAAAATAGTACTCTAAAAATACTGTTGGAATTCACTAATATATCCCATGCCACATAAATTACTGTTTTTTCTTATTATAAAAATATCAATACCCTTAGATACCAATCTGTTAAATGTAAATCACCAAAAACATTTAAATTTAGAACACTGCTCAGTTCCCAGATAAAACATGCTTTAAAGTTAAAAAATAAATTAGAAATGATGTGAACTTAAGCTGAGAGATAAGCATGTATAGTATATATGTTCATATTTAATACTATATACAGATAATTGGTATGTACTTTAGATATTGTATTCTTAGGACTATTTCTACAAAAACAAGTATCTCTTTTTTTTTTAATAAGTCAAAAGTCTGAACATCACAATTTGTCCTTTTTCTCATTGTAAAAGGACACCACTTATGCAGCTTGAGGTCTATAAACTAAATAAGTCAATACAGTTCCCTAACCTGTCCCTGTATTTTTCACCATGGATCTATTTTGGCAACACGGAGGTATATCTTTCATACAGATCCTACGTAGGAAGGAGACACAATGAAGGATTTCCTTAATGAAAGTGGCCCATTCTACCTGTTAGTGATATAATCGACACCATTTTCTTCAAGACAAAAGTACACGTTCAAGGAAAAGCTGATTAAAAAAATCTCCATCTTTCACATTACTTCAAAACTTTATCAGGAGAATGGCTGTGCACATTGATTTTCTCAAGAATACACAAACGTGGGAAAACAGTCCCCAGCAGATGCGTCTGTGAGCCTGGATTCTCAACATAAAGTGCTACGAGATGAGTGAGGTGAGCTGGGAATGTCTGAGCTGTGTGTCTTGTGTGAGTTCAGCAGTCAGGTTTATTCTTAGGCTCGGGGGGATCATCCAAGCTGGTGGGCTGCTCATCTGGACCATCTGGGGTCTCACCTGTGACAGCTAACAGGATGATTTTCAGCCACTTCTGCTTCAGTTCCTCACTGTCTGCAGCAAAGCTGTGCACAGACTTGGACTGGGTCAGTTTGAAGCTGTGCGGCAGGTCTGCACTCCTCGGCATGTTGTCCACAAGGTAGCCCAATAGTGGAATTGTAGCCTGGGCTCTGACATCCTAGGCAGAGAACAGTGTGCATCAGAACATGAGATGTGTTGGCTCCTGCTCATATAAAATCTCTCTTCCTCCCACTGCGCTCCACCGTGAGCTCCTGGGCAGAGGGTGATGCCAAGCCTTGCTCATGTGGCCCACCATAAAGTTGGCTGCAGGATCAGAGAAGGAGGGCTGAAATCCAGAAGAAAGGGGAAGAAAGCAACAGCCAGCTCACTGTTTAAAGCCAACAATCAGAGGTTGCTTCAGCAGCACGTGTATTAAAGCCAGCAAGTATTTGTGAGGAATGAAAATGCTACTTTACTTGTGTTCCATTCATTTATTGACTTATTTATGGACCAGAAAAGGGTCAGGGAAAACAAAGTAGAATGAAATTCATAGACCTTGGCAATTTTTGTCTGTTTCTACAATAATTTTACTAGCCTTTAAAGTAGATGTAACAGACAGATTTAAAATTTTTACTGTTTCTAAGGTGAATGCATATGCGGTTGACAGGTGACTTGTTTTTTAAGTGTTGCATGCTTGGTGCTTGATCTTACTGGAAGCTAAGCCTGTTTAACAGACTGTCCCCACAGATCTATCTCAGATGACACAATTACAGAATTCAAGACTGTCTTAAATCCACCCTTCCACTCAAATTGCTTTCTGTTCAAATATTCATCTACTGAGCACAAAACAAAAACAGGAAACTGTCCTAATGTTTGTAGCTTTAACAACTCCTCCTCATGCCTCTTTCCTAACTCAACTCACCTTTCCTCAAACTCACTGAATAGGAATGAGAAAAAAGAAGCAAACACTCCACAAGGTTACAACAGAAAAGTTACTATAAGATCAACTAGCATATATAGGATATATGATAGACTTGATTTTAGTCATTAGTTATCAATGTTAATGAGACACAGTGACACTGCCTGAGACCTTTTGTTCTACAAAGGAACAATGGAAAGATTTTTCTCTCACTGTTCACAAGCCTGCCCTCCCCCCCGCCAAGGACGAGCCGTTTAGCTACCTGGGGGGCCCCATACATGTACAGCACAAGAGGGTCTTGCTTGGGGATCACACACCACGCTTTCTGCCAAGGTTTTGACTTCTCCATATATTGAAGAAAGCTGCACACCACACTGTTTCCTGATACTTCTGCTGATTCGATCTAGAAAAATACAGTGGAGAAGAGAGAATAAACACACAACAAACCAGATAGAGCAGTTAATCAACTTAAGGGAAATAGCCCTTAAATACATACAATAGATTTATATAAAATAAGTATATTGAGTTGTCTAAAAAAGATTTACTTGCAATTACTGTTTTAAACTCTTACAATTTGAATCTAAAATGTCACCCCCAAAGTTTTATGTGTTCAGTGGTGGAGCCTGATTGAAGACCTACAAGGACATATTCTTGTCCTACGCTCCTCTCTGAGCTTCCTCTTCACAGTTGCAAGGGTCGAGCAGCTCCCCCTCTGCCACCTCTTTCCACCATGCTGCTTTTGTCTGGAGCCAATCAACCATGGACTGAACCCTCTGAAAACTATCAGTGAAATAAACCTCTCCTTTAAATTTCAGGTGGGGTGTTAGGTATTTTGTCCTGGCAATAGGTAGGCTGACTAATACACTCTTTCATTAACATGGAAAAGTATTTTAAGTCAACTTTAACTCTTAATATTACTAGACTTTGCATTTAAGTCATTAAAAACATTTACTGATTGCTAATACTTTTCTTTGCTTCATACATGTATATTTAATACACCAACACTGAGAAGTTAAATTTATCTCTGAAGCTGAGCTTTTAGTAGCTTTCCCAACACACTTTTTTTATGAAAAAAAAGGAGAAGAAACAAATTTTCATAACCAAGTAAGAGATTAAACAAGCTGTTACACTGTGTACTGTTATTATCAAAGTAGTTATTCAGTATGAGACATAAAACAAAAAGACTCTTACAGAAAGAAACACTGTAGGGAGCCATTGAAGCTAGAGATTAATCACATGTGTGGGGTTAAAGCAAGGCCAACCCAGAAAACACAGAGACCAAAACAAGCTCCAAGAAGGCAAGGGGCCCAGGCCAGCCAGGCAAACAAGTTGCTAGGCAGTGGATTGAAACTGACCTTCTTCTTCGGGAATGTATGGACTACATAAATAAACATGCTATAGTGGTTGAGTAGCACCTTTCCTCCCATCAGGAAGGTAAAGGCTCCACCTGACCCCAGCTTTGTCTGTTCTTTATTTTCTCATTCTCTCACGGTCCTTCATCCCAAGAACCTCAAGACCCACAAGGGTTGTGGCAACAGCTACCTTTCTTTTCAACAAACTAAGATTAACCAGTATAAATGAAACAAATCAGCACATATATTGAAGTATTTCTAAAACAATGGAATATATAATTTGGGGAATTATTTTAATTTCTCCCTACTTCCTATTTCTGTCTTCTACTTTGCTCTATGTGCATGTGTGTGTGTGGTTTCTCATATAAAAGAAACCATGTGATATTTGAGTTGTGTGTCTAACTTATTTCACTTAACATTATGTTCTCAAGTTGTATTCCTTTACCTATGAATGTCTTGAGTTTATCTTTATGGTCGAGTAGTACTCCATTGTGTATAAATACCACATTTTCCTTATCTGTTCATCTGTTTCTGGGTATATATGCTATTTCCAAGATCTACTTATTATAAATTATGCTTCTATAAACATAAATATGCATGTAGTCCTGTAATATGATGATATTAACTTGTTGGGGAAGATACCTAGGAGGGTAATAGCTGGTTCAAGTGGAATTTCTATTTTTAATTTTTTGGGGAATCTCACACTGATTTTCATATGGTTGTATTACTTTATAGCCCCACCAACAGTGTAGTTCCATTCCTCCCATATCCTCACCAGCCTTTGTTACTATGAGATTTCTTGAGGATGGCCTTTCTTTCTGGGGTAAGAGGGTATCTCAGTGTAGTTTTAATTTGCAATTCTCTGATAACCAGTGATGATGAACATTTTTTGTGCATTTATTGGCTGTTTGTACTCCTTCTTCTGAGACATGATTTGCTTTGGTTACTTTTCTCTCATTGTTGAGACAAAATACCTGATGCCCAATGTGAAGCAAGAAAAGGTTTACTTAGCTTACAGCCTTTGGAGGTTTCAGTTCATACTGAACTGGTTCCAAGGCAGGATGGCGTGGCTGAGGAGCAGCTGTTCATGGGGGCTGCAAACAAGAGCTGAGGGCTACGGGGTACAGCATACTGGGGTGGGTAGCCAGCATACTATATAAGGGAGGGAGGAGGCATGCTTTTCCCTATTTTTCCCTTTAGCTCTTGTTGATTGTGGCCCCCATTAATGGCTACCCCTCAGCCACGCCACCCTGCCTTGGATCCACCTGGTATGGACTGAAACTTCCAAAAACTAAAAAGTAAGTAAACTTTTCCTTGATTCACTTTGGGCATCAGGTATTTTGTCTCAACAACAAGAGAAAAGTAACTAAGACAAAAATTGGTACTAGGAGTGGGGTTGTTGCTGTGACTGTACCTGACCATGTGGTTCAACAGCCTTTGGGAGTGGCTTGAAGGAAGTCTGGAAAGTTTTGGAGATGTCATCTGGAACACTTAAGGCTGTTCTGCATGGGAGATTCTGGTCAGAGCTTAGAAGACCAGAGACTGATAGAAAGCCTACCAGTGAAGACCATGCTTGGGAGGTTTCTGCTGGGAAGGACTGCATTGGACTCCAGACAATGTGTGTTATGGCTTGGCAGAAAGTTTGTCTGCATTTTGCTCATGTCCAGAGACTTTGCCTGAGACTAAGATTAAGGGTGGTGGACTGATTAATCTGACAGAAGAAATTTCAAGGCAGTTGAATGTTGAGGTGGTGGCATGGCTATTGTTGGGGGCTTTTAGCCAGATTTATGTTGTGAATCAAGAACAAAGAGCCCAGCAGGATGATTCAAAATGTTGTCAGTTTGGCCAGAAAGCTGTGGACTACAAAGATAGAGCTGAGACCTTCACTGCTGAGAAGGAACAGAGAAATAAAAAAGATGGCCTGGGGACATCCTGGGAAGCAGTGGGTCTCTACCCTTTTCAGCCTCAGAACTGCAAAAATGAAAGACTGCACAGAGGAAAAAGCTGCAGGACACCATGTTCCAGAATGGTGCCAGAGATCACAGGAGGTTCTGAAATGGCAGTGGCCGCACCAGGTTCCAGAATGGTGGTGACATACAGCATCTGTTCCTCACAACTAGGTTTAGAGTGCTCAGCTACCCAGGCATTCAATTCCTTCAGCCAGAAGAGAGGAAAGCCTAGCTACTGTTGCAGCTGGCAGCAGACCTTGGTGGCACCTCAGTCTGCTGCAGCTGGCAGCAGACCTTGCCTAAAACATGGTGCTTGTTTTAGGCAAGTAGAGAATGCATGAGTTCTGAGATTAAGGCAGCTTCCACCTCAATTTCAGAAGGCCTGGGAGGTCAGGCAGTGTGCCCTTGAGAGGGCGTGTGGATTGTCTAAGGAAAGTTGCAAGTATTGAGCAGAGTGGGCTTAAGACAGAAGCCTTGAGGGCTAAAATCCCTGTAAGTGCCATGGGGGTGGAGTCACTTAAGCCTTTGGAACTCACAACCAGATTGCTTCAAATGCTGAGCATGGACTTCCAGGACTTAATATTTGCCCCACTGGATTTTGGACTTCCTTTGGTCCCATTCCTTTGTATCCCTGTTTGTACTCTTTGGAATGGTAATGTTTATCTTGTGCCACTGAATTTTGAAAGTATTTAACTTTGCTTTCATTTGTACAGGGGCTTATAGCTAAGAGTTTGCCTTAGATCTAGGTGGAGACTTGGGACTTGAACTTTCAGCGATGGTGAAATTGTTAGGACTTTAGCAACACTTGGATTTGGACTAAATGTCTTTTGCATAAAGGATGTACATGAGTCTTTGTGGGGCCAGGGGTGGAATGTTGTGGTTTAAATGTGCCCCCAAAGCCTCGTTCTGTCACGGAAGCAACAGTGTAGCATTTGTGATTGGTACATCGTCTAGCGCTGGGATTGGTGGTATGAGTGCTGCACCTACTCAGGGGCAGGTAACCAGCACACAATATAAGGGAAGGAAGGAGGCATGCTTCCCCCCTTTTTGCCCTTTCATTCTTGTCACTTGTGGCTGCCATGAAGGCTGCCCCTTAGCTATGTCACCCTGCCTTGGAGCCAGCTGAGTGTGGACTGAAACCTCCAAAAACTATAAGTTAACTTTTTCTTGCTTTACTTTGGGCATCAGGTATTTTGTCTCAACAATGAGAGAAAAGTAACCAAGACAACTGTTCATTTTGGTTACCTGTTTTCTGATTGGGTCTTTATTTTGGGGGGGAGAGGTCTAATTTTTGAGTTCTTTATATATTCTAGATGTCAGTGCTCTGTCTATGGAATACCTGGAAAATTGTATTTTATTTTTTTTTTCATTCTGTAGATTGTCTCCTAGCTCTATTGTTTCCTCTGCTGTGCAGAAGGTTTGTTTTTTTTTTTTTTTTTTGGTACCGGGGATCAAACTCAGGACCTAGCACTTAACAGGCAGGCACTTATGCTGCTGAGCTAAATCCCCAGCCCATGTGCAGAAGATTTTTAAACTATTATAATCCCGTTTGTTGATTATCAGCATTATTTCTTATGCCATTGGGGTTCTATTCAGAAAATTCTTGCTTATGCTCATGTCTTCAAGAGTTTTACTTATTTTATCTTCCAGCAGATTGTTTCTGTTTTAACATTTAGAACTTTGATCCACTTTAATTTTAGTTTAGCACACGGTGAAATATGGGTGTGGACTCAGTCTTCATGTGGATATCCAATTTTCCCAGCATCATTTATTGAAGAGGCTACCTTTGCCTCCAGTGTATGTTTTTCTTTTCTTTTTTCTTTGTACCAGGAATCGAACTAAGGACCTTGTGCTTGCCAGGCAGGCGTTTATGTCGCTGAGCTATATCCCCATCTGCCAAAGATCAAATAGCTGTATGTGCCTGGAGTTGTTTTTGCTGCTTCTGTTCTGTTCCACTGATCCACATGCCTGTTTTCATGCCAGGACCATGCTATTTTAATCACTGTAGTTTTTTATAGTAGGCAGTAACTTCAAGTATGGTATTGTGATGCCAACTACCTTGCTTTTGTTACTGACTATTGCTTTTGCTATTCTGAATCTCTTTCAATTCCATGTAGATTTAAGAATTGTTTTCTCTAGTTCTGTGGTATTTTGATTGTGACTGCATTAAATCTGTACATCAGTTTAGAAGTATAGCCATTTTGATGATGTTGCTTTTCCCTTTCCCGGTTCAGGGAATATTTTTCCATATTTTGATGTCCTCTTCAGTTTCCTTTTTCAGTCTGATGTAAATTTCATTGTAGAGGTCTTTCATTTCCTTAGGTTAATATCTTAGGTTAAGTATTTAATTTTTTTGAGGCCATTGTGAATAGTACTGTTTTCCTAATTGCTTTCTCAGTGAGTTCATTATTAGTGTATAAGAATGCTATTAGTTTTTGTGTATTTATTTTGTATCCTGCTACACTGCTGACTTTGGTTATCAATTCTAGGAGTCTTCTGGTGGAGTTTTTTAGGTCTTTTACGTATAGATCATGTCATCTGCAAATAATATTTGGCTTCATCCTTGCCTATATGTATCCTTTTTCTTTCTCTTGCCTGATTAAAAAGGACAGTCAGTCTGAATCTAGACTTTACACTTTTAACTGCAATGCTTGCACAAAGCAAGAATATAAATGCAAAATGTAAAAACTGCCTAGCAATGTCCTAGTAACTGAGATAATTAAAAACACCTTCATGTAATGAAGTATTGAAAAGCTAGCTTTTTGCTTTACTTCCTAACATATTAATCATTGGCTAAAAGGGAACAAAGTCATTTTATTAAATGATGCTTTTTATTAAATGGATGCATTACAGAAATCAGCTGGTTTACTTCCTTCCATTTCTCTCTCTGAAGCCCTTAGGTCTGTGTTAAAATGTGCCTTCATGACAGTGCTCACGGCGACTTACATGGTGCCAACTAATGTGTGCTCAGAATGTAGTGAACAACTTCTGCAAAGGATTAGAGGGAAAATATTTTATTCTTTGCCGGCCAAGAGACCAAATTCAGGATATAATACAGATATACTTAGGTAATATACTATAGATCTTTTAATAAGAATGGAACTCCTTTGGGGAGGAGATAACATTTTCTCCCCAAAGGGTTGGTGTGCAAACTTTTTGTTACCAGTTAAGACGAGCACAATGCATTAAGAAACTTTTATGGCAATCTGCAATGATAACAGGTACACAATCGTGTGTTTCTATGGATCTGTGTTGGGTGGACAGGTGACAGATGAAGCATCACAGGAATTGAAAGCAGCATCAGAGGCAAAAGCCTGCCTTTATGTAGCTCAGCTGCAGCCTGCCACCTGCTTTTGTGCAGCCTACAGGCCAGGAGGAATTTTTACAGATGAACATTCACAATCAACATGATGGCAGAGAACATTACCTTTGGACTCTAGTTAAGTGAAATGTTATCGTCCTCTAAAGAATCCCATTCTTCTGATGAGTAGATCCATATTACAAAAACCTACATACTAAGCAATATTTTTGAATTTTTATCCTAACAAGAGCTCAGATTACAAATGAACTATCTTTCAGTATATTTGCAAAGTTATTTTTGTCAATAAAAATTGTTGGAAATTTGTTTTCTTAACCTGTTCACTATAGGGCTGGACATGCATGGTTGCTTCATTGGATGGCTTGAAGCACCTGATGGAACTGTCTAGTGCCCCCTGCAGGACATCATGCTTGTGGCACCAGCCCTCCACACCTTGTGAGCACATGGGAAGAAGTCAAGATGTGCAGTTCAGTGTGTGTGTGTGCATCTCCTAACGTGTGGACTTCACACTGTATTTATTTGGTCAAATGAACTAATCTAATAAGGAATTGATTAATTTTCTCTCAAGCATAAAAACTTCTAGGAAAGTAGCCAGGGATTTTTAAAAATCTCAAACATGCAGCCTGAAGTTTATTCTTTATTTTTCTCTCTCTTTTTTTTTTTGTACCAGAGATCAAACTCACAACCTTACTCACCAGGGAGACACTTATGATACTGAGCTAAATCCCCAGCCCCTGAAGCTTATTCATAAAATACATTTTCTGACTTGTATATGTCAGTCCGATCAGGTGCTGCTGAGAGGTCTTGTGGCAGAGGTTATACTCCTGGAGCTTGTGAAGAGTGTCTCCCTAGTTGGGCATGGCAGAACATAGCCGAAATCCTAGCACTCTGAGAAAGGATCCTGCAATATCCAGTCAAGCCTGGGCAAATAAGTGAGCCCTGTCTCAAAACAGAATTTTAGAAAGGGGCAGGGGATACAGCTCAGAAGGCCCTGCGTTCAGTTCACAGGACTGCCTCCCCAAGTCTTCTCACCTTCCTGTTGGAGAAGGCTCCCCCTTGGTCTGCCATACAAGTAACATCTATATTTCAGGAGGATTCAGAATTACATGTAGATATATACCTGTAGTTTGTGGGGCTATATTTTTAACTTTTATTTGAACCTTGAAGTCTGAACTCCTCAGTAATGGTCTTTGTACTTGTAAATGTTGTAAATATCACTTGAAATGACAATTAATGATTCCTTAGAAAATTTGGTATGCAATTAATGATTCTTTAGAAATTCCTCCATACCAAGGGTATCTCTTGATTTGGATACGCAGAAGTTTGATCATTATCTCCAGGTTACCCTAACTTTATTGTTACAAGGGATTATTATAAAAGTTACCTGTTATATTTTATTATTTTTGGATATAAACTCACTTCAAATAGAGACATTACAATTCCCAGGCAGAGAGGTCTACACTGACTCTATTTTTAAGACAAGGTCCTCCTTTGTGGTTCAGGCTTGCCTTGAACTCATTTATGTAGCCCATGCTGGCCTCAAAGTTACAGCAATCCTGCCTCCCAGGTACTGGGCTTACAGATATGCACCACCATGCCTGGTTTAAATTGACTAATCTATCTACCTATCTATCTTTTTGAGACAGGGTTTTGCTATGCAGTTCAGGTTAGCCTTAAATTCACTTAGTAGCCCAGGCTGGCCCCAAACTTACAGTGATCCTCTTGCCTTAGCCTCTCACGTGCTGGGATTATAAGCATGCACCGACATGCCTGGCTAAATGGATGTGTGTGTGTGTGTGTGTGTGTGTGTGTGTGTGTGAGACAGGGTTTTGCTATGCAGTTCGGGCTGGCCTTGGGTTCACTTTGTAACCCTGGTTGGTCTTGAACTCGTAAATGATTCTTGTGCCTCAGCCTCCCAAGTGCTGGGATTACAGGCATGAGTCACCACTCCCAGTTTAGGCGAAATGGATTTTAAAACATGAATCAAATTCACTTGAGAAGCTGGGTGTGGTAGCATATGTCTATAATCCCAGCACTCTGAGAGACTGAGGCAGAAGAATTACTACTTTGAGACAAACCTGGGCAATTCAGTGACTTTACAAGACTATCTCAGAAGAATTAAAAACAACTACAGATTTAGCCTGGTGTGAAGGCCCTGGTCCAATCCCCAAAAACCCTGCATCATTTTAGAGACTTTTCAATAGTAATGTAATTAATGTTACTGGCTATGATGAGCATAATAAACTGAATATGCAATAAGCTGAAGGAGTTTTTTAGGTAACAAAATGTACTTTAAATTTCAAAAAATGGCAAGTACAAGGTTGTGAGTTCAATCCTTGGTACTCCCACCAAAAAAAAATAAATTTCAAAAACTTCATGCACTAGTTTTCAAAGGCAATATGATGAAATTCAAAGAAAAGCTTTCCTATAAAGAATATAATTTGGGCATTGGGAGAGACTTCAATTAATACTTTGATATGTGTCTATGGTTACTACTACACACACACAAAAAAAAACCCAATGTCTTCTTTAAAAAAAAAAATCAATATATCTCATTCTCAAATGCATGCTAAACACACCAGCAACCCTTTCTATCCAACCAAGAAGGATCCCAAAACACCAAAACCGAACAAAAATATAACTCTTGATCATGGTTACTCCCAACTGTTAAATTTAAGAGGAAGAAAATGCATTACTTGTATTCTTGTTAAGAGAGTAAAAATCTATAAGATGGGCAGTATTTCATACCTCTAAAATTCCTTTCCTCTTCTTTCCTTCGCTGTCTGTGAACCCGCTAATTATCTGGTAGCAGTCTCTACAAACTTTGCTCCATTTCCCGCCGTCGTACTCCAGCTGAGCTTTGTAGTCAGAACATTTCCAGCAAACCACCTGCAATTTTAAAAAAGAAAAATGAAGAGTGAAACATAATATACAAACTTTTAAGCAACATTTCATTCTAGGTAATAATGACAAAAAGTTAGACACCAAGGTCGAGTTTTACTGGACTGAACGCACTGCCATAGGGGGCCGCAGTGCTGTTTGCCACTGGCTCTGCACTCCGTTTTCTCCCGGCTTCTCAGAGCCTCTCCGTTCAGACCCTGTTCTTCTGGATGCTCCATTAATAGTCTTCCAAGCTCTCTGCCCTGGGCTCCTCCAGCCAATCTGGCCTCCCCTCCAGACCTCCCTATGGCAAGGGATGGATGGCACAGCCACCTAAGCACTCAAGGCAAGATGCTCTTACCTCAGTCCCCTGGCTCATTCTATTAATGTTAAGTCTCGCTGATACACAACTCCTAAATATTCCATCAGTCGTCTGTCTAGGTTTTCATGGCAGTCACCTGAGTCCATGCCATTGGTGTTCCAGCTGGGCCTGCTTTTGCAGCCTCTGTGCTGGACCTCAGTGCATTCCTATTGGCTCCCAGTCCTGCACTTTTCTACCCCATTCCAACCTTGTTTTGTTTCATTTTGTTTTGTTTGTACTGGGGATGGAACTCACGACCTTGTACTTGCCAGGCAGGCACTGTGCCGCTGAGCTAAATCCCCGGCCCCCTCCAAGCTAATTTTCAAACGTGGAGGGGGCTGGATGCTCTCTTTAAAATGCTGATTTGATGTGCTCCTCTTCTGTTTAAAATCCTTTAGTCTTTTGTAGCTCCCAATTAAGGAACACACTGCTAATTGGTGCCTTACAATGGTTTCCTCTCCTTCCTCCATTCTGGATCTTCAGTGGCGGCTTCTAACCACCCTTGAAACGCCGAGGTCCCTTTCTCCCCTCTCTGCTTCAGCTCCTCAGCGGTCATCACCCTTCCATACTGGCTTGATTTTCGCTTCCTCGAATAGGACACCCCATCTTCTGGAACAGCATAGATGCCTGTCCCTATACTAACAACACTCCCTCTATTTTTATTTATAGCACTGACTGCAGTTTTCAATTATATTCTTGTGTGGTTATTTTACTGTGTGTCTCTTTATTAGGCTATAAAATGCAAGCAGAGATTGTCCTTGGCTATTTTGCTTCCCTGGCACATAATGCACATCTACAGAATGCCCACGAATGAACAGCTGTGTCACACAAACAGTAAGTCAAAAACCAGTCTTAAAAAAAGGAGAGGCGGGAGTGGTGATACACATTGTAATCCTAGCACTCTGGGAGGCTGAGACAGAACGATCCAAAGATACAGCCCAACCCAGATGAGACCTGGTCTCAAGAGTGAAAAATGAAGAAAGGGGCTAGAGATACAGCTCCGTGCAAAGTCTTGAGCTCAACTCATACTTTCAGGAGGAAAGAAAAAGGTGAAGAATAAATCTGCAGTAGAATAATTGTTGACCCAAGCATGATGGTACACACCTGCAATCCTAGCACGTGGGAGGCTGAGGCAAGAGGACAGGCGGTTGAAGGACAGACTGGACTATAGAGACCCTGCCTCAAAAACCAAATGAAAAAGCATACAAACAATGTTTTAGATCATGATACTGGATGGCTTACTGCTGTGTTCACTCTTTCCTAAGAGAATTGATAAAGCTCCTCCAGATCACTGCTCCCTCTCTGCTGTTCAAGTTTTGTTCCTCTCCACATTTTCCATTGTAACAGTGGGATGGCTGATCAAACCACACTCAAGTTTGCTTCTATACAGTACCACTGCTTTTTCATACAGTGATACATTTATTAGTTACTGGGGTCAGAAATATATTTTTAGGTAAGTAATTTAAAAATTCACAAACAGCCATCGAACACAAAAAATATTTAAAAACATGGAAGTTTTATGTAAGTTTATAGAACTACTGAGAATAGTCAAGGGATATAGCTCAGCAGCATGGTGCCTGCCTGGCAAGTGCAAGGCTGTGGATTTGATCCCCAGTGCCAGGAAAAACAAAACAAAGCCGAGGATTTAGAAAAACTGCTGAAACTCACAGAATGGAATCATTCTAAAAGTATGTAAGAGATGTTTGAAAAAAGAGTGGCAAACAGCAAACACTACCAAAAATTATCAAGCAGACTTAGAAGAAACTTTTGGTAAAAATAAAACAAATTAAAAATGCAAGAAAACTTTTGGTAAAAATAAAACAAATTAAAAATGCAAGAAATAGGATAGCAGATTAACTACAACTGAGGAGAATAAAACAGATGCAAGTGGATAAAATTATTTTTCTATTTTTCATGTCAGCTAATGGCTCACTGTCATTTACTCAGTCCTGAAAATCTTCTTTTTGGAAGTTGTCATTCTTGTCTTTCTCAGCTCTGAAACAGCTCCCTGTCATACTTAATTAGATCTCAGCATCCTAGGGTAGCACACTTGACTCTCGATGACCTGGCCTCCCCCTCTCTAGCCCCAACTCTTGCTGGTCTCTGCTTTGCACTTGTATCCACCTATATCTCAAGTACATCTTGAGTCAAGTGTGTAAGGGTCACTGGGAGCTGCCACCTCTGAGGACACCTGCCACCATCTGGGATTACAGCAACTGGTCTTGTTGCCCCTGCTCATCTCAGAGGCAGCAGAATCAGCACTCTCATGACTCAGTTTCCAGAAGAAAGCCCACTTCTCTAGTTGCTTGGCTGGGCTTATCCTGTACAAACTGCTCTGTGTATAATCTAGTGCAGTCCCCCACTTCTGCTTTCTCACCCCAAACCTTCTCACAGGGCCCTCTGGAATTCTCCCTCCGAGCCCAAACTCTCTACATCCTCAGCTGGGGCTGCTTTTCTCTCGCCTCACCATTTGCCACTTCTCTGAACCTCAGGGCGGAGAGCTGGGGTTTGTATCCTTTAACACTTTTCTTGCCTTCAAACATCCCCGGTACCCATTATTGCTCATTCTGCCCACTTCCCCTGCGGAGCTTTCCATGCCTCAGCATCTACTCTGACCCCATCAACCTGGAATTTATAGCTCATGGATCTACCGCAATGCCTGGTAACTCCAACCTTCACCCAGGACTCAGCCACCTCCTCAGATCGAAGTCCCTGTTGCCACTCAGAACCATTCTCCAGCAGTCTACTTAGCTGTCCATTCCCATGGTCACCCCCTGGACTGTGTCCTCAGCAGACACTGGGCCACACCCGACATGCCAAGTTCAGACAACATATTCTTTCACCACCCCTCGTATTTCTAGTTTGCTGGCCTGCAGCTCTCCACTAGCATGCAGCTTTGAAGTTCCACAAACCCTCTGCCCACAGACTCCAGAACTTTCTCATTCCCACTGGCGGTCCCTTCCAGCCTCCCTGCTTTTGCCAGCTAGCCTCAACTTCCCTTATTCATTATCAACTCACCTATGCATGCAGCTCCAACTCTCCCACTGATCTTTCTCACAATACAATACAATACAATACAATACAATACAATACAATACAATACAATACACTACTGGCTCTGGATGAACCCTGTCATTTGCCTTTAGTGGTCCGAGCAACTGCAACATGTTAGAGAAAAATGACTGCCCTTTACATTTATAACTGCACTTTAAATGATAGAGTCACTCTTCTTGGACTGGAGAAAATTTTCTTGATACTCTCCGCCACCCCTTTTCCTTTCCCCTCTACTTTCAGCTCAAACTGCCTCATTCTCAAGTAAAAATATAATATGGAACCTAGACTCCCTCATTTCCTAGCATGAAAACAAAACAAAACATTCAACCCATCTCTATTTACATGTGCACCCAGCTTTCCCTCTCCTGCTGTAATGGAGCATGTTCCCCTCTCCCCACCTGAAGCTTAATCTCCATGGGTACTGCGCCTTCCATCTCTTTCAGTCTTTGCAAAGACATCAGCTCCCTCTGGGAGCCCCAAGCAGGAGGATCATAAGTTCAAGCCCAGCCTGAGCAACTTGGGAAAGACCCTGTTTTTTAAGCATAAAATAAAAAATGGGGTGCATACACCAGCACCTCTGGCTATTATCTCCCTGTTTCTTGGGCCAAATGTCCCCTTACTTGGCACCCTCCAGCCACACAGAACTCACACCTGTCCCACCCCTCCTCCCGAAGCCAGGCTTTCCCACCTTCGGGCAGCAGCACAAATAGCAACCCCTCAGAGAATTCTTTTTCCTAATTAATACTGGTTCCAAATCCTCCCTTGTGACCAATACTCTATGTGAACTTGTGGATCGCTTTCTTAGCCCATCAACAATTAATATGGCTCGGGATTTAGCTCAGTGGCATAAGCGCCTGTCTGGCAAGCAGGAGGTCGTGAGTTCAATCCCTGGTACAAAAAAAAAAAAAAAAAAAAAAACACAAAACAAAACAAAACAGTTAATGTGAGTCTCATTTATCCTTTTTTCTGTGTGATAGTGGCAGCTATGTGAGGCCAGCGACCCTTGGGTTCCCGTGTCCTCAGTCTCACTCACATGTCCGCAGGCTCGGCAGTGGTGCCGCCTCCTGGTCAGCGCGTTGAAAGACTCTTTGCATTTCATGCACATGGTCACTTCATTATCCCGGATCCACCGCGGGGCTCTTTTCCCCAGCTCAGCAGTCTTGAAAGGAAAGAAATTTAACTCTAATGGGGGGAGGGGTCCTGTAATTCCCCTTTATTATTTCTTTAAAAGCACAGCCACTACATTTGTATAAGCTGTGTTCTGAAAATCCAGAACCAGAAAAAGAAATAAAAATTTCAAAGAGTTCTAAGAAGTGTGAAGGTGGTACTCACCACCATATGCATGGGGCGGGGTGTGTGATTCTGCCTCCACAGTTCTGGCATTGCAAGAGAAAAGGCTGGCTAATTAAACAATCAGATATGTCTTTTGCAAATGCAGAGAGATAAAAGAGTTTAAAGTTAAGAATTTAATTCAACTTACAGAAACCTCGGAGTGAATGTCATTATCCTTTGCAATTGCATTTCTGAAAGTTTCATGCCTTTGATGAAAAGTATCAATAGTCTCTTGAAGGGCCTAAAATATAAATGAAATTCAAAGCACACATTAAAGTATCACATGAAAATCAATGAACAGATTTTATTAAACAAATACCTATGATGGGATCATCTTTAAAATTAAACTTGTTTTGATGACTACATATTAAACAGAACAATATGTACAAATTCATGTACACACCGATGGGTCACCAAGAAACCAAAGACAGAAGTCAGGCTTACCTTGATCCATTCTTCTTTGTCTTGCTCAGAACTAAAACAAATAAAATTAAAGTAAATGCAGAGAACATTAATGAACTGCACCTAGTGAATAAAGCTATGCTTTAATGTTGTTCCTACTTCTTGGAAAATCCAGGCTGGGAGGTCCTGGCAAATAAAAATTAAACAGAATCTCTGGCAACTGAACAAAACAATTCTTCTTGAACACAGTATCGGGCAGTCCAGTAACTCTGGTACTAATAAATTTCAATGTGGAGAGTTACTTTAGCTCCCATTAGTACAGTGCCTACAGCAAGTTTAACAACCATCCTGTTGTCAAGTCTATCAAGTAACTGTGTATACCTAACATACATTACAACTGCTTACCTTTCAATTTTCTAAAACACATGAAGGCTTTGGAGCCTACTAGTCACAGCCTGTCTTAGAAAAAAATTACCTATCTTTGAGAATCTAAAAATCTTCATAGGGCCTTGGAGAGCTACTTAACATTTCCTTTGAGAAACAATTCAACTTTATTTGCCTATTCCTAGGAGGCTTCTGGCAATTTCATACTTCACTCACTACAGGTAAAACAGGGCATACAGTATAAGCATTTTCAATGTCTGTAGGAAGAAGGTTTTCACAGATTAATAGATTCCAGGATTTTGTAATTTTTCTTAGGGAGAAAATGTCCTTGACTGTAGTCAAGTTTCCCTTTTCCAGTTAAGGCAAATTTTCTTTATTTCCTCTCTTTTGCAAGAAGTGTTTAGCGGGCTATTGTCCTATACTGTATCTGAAATAGTCCCATAATGAGACTCTGAAATGGGTAGCAACTCTGAATTCTGAATACTGTCAAAGAATGGCTTTATTTGTTGTGATTAGGAGACTATAACTAAGTGTGACTTCCACCCTGAAAATGTCACCTGCCTCACTCCACAGGAAAAAGTATATATGACAGCGGGAGGCTTGTTCTTGCAGCAGGGATACAGTACCTAGAATGCTGGAGGCTGTCTCGGGAGATTCTGCTTACTGCCCATCTAGGGCCTTCGCATCTCTCAAACACAAAACCAAGGAACAGACATAAAACAGCAAGGACTTCCCTACTGCCCTGCCATGCCCCCACAGCACTGCTGCCCTGGAGGATAGTTACTTGTTAACTGCTTTTAGTCTTTTAAAAGCAGACACAGAACCTTGACAAGACTTTCATAATGCCTTTTGTTTTAGTTTTTTTATTCATGACAGGTTTTGCTAAGTCAGAGCCTCCAGCATAGCATCCCATTTTCATTGCTTGAGACCTGAGTGGCTGGGCCCTAAATCCTGCTATGGAGTAGAATAACCATTCTCTTCAAAGTCATGCTGTCCACCTTTTAATTCGCATTTGAATCGCTGCCTGCTCCTTTTCAGAGCAATTTCCTGTAATGGGGAAGGACCGTCTGGATAGATATTCTTTGTGAGAAATCAAAGAACTGGCTATTTCTTCAAGCTTTGTCATGCTGCCATGCCCTCCCAAACTGAAATTGTACCCACTTGCAGATTCCTGGCCATAGATTCCTGATAAAATTATTTATTCTACTGTGAAAGTCTGAACGCAAAGATTTAAGGCAGTGACACAGTACAAATATTGGGGACAAATTCACCTGAGCAGCCAGAACCACGTGACCATGTTCAAAGGAACAGGAAGCTCTGGGACCCTGCATGGCTTCAGTAGTGATACCTCTGGAACTGGGATTGGTACTGTGTCACAACCAGATCTCAGACTTTTGGGATATCCAGATTTTCATGATACCAAGCCTCTTCAGACTACATGGACAGCTGTCATCTAAAGCAGATCATTTCAATGCCTAATAGCACTTTATCTTCCAGATGTCCAGGCCCAAGGAAGCTAGCCACAATCTGCACTGCTACGCCCCTTCTACACCGCCCCCAAGCACAGCCACGCTGGGAAAAGGGCAGCCCGAGTGCCAGCCCCTCTCACCACTCACGCGCCATCCCCCAGAGGTCCTGTGCCACAGGCCACCTAAGCAAATAGCCTCCTTCATGAATCCTACAACCATGGCAGGAGAGCCCTGTTCTGACTGCCCTCGCAAAAGTTTCTGTCTCTGGCAATGCTACCCCCTGCCCCAGGAATGCAGAGCCTCTGAAGGACTCAAGTTTACTATGGATTATTCATCAAATAAACATTTGTGGGTCAAAAGGAGGAATGGAAGGAGGAGGGACTGAGAGAGACCTTTATCCTACAAGTCTGAAGATTCTAACTTGATTGTAACACCTATCCCCAGAGTACTTTGTCACTCTTAGGGAGTTCATCAGTTGACTGAATGCCAAGTGTCTGCAGACCACCGCCCTGGGCACTGGGCAGGAGACAGAGCTGACGTGACATCTGTCTTTCAAGCACTTTCCACTCTCCATTTCCATCCCATCCAATTCCCAGGTCGGCAGGAGTAACTCAGCACAAACTTTGCCCTGATACTTGTTCTGATGTTCTCAGGAAGCCCTGTGACAGGCAGAACTCTCGTACCTGGCCTGAAGTTCCAGTGTTCGCTCTTTCCCAGACACCTGGAAAGTATGTGGATATTCTTCATTGTGAGTCTCTACGATTTTCATTCCATCAATTCCAACCCTGTTCCGCACGGTGAATTTTGAGCCCACCAAGCTGAATCTGGGCACACAGTAGAGCAACATGTTGTTGAACTGCAAGGAAGTAAAACATATCAATAAACAGGAAAATAAAGAAAAGAAGAAAAACTGAACAATATTACTAGTAGCCCTGGAAAGCCTATGGAATGTCCAGAGAATATGGTACTTTCTATGGAAACAAAAGTCACTACCACCCTGACATTTTACACCTGTATTAACAAACACCATGGTCTCAAAAATTTAAAAATATTTTTTCCTTTCAGGGCTCAAATATTTCATTAACATTTATGCAAAGCAATTGCTTTTTTATATCAGTGCTTCACCAACAATTTGGTAACAATAAATTTGGTCACAATTTACTGAGGATCTTTGATATACTGGCAGTTGAAGTCATTTTGTATGTATTTGTGTATGGGGAGATACTGGGGGTTGAACACATGGTCTTATGCATGCTAAGCAAGCATTCTACCACTGAGCTACATTCCTATCTCTGAACTGGAGTTCTTTCAAAGTTAAAGTCCTTACATACCACAGTTTCTAATTATTGTGCCTTACAGTGCAAATACACAATAGCTGTTAGCAGAGTAATATTAATTTTTTTTTAAACCAGGGTTACATGTGTCTTTTTTTTAGAGGAGTCAGTTCATTAATTCCATCTACATTAGCACACTAAACTTTATCTAAAACAGTAAATCACATGGCCAAGTTCTCTTTCTTTCCTTTCTTCTTTTTTTGCTGAGTAGGAGGGTTGGTGAGATGCAGGGTTTCACTATGTTGCCAGGTTGGTGTTGAATTCCTGGGTTCAAGTGATCCTCCTGCCTCAGCCTTCAGAGTACCTGGGATCATAGGCAGGTACTACCACACCTGGTTTGCCAAGATCTCTACTTTTCATGGTATCTCGGTATTCTTCAAAAGTGTAGTATTATGAGTCCTTGAATCTTACTATCTATGAAAAATTACAGAAAAGCCATCAATTTTATCAAGAGTTCTTTAAAGATAGAACCTTACTCTTCATAAGACATATTTTTGATATGAAGGACTTTATGTTGATACTAAATCAAATTATCTATGGTGCTGCATTTTCTGGTCAACAATGGACAGCTTTCGCTAACTAGGACAATAAGAAAAACATTAAAAGGTTCACATAATATAAATTTCCAATGACTTTGTAAAAACACTTCATTTTGATTATGTCAAAATGCAACTAAATATTTATGTTAATTCAAAATTATTGTATCTAGGCTTGCATATATCTTTCTAAGATAAAGATTAGGGACAAAACTTACCTTTGAAGATTATTTTTCCAACAGCATGTGCCTTAAATTCCCACAATTTCTACTTCACTTCAGTTTCTCATTTGTTATTTTTCAAACTTTCTGTAAGGCTTCACTTTAAGTAGGATTTCAGCTGAGTACTATTTATTAGTGTAGGTACAGAGGCCAGACTAAATGCATTCATCCCCCCCCACACACACACACGGCTTATGAGCTGTGTAAACCCTCACTCCTCAGGATCATCTGCAAACATCACGGGACACAGAGGAGACTAAGCCAGGCAACAAAAGCGAAGTATTTACAACAGTGCTTTTCACACACAAGGTGCTTTAATTCAACAAGCGGTTGTGTTTTATGCTCTTCTGGGGTCTGGTTCTATGTCTTTTCTACCAGACTCCCAGTTCAGCTCTGTGCTGTCTTTCAAGACAGGAAGTGTCCATGCAGATTTACAGCACCCCACAGCATTTATGTGACTCAGCCCACTGCGCTCATGCTGAAAGCACGTTTCTCCCAAGTGGTTTCTCATTAGTCTTTTCATAACTTCCTGTAGCCACTGACATCAATTTCAATTCCACACTGGAGAATACAGAAACAAAAGCGCACTGAATACAATTTTAAAAGGATCTCAGGGCCACAGATTGACATTTCTGGGGGAGGACTGATGCCTTTCACTGTCTACCTTGTCCCAAGAACAGCAGCCACAGGCTTGTTGTTGTGCACAAGATCCGAAAGAATTCCCAAAGGTTTCCATCCCCATTAGAGTTGCCTAAGGCATCCTGTCTGCTACCTTTTCAAGACACTGTTTCTTCCCTTTTCCTTCCCAGCCTCCTTAGGAGGTGACTTGGTCACCACAGTGAATAATGCAGACTGCAGAGCCACCATGAGGAACAGAGCTCACACTTTGACACCATCGACAGTACCAAGTTGTTCTATGTGCCAGATGATAAAGGCAGTGTCTGACTCTTCTGCTCCTTCTGCTTGGCTTTGTTATTTTACATAAGGGTCAGCATATGCACATGGAGGCTTCTAGCATTTGCCTTCTGTAGTTACACTCACAGAAAACAACAGACTGTCTTATAGGTATGTTTCTCTTTCTTCCCTTTCATGCTTTCAGGACTACATTCTTCCTTGGTGGGACTTCATAGTCTAAGCTATCGGTCACTACCTATTTATCTTAAAGAATCCAGACTACAATCTACTGCTAGTCAATATGGATCTTTTATCATCTTCAGAGTTGAGAGCTCTTACATGATAGAAAATATTGCTTATAAAAAATGAGACTGTGTAAAAATATTACAGAACAGATCCTGTTCCTTTTGAGAGATTTTCTCCGTAGCAAAAGTTTTCCTCACCTCTGGATTTCCCTTAATACTGAAAGAAGTTACTCTCTTTCACCATAAGGAGGTTTCTTTTCTTCCATGCCCAGAGCTCAGGAGTGGTGCCTGACCAAGCAATTGCCTACTGAAGAAAACCAGTCCTAGGTTGTGACAAAAATCTAGAAACAAATCTCAATCTTAAAGGGGAAGGTGGGGTTCTTCAAACACTTCAAACCCTTTTACAACATATTAATTTCACTGCAATGATTCAATTTTCTGTTCTCACCAGAGATAATTACATTACGTTTTATTTACATTTTTGAAGGAAATTTACAGTGTCTGTTGTGTGTTCAAAGTTCAGATAGGTCAAAAGAAAGTCTTTTCAGGCTATAATGAAACAAAGAACTACCAAAAAAGGTCCAAAACAAAAACTCTTTAGTCATTTTGTGAGATAACTTAGCAGTTTTATTTTTTAAACCTTCAAATGCCAATATGGTGATTTAGTCAATAGAGAGTCCTACATTAACATAAAGCAAAACAGTACTGTGTGAAGGCAAACAGATATGCAAACATGGGAAAATAATTTAAATGTAAAATTAGATTCTAAATATAATTTGGCTTTTCAGAGTAGGAAGTAGAAAACTAGCCCTCATTTTCTTCCTAGAGCGAGAAAAAGAAAAAACTGGTACTTACAATGTTGCTACATATAGAAAGGACAAGATGTTTCCAAGGGTAAATGTGACAAGTGGTCTCAGTGTCAGTGTGTGAAATGAACGAACACTACACTGGACATGCTCCCAAGACAAGTTCTGAAGGGATCATGGGGTTTTCTGCCACAGACTCTACTCTGGAAGGCACTGGTGTGACAGGTCTGAGAGCTGGGGAGTAAGTGAACTGGAAAATCAAACGGGTGTTGCCCTCAGTGTCCCTGAATTCTGTGTCTCCCGAAGGCTCTTTGCAGTCTGCCAAATGCCAGCTTGCTTAACATATTCAATCTAAAATTATTTCCAGAGTAATTCTCCATTGTGAAATTTAAATCAAATCAGTTGCTGAGTCACAGAAATTGGTTTTGAACCTAAGACACTCATTTTGAGCTACGCCTCCAACCGTTTTAAGTTTTGAGATGGGGGTCTCACAAAACTGCCCAGGCTGGGTTAGCATCTGCAATCCTCCTGCCTCAGTCTCCCAAGTGCTGGGATTACAGAAGTGCTATACCATGGCCATTCAGAACTAAAAGTTTAACTATAGAGACTCTAACACCGATGAGGAAGAGGAGAAAGGAAAAGGCCCTAGCATATAGGATATAAACACAGAGCAGACATGGATTCCCAGGGATTTGGGCTGCAATAATGTGTTAAGGGTGTCTTAATGCTTTGACATCTTCAGGCCTTGCTGACACTGATGGGACTGATGCTTCCAGGGTTATTCAATTCCTTGAGGTACTAAATGACTCTAGTGGGAGCACATCCTCCATACAGAAGCCAACCAACCCACAGCCAACAGCCTCAGCTTCTCTCTTGATCAAGCTGGGCCACTACTGCCGTGGCCTTGTCCCCTGAGGCCAGTGCCAGACAGCAGCCCTAAGCCTGTGTGTCTCATGTGTCCTGTGTCTTCACTCTGCCTCAGTGAAAGGCCAGAACTCTAAATCCTGACATAATTCCAGTATAGCCTCAGTTTCTGTTCTTTAGCACAGAGGGGATTTTCAAAGTTAACTTGAGCCAAACCTGTATATTTGCTGGTAGTGGGGTGCTGGGTATTGAACGTAGGGCCTTCATGCTAAGCTATACCCTTGGCCTTTAATATATTTTGAGATAGGGTCTCTCTGAGCCACTGAAGTGCCCTAGCTGGGCTCCAACTTGTGATCCGCTCGCCTTAGCCTCTCAGAGTGCTAGGATTACAAGTGTGTGCCATCCTCAGCTAAAAAACCTTGTGCCTACTTCCCCCTCCACACCGGCCCTAGGGAAACACTAATTACATCCTATCTCTATGTGTATGTACATTCTGGACACTTCACACACAGCGGTACCTAGGTTCATGAACTCAGTTCTTCCTACAATTCTGGTTACAAACCAAACTGGACAAGAATCGAATCAAATTTCCTTGTAAGGTCAACATTGAACTTAACTGTTGAATTTGTGACCACAATTGCAGAAAGAATTGAGTTTGTGAACTGAGGCACTGGCTGGACTCATACAGGACCTGACCTTTTGTGACTGGCTTCTTTCAGTGGCAAAATGTTTTCAACATGCATTTCCGCCCATGTAATGCATCCACATTTTCCTTTTTGTTGACCTACAATATTTCACTGCATAGAATATACAATGTCTTGTTTATGCATTCACTAGCTGGTAGACATTTAAGTTGTGTGCTCTTTTTGGTTATTAAAAATAATTCCACTACATAATATCAATATACAAGTTTTATATATATAAATAATTTTTTAAAAACAAAATAGAATTGCTGGTAACCAATTGTTCCTTTCCAAAAATGTCTGAGACACACTGAGCATTTGTCTTCTTGATCATTAGTTTCTATACAGTTTCCTTTTAAAGAAGGGTAGTAAAGGCCAGCACCAGCTCCTAGGCCCCAAGCACAGCTCTTGTTACAACTGGAGAAATGCCTGCCTGGCTGCAGGGAAGTCGATGCCTAGGTGACACTTTGACCATCATGTCTCTGTCTCTTGGCCTTTCGTGACAATCCCAGCAACAGCTAACCTATAGTCACTTTCCGTGGTAGCCCACTCTGCCGATATTAGCCAGTATTACAACCTTATCATCTTATTGGATAGAAAAAGGAGTCAGAACGAATTAGTGTAACAAAAAGTAAAGGTCATGTGGAGAGAGACTAAAAAACAATGGTCCAGAGGCCAGGAAGAACTCTTACACTAATTGTCACTCCCCAGAAGTGCAGGAAGGGACACGCATCCACAGCAGTGCAGAGGAGCTGTGAGGCTCACCTACGTCCTTCCCCCATAGATATTTCAGACCCAAGTCAATTACCACCGTGTCCATTGTTATTTTTTTGTTTGTTTTTTTTTTTAATCTTAGAATGGCTAAAAATAGTGATTACAGGGAATTAGGAAACCTGTTGCCAGGAAATAGTATGCCAACAAGATATTGAGGAAAGGATACTCATTAGTCTGTGAAGAGTGAAAGGAAAGAGAAAACTGGAAACAAACAATAGAGGATTTCAGAAAGTACATCACACCCCACATACACACGTCAGAGAAGGCTAACTGGCCTTCAGTATGCACCACGGGTGCAAACCATGCCCGTGAAGTAACTCCCACTTACTTCAAACACTGTCATAGGTAGAATTCTGCTAGTGTTGGCTAAGAAAGGTGAGATGAATGAGCAAGAATTCTACTTTTTCAAGATACATATAACGATCTTAGTGAACTATTCTTACACAACCTTTATGCAACCATGACACTCATACTCACTAAGAAAAGGTAGCGTTCTTGTGCCGATGTATTGCGAGCAGCTAATTTGAGTATCTGTCCTTCTTTTATTAGTTCATTTGAAGGATTTACAATGTCTTCTTCTTCTCCCAACATTTCATAAATCTCTAAGAGTTTCTTTAGGTTTTCCTGGAAAATTTAAACACCAAGACCAAATGTATGGAAGTTTCATCTTAATGACCTAAACTCTCCTATGACCTTAGCTAAGAAAGGACTGGGAACAGGCATACCACTGGGGATATTAAAGACCTCAGTAAGCTGAACACTAAGAGAAAAGGGGAGATTACTACTCCGGGTAACACTAGACACATGTAAACATTCTTTTTTGTCTACCTCTTTCCATTTACTTTGGTCCAGACCTACTGATGGTATTAGGCTGCTACTGACCATGGCCAGCCTGAAGGTTTCTCACTCTTCTGGAGACCACTTACCAGTTTTCTTATTGCACTATTAGAATGACTTGCTGCTGTAGATATAATTTCAAGTGATTCTAAATGGGAAAAAAAAAAGTAAATAAATATGCTTTGTCCTTCCTGTGCTGCTAGGTAATTAAATAGTTTACATACTAAATAAGAAATCTGAGATCAAAGACACATGAAAGTAGCAGCAATTTTTGTTTACAAACTAAATACTTTCCAAAGCCCATTTGTAAGCAGATTACTTGAACTCGAAAATGTCCTTATTTTATAAAGTCATGTACAATGATTACCCTCATAGGTATATTTAATTCATAATAGACCTTGGAAATCAATAAGCATTATAGCCCACTAGGTACAAAGTACCTTGCCAGGTGCTTCTATATGTACAGTAGTCCCTGCTAATTTGCCATTTTGCTGTGGCCTGAAAATATTATATAGAAAATTCCAGAAATAATAATTCATAAGTTTTAATACAGTACACTATTATAATAGCTCTATTTCATTATTAGATAATTATTATATCTAAGTTACACATTAACTTGTTGTATCTTGTTTAATTCTTATCACAGCTATGTATAGCCAGGGGAGAAAAACCCTACAGTACTCTGTATAACATGTAAGTGGGGTTTAGTACTATCTGAAACTCCAGACATCCAGGGGCCATCTTGGGAGGTATCCCTGCAGTTACGGGGTGGGAGGGGGGCTATTAAATATCAATTCTTACATATCTTTGAACTGTAAGTCTGTGAGCTGCATTTGGCATAGGAAAGAAATGAGGAAGTACTGGTTAAGGTCTTGGTTAAGGTCATTCAGCTTTGATGTTGTAGGGTCAGATCTGAACCTTCTGTTGAAAAGCTCTACAACATTTCAACAGATATACTTCACTAGTTTTATGAGCAAATTAACCACTAAACACAACCAAACTTTCTTTGGGAAAATATGCCCACAGATCCAGCCTGGGCCAGAAGAAAGCGAATCTTCTGTAGCCAGTGTTAGAGGGTTCTGTTGCTGGGATGAGCGCAGAGGAGAGCGGGGAATGGGGACTCTTGGAACGGCCACGGTGGATGCTCCAGGGCTGCTACTTAAGAGCTGTGGAAGCCAAAGGCCCCCACTGGAGCCACCCTAGGGAATACCTCTCAGTCCTGAATTGTGTCCTATTTCTCCCTTTTCTTAGGTCCTGTGAACTGGCCTCGATCCTGTTACCACAACAACCCAGTTCCTTCTGGACTACAATTTCTGTGGTCTTTGCACTGCTGAACAGAATGTACTTTTGTTGCTTCCTTTTCTACTTTTTGGACCTCTAAAAAGCCCTTCTTTCGTGATTTCCTTAGAATTTTAAGTAGCAATGGGAAGTCGAAAAGAGTAATACAGTATTCTACTGTGCCAGTTTTCTTGCCTTTAAATATAGATATCTTAGGGAAACACAGTCTTTAAATATCAAAACCAGTGCATTTCTATTTAGATGATGGGGAACTACTCAGATTTGGGCAGTTCTGTGCATCCAACACAGGACAGAGGAAGACAAAGTAAGATGGGCTGGGGCCACCACTGCAGATGAGTTTGAGGACGAACAGAGGATTCACCTTCAAACACCACTATCAATGCCACTGAAACCCAGCACTGAGGCCACATGGGGCAAGGGAAAGGGGCAGTACACTACAGAAGGGGACGGGAAAGGGGGAGCTCCTGGGGTCACTGAGTCACTGGCAAGGTGGACACAGCCTGTGTCAAGAGAACACCAAGGCTCAGAGACCAAAGAGATGCTTCATATTTCTCAACTCTTATCCCAAGGGCCACTCACGTAAAAGGCAAGGAATTATAAGGGAACGGAACAATGTTAAGGACTGTACACCAGCACTTTGGTATTTGCTGAGTATCAGGCCATTTCTATTAACTTTCACTCATCTCTTTCATGGTTGATTTTTCAGCCTTCATCAGAGGGAAGGGTGCATCTCAGGGGCAGAGGATGGATTCTACGTGATGCTGAAGTCTAATCCCCAGCACAAAAAAGGAAAGGAAAGAAAAACTGCATGATAAAGCTAAGTATGACTGAAACTCATGGGTCTTAATAAGCCTGTCATTTCAATCTAATGAAAAAAATTAAAGACAACTAACAGAATTGGAATAAAGTTTTTTTGGGGAAAATGCTATCATTAGACAAAAAGAAGCAGCGTTTCCTGATATAACTCAGGGTAAGTGAAGCCAGCGTGGCTGAGGTTTTTTTTAAACTAGTAACTGTCATCTTAGCTTCCTTGGCGTGTATTACCCTAGCTAATTAACCAATCCCAAATGCTGTGCTGCTCCTTCTGGAAGGAGGTAATTGAGGCCTGCTGTTCTCAATGTCTCTAAGACTATTGTTTTCTGTTTCATAGCTGGTGATTATCATGCATCCAGAGGGCACCTGGGATTTGGGATTTGCATGACTCTGAACTTGTGCTGGAGAGTGGCCTGCCTAATGGAGGGGGCACTGAGGAAGAGGCTTTCCAGTGTGGTGATGGTGACAGAGACAGCACTGTTTCACCACAGTAGCCACGAGACATCTCTGGCTTTAGAACATAGGCTGTGTGGCCACAGGGTCACCCCACTGTGGAGGGGGAGAGAAGCAGGCATTTACTTTTCGCGTCACTCCAGTCCGGAGAGTTGGAGGGCAGCTTCTTCAGATAGTCCTTCAGAAGCATCTCGTAGCGGGGGATCCGCTGAACAGGCTCCAGCATGTGGTGCTGCAGAGTCAGGCTCCCACAGATCTCCTGCTTCTGCAATGAGCAAGGATTCCAAGACACATTTGAAAATCAGGCTGGCCAGCCTCAGAAGTCACAATAGTTTGCTATGAAGGGTGGTTACAAATCAGTGACACATGGGGTGCCACTTCCTAAAATGTTCATTTCTGAACCCCAGCCCAATCTACAAAATCATAATTTATGTGGAAAGAGCTAGAGAATAAGCACTTTAAAAAAAACTCATATTCTTGTAACATGAAAGTTTGGAGACTACTAATCTAGTGTAAGAAGAGAAAGGAAAAATCAAGCAGCATTTTAAGCAAGAAAACACCAGGTTGCTGGCAATGACTTCAGTTAGTCACAGCTAGGCTTTGTGAAGACACATTATTAGGAAATCATTCTGCAGATTTTAAAAGATACACCTATTTAATGAGATTCCCTAGGCCTAATTGTATGAAATGACTCTGAACGTAGCAGAAACATTTTCATAATAAGATGTTCATAAATGTCATTTCCTCTGAACTAAAACCAAGACTCCCTGAGGGAGAATGATGAGATCTGGGTATCTTGTTATTTGTCGGAGAATTTTAATTTCTTGTTAGGTCAAGGCATTCTTCTTCATTAGAGACCAACTCCATTTTGCAGACAAAATTAAGCCTGTGTCACTTGCTTTCAGTAAGCTGTTATCACAAGAAAAGAAAAACAAGATGTGCTGTTGCCCATGTTACACAAAGCAGACACTCCATTAAAATACTCACTGAGCTCACACCAAGACCACGGCACTGCATTAAGACATGGTGTCTGTCTGTGTCCAAAGCACATAAGCAGCGACAGGCTTCACAGGCAAGGGAGCATTTAGCAACTGCTCTGATGAGTGCAGGCTTTGGTAGAAAGAAAGTGGGGGAAGACAGGGAGCAGGTACAAGGTAGCAGTGCAAGACACACATTCAGGGAAGTGACTGAGCATAAACAAGATAAGCATAAGGACCCTGGGGAAACACATGGTAATAAGGTCAGGGACCACCAGCTTTACACTGACTTTAGGCGCTTACTAACACATGGGAGCAGATCTGAGCTATAGTGAGGCAGACCTGCTGCTGCAGCAAGACTCTGGGAAGGGGGCGGCGAACCAGTTTGGAAGCTGCTGCTGTGGCGGGGGTGCCACACCTAACAAGGGCCCAAAATGGCCATAGAAGCTGAGGAAGTAGCTTCCTTTAATAACATATAAGATTCATTTTACAAATTTAATTACTTTAGTTGATTTTTCCCCAACAGATCTATTAAATCTATATCTTCAGGAAAATATTATTACTGCCTAAATTTTGAAATCAGAAGCATTTCCTAAGGTTGAGTGACCACACAAGACAGATCAAGCTTGGCTTGTGGGTTCCCAGTCTGCTGCTTGCCTCAGCCCGTGGCATTTCTTTTTAAAATGGATAAGACAGATAGGGCAGAGGTTGATAAAGCAGCATCACCATCATCACCATCATCCTTTTGTAACTACTGCGCAGCAAGCACTGTGCTAAGTAAGCACCTTGAACACATTATCTTCCAGACAAATGAATATACCCAGAGGATGAGAAAGTCAGGTATGATGACACACATGTGTAGCCCCAGCATTCTAGGAGGCTGAGGCAAAAGGCTCAGAAGTCCAAACCCATGCCTAGGGAACTTAGGGACTTAGCAATATTCTACCAAAAAATATAAACAGGCTGGTGATGTAGCTCAGGGATGGAAGGCCCCGTGGTTCAGTCCTCCGTACTAGAAAAGAGGAGGAGGAGACAAATCAAAGATAAAGCTGTGGTTAATGAGAAAATAATGATGTTGTCTAACCCAGTCACAGGCAGAATTGTCACCTATGCTGCAGAAGGCATGAAAAGTCAGATGGGAGTAAACACACACACACACACACACACACACACACACACACGGAACATGTTGACTCCGTCTTGACAAGGTTTCCTTCCCTAGGGACTGGGGGACAAAGGCCTTGCTTGACCTTCCCGCAGGCATGTTTGCCTGGACAGCTGATGTTACTGGGGTGCTGAGGACGGGAACTGCAGAAGGCAAACCTTGGCTGGGCCTGCATTTCAGAATCAGCAGGGAGAGCGGAGGAAACGGTCCAGGAGTCAGTGTGCAGAAAGGCACTGGTTCAAGCCTGAGAGAAAGATGTTATGGGAGGAGTAAAGCAGGCGGACAGGACTGGGTCAGGATGCTGGTGAGACTTCCCTATCAGCCACAGCCACCACACTGGGTAACACTGGCAGAACCACCCTTTCAGCATTTTAGGAATTGATTGAGAGTGCAGAGTCTGAAGAGCATGTATGCTTTACAAACCCGAGTGAAAACAGTGAGACTGTGGTGCTCAGGCCCAGGCAGACCCCAGCTCCTGCCCCTGTCGACCCAAGGGGTCTGCCCAGGGACACTTGGGCTGCAATCCCTGGGAGTCCCCGACGAGGTTGGGAGAGAGGCACCTTCAGACAGGGCGCTGCATGATGCACACTGTTGCAGTGCCATCTCAGAGCAGAGTGGTAGGAAAGGCCAGCAGAAGTCACAGCTGGAGTGGGGATGTGCTGTTTTGGCTGAGACTCCAAATGGTCAGCTGGCTGCCGAGACTACACGTGGACAGGCCTGGGAAAAAGACCCTGTGAGCTTAAAAACATCCTGCTCTAACCTGGACTCTGGCCCCACAGCCAGGTCCTTCAGCACAGGACTAAACTCTTCTGGCTCTAGTGGGGAGCACCCCTGCTCACTAACCGCACTGCCTGGCTCCTAACCACACAGGCACTTGGGCCTAGAAAGGGAGGCTCACAAATACACACAGGACTAGCCAATGAAATCCTGAGTGGAAACAGCAGCAACTGCACACCAGCAGGGAGACATTTAATAGATTTAGTTTAAGCAAGTTTAAAAAAAAAAAAGTAAGAAAAACACAGTGTAATCACAACCACTTGGTTTTTTTGTTTGTTTGTTTTGTTTTTTGAGATAGGGTCTTGCTATGTAATTCAGGCTAGGCTTGAACTCACTATGTAGTCCAGGCTGGCTTCAAACTCAAAGCAATCCTCTTGCCTCAGCCTCCAGAGTGCTGGGATCACAGGCATGGGCCGCTAGATTACAACTACTTTCATAAGGGGAAAGTCAGAAATCAGTGTTGCTATATTAGATTATCAGAAAAGTTCACAATTCAGCAAAAAATGACATATTCAAAAACATAGTAAAGTGTGACCCATAATAAAGAAAAAAGGCAGATGACAGAAATTATCCCTCAGATGTTAGATGTGAAAAATTTAAATGTAACTATTATGATTATGTTCAATGAAAAGAGACATACATGAAGAAGTCAAGGAAAATGTGAACACAATGAATGCACAAACAGCAATTTTCAAAGGGAGATAGACATGAATAACAAAGAGAAAAACTAAATAGAAAAAAAAGCCCTACAGTTGTAAAGTATAACTAAAATTTAAAATTCACCACAGGAGTTTAACAGCATCTTTGAGAAGACAGAATAATCAGAGAACCTAACAATTTAAAGAGAAGTGAACCATCTCATAAACGTGTGGGATAACAGCAAGAATACCGAATATCAACATTTATGCAACAGGAGTCACAAAAGAGAAGGAATAGGACAGAAGATGTTCAAAGAAGTAATGGCCCAAAACTTCTCAAAATGATGTTTAAAAACAATGCACCAACTGCGCACAAGGAATGTAAACATTATGCACTGCAAATATGTACAAAAAAATAAGGGGATCAAAAGTGAGGGGGAGGCAGGCCTGGGAAAGGGATGAAGATGTGCTCTACACACACACCCCCTCCACACGAGGAGTGGAAGCATTATGTACTGCACATGTCATAGTCCAATGCTACATAAGAATCCTGCAGAAGCAAGCCACTCAATCAACCCAAAGCAGAATAAAACACAAAAAGACCCACCCGTCTACATCATATTTCAATTGTTGAAAGCCAATAACAACGAAAACCTTGATACCAAGCAAGAGAAAAATGAATTATCTTCACACAGGAAAAGCAGCAATAAAATTAAAGTCTGACTTCTTGTGTGAAACAATGGAGGAAAAGCAGTGTGCAGCACATCGAAAGTGCTGAGGAAACCCGGGGAGTCTGTATTCTGGAAAGCTATCAATTAAATGTAAGGATAAAACAAGGATAATCTCAGATAAAAACAAGGACAGAATTCATTGCTAGCTGATTTACTACCTTAACAATTATTGCTTAACCTTCAAGGTATTGTAATAATGACTAATATATGTTAACATAAAATTATACTTTTTTTTCTCATGTCCTGAACTTTTAAAACTACATAAAATTGTGTGAAACAATTACAGCACTATAGTGTTAGGTTTTAAAACTATAAAAATAAAATACATATGACACTAATAGCACAGACCATGAAAGAGGGACCAGAGCTTTACTGGAGGAGCTGCATTTCAGCAGAATTAAGGGTAGTAAAATATAAAGTAGGTAGTGATAAATCAATATGTATATTATAATCCCAAGAACAAACAACTGGGAACGTAACCCTAAAATAGTTTAAGAGGAATTAAAATGGTGCTATAAAAAGCTATTTATGTAACACAGAAGAAGGTGGTTAAGGAGAAATAGAATTCCAACCCCAAAAGTATTATGTAATGTAGATAATTCTTCTTCAATATTTAAACTATATCAAAGAATAAGTTACTAACAATATTGGATTTTAACTACAGAATTTACTAGGGTAGTATGAAAATAATGATCTAGGTTTGGCATAAAAGAAAATCAGGATATAGACATAAAGTGACAAATTTTTTTCCCCTCCCAAACCTCAGAGTTCATAGCAATAATTTTTCATATTTACCTATATTCTGCCCAACATTTTAACCTCAGAAAGAATGGAAGATAAGCAGACTTAGAATTCACTGTACAAATTTAGGTAGGCCCTAATAAAGCTAGCCTCTGCTAGATGAAAAACCAGAGAAAGAATTTACTGTTACAGGCTGGGGATTTAGTTCAGTGGCAAAAGTGCCTGCCTGGCAAGCATGAGGTCAAGCACAAGGTCATGAGATGGATCCTCGGTACCAAAAAAAAAAAAAAGAATTTACCGCTAAATATGTGGTACGTACTATTTTAACTCTGCAAAGATGACCTTTGCATAATTCAGAGTAGAATAGGTTTTGCTTAGGTATCTCAGGTAAATCTCTACCTCTCAAACTGTACATCTAGAAGAAGTGGAAAAATGAATTCACAACCCTGAACAAAACTGTCCCATTACCTGAATGTCTTCGATCACTGATTTGAACTGGGGAATTCGTTCTGTCATGTTTTTAACCAATTCCATCGCATTATCAAATCCCTTCACGTACTCTCCATACATCTTGAGGAATGGCGCCAGTTTTTGAAGAATGTCTCCAATTCTAGGAGTGGTTTCCCTATGTCAAATAGAGAAACAAGTCATTAGGATTTCCTGTGTAATGGATTCTAATCCAGGAGTCAAAATGAAGTAAGCACTTTTTACGTCCACCCTCTGCTTTATCAGATCCACTTTGCTGTGAGACTGGAAGAGAATAAAGCACCTTTTGAAAGGGAGTTCAGTAAAGAGAGATGCTTGGCATTCTCAAAGCTCCAGGTTATCCTTATGTCTTTTCTTCATTAGTCAAAAGACAGTTTGGAGAGCAGAGATGAAATCCTTTTCAGCTAAACTGTATCACAGCTGCTGTCAAGTCTTTAACGTATTAATTCGGCACAGTGCCTAGCTGTAGCTGTGTGCAGTAGTATTTCTACTTCAATTTAAAGGCTAAAAACAGTGCCGGGATGGCTGCCTTAGATGTAGCATTTCTATCTTCTCCTCTTACCATTCTTGCATTCGTTTCTCCAGCTCTGGCAATAGGAATTTACAATGGAAGGCATGTATTGATGAAATGTTAGAAAAGATTTTATTCACCATCTCTGCTGGAAATGAGCCTCGGTTTGCTTCTTCCAATAGTTTACAATAAAATACCTGAGTAAAAGAATAAACCAAACATTACTTCAGATTGGTTGGCCAACTAGCCCTAAGTCAGGCCCACAGTGGGCTCTTAGTTAACTTTTGTTGAATAAATGGAGAAGTCAATGGTTCAAGAAACCAATCTTTATTTGAAATGGGGGAATGGGTATATGATTTGGAAGAACTATGTATAAAAATTAGGACACATTGATTCTACTTCGGGTGTGCTCCTATCTGAAGAATATTAAGGTAAATTACACCTTCTACGCCAGAGAGTCCAACTAAAGTTGAAAGGATTTACCCTTCTGATGCACAGCTAGAGCTAAGGGATTTGAAAACATTTTCTATATACACAGACAGTCACTGTGGTACTTTTCACTTCTGCAGCACTTACTACTCACTGCTCTTTATAGTTTGTTTACATAAATCTCATTTTTCCTATTAAAACTGTACGTACCATGGGAAAGGAAAATACATGATTTAGTTTCTACATTGGAACTGGTGGCCAGTTAATGAAGAAAAGTTCATTTTTGGCCTACAGGTCCACTTGTTTCTTAGTAAATAATAATATATGATAAAACACAATTTTTAGAGAGGGGAAATCTTCTGTATATAGTAACAGGTACGTTATAGACAACTAACAGAAACACCTTTGCAGTTACTCTACTCCACTAGGGCTACTATACCTCTTAACTGCAATTCTGCTAAATATAGGTAGAAGGAGGTCTGTTCCTTCATAACTGCCAGATGGTTGTTAATTTTCTAAATTCTCTTCCACTGCATTTTCTTGGGATGCAAAAAGAACACAAATTATTTCCTCAGACATTTCAGAAGATAGGGTACTATAGTAATTAAAATTCCAAAAGTCTAAGAGGTCAGCAACAGTAGCCCAGTTAATTTGGGGGGTGGGGGAGGGAAGGGGAATGAGAAAGAGGGGGAGAGAAGGCTTATTACTAAGAGTGGAAGATATATAATACTACTACTTTTATAAGAATACTACAAAGTTCCAGGTCTATAATTCCCATATGGAAGAAAAGATATTTCAAAGGCCCAAATTCCACAAGAATTGGTTTTGTTTTATAGTAAAATTCCTTGAAAAATAGTTATTTGAGCCACAACCTTCCTATGTCAAGGAACATAAGCCCTCCATTGCTCCTTGAGGCAAACCCTCCCAAGTAGTGAGCACTCGTGGCTAAAGTATACCCACACAGGTCCTTGAAATTCCAGTGTTCCACTGGCAGGGGAGGGACAATTCTTCCCAACAACCAACACTCAAGTGTGGCATTCTCTTAACAAGAGGAATCTGTATTAGCAGGCAATCTACCAAGTGTCACTTTTGTTTTGTTTTTGTCTTTTTGAGACAAGTTCTCACTATGCAGTTCAGGCTGGCCTTGAGCTCACTTTGTAGCCCAGGCTAGTCTCAAACTTGCAACAATCCTCCTGCCTCAGCCTCCCAAGTGTTGGGATTACAGGCATGTGCCACCATACCCATCTCCAAGTGTCACTTTTTAATTGTTGAAACAGGTTTTAAAAGCTTTTAACAGTTATTCTCATGACGCATTAAAAATTTCTTGAAATCATCAAGTCTCCACCATGATGACCAGTACAAAATATGATAGAATCAATTACATATGCAAAAAATATTGACTGGATAATGTTATACCAGTGACTCCATTAAAATGTTTCATGTGAAGTTGAGCAAGTGAACCCAAAATCCTCTGACTGCACCAGCTAAGGTCACTCCCCCAGTACTGAACAGTAAACAAGACAGACAAAATCAATGATATATTTATGTCAGCACTAGCATTGCTGGCATCTTATGTAGATAATAGCAACATACTCTGTGCCCCAGGGCCACAGTAAATGACCGTAATCAGACTAATGTCTAATGTTACAGGATACAAAGTCATTCTGTGACTTGTCCAGGGAAAACACTACTCAGGGATTATAAAATGTTTGTATCAACTGAATTCACCAATATAGCTAAAAAGTACTAAAAGGTTCCCTTGAGTAAAAAGCTCTTATTCATCAAATAACAGGCTTGTCTGGCAGTTTTTAAATCATCTAAATTACTGGGTTAAAATGATATAGATTACCAAGTCATAAAATGATTTTGAGGGAAGACATTACCTGATCTAAGAGGTCAAGTCGGTTGACGTAAGCTCTTTCTGTAAGCAAAAGTTCATTGGCTATTTTGTGAAGTTTTTGCTCATTTGTTTCCTAAAAATAGAACACATATTCACGCATTAGAAATGGAAGTTGGACATTGCTTCTCAAGTAACGCACACCTCACCAAACAGCCTGATCTAAGCCTTGATTCCTTTTGTCCATCCAGGAATATCTCTGAGCTAAGTGATCAATTTGATTTCAAATACAGCTTAATTTTGCAATAGCTAACACTACTTGGTCCTCAAAACACTTTTGCTTTTTCTCAGTTCCTGACACTATTTTTACCTACCTCTCCCAGGTTTTCACTATTCTGTCAAACACGTGGTCTAATTATGAGCTCTGTGCACATGTTTTGCTGTTTAAAGAACATTTTATGAGCAATTTCAAATATTATAGTTGTAAGACAAATGTGTCCAGTGCTGAGGTTCAACTATCATCTCATTATTAATCTTGCTTCACATCTATGCACCATCCCATCTCTCCATCTATATTATTTTCAATTACACTTCATTTTAAAATTTCCATTGTACATACTTAGTTAACCCTTGGTTGTATGGCCTTACTAGTTTTATGATGACAGGGACATTTTTTCCTATTAGCTGCTCTAGTCCCTGTGGCTTCTCCAATATTTCCACAAATACACTGGCATTTAAGTGTTGAATGAGTGAACTGTATTATTAAATAAATGAAGAGTATTATTAACTGTTGCTGTTTATTCATTACTACTCTGACATGGGGTTAAACTATGACCAAATTTATCCTTCCTGGAGAACTTCTCCCTTCACCAAACGTTCAAAATTCCCATCCTGTTCACGAAGCATCTCTGTCCAGTTCACCTGTTTTGGAAGCCTGAACCCTGGCTTCCTCCGATGAAATCAAGCTAGCTTCCAGGCCCTCCTGCTCGTGACAGCACATCTTAGCATTCACTGTTTAAATCTGTATCACTACCATCTGTTTTGCACACCAACTGTCAAGCTCAGATCAATCAAAAGCTTCCAAATGGTCTGATTCCAACTTGTTTGGGGGCTCTCCCCAACCTTGCATCTTTCTAAAACTTTGAGCTATCTTTCTAAAACTTTGGCATACAAGATCCTACTTCCCACAGGAAAGCCAGCTTCCAGGAGTCCTCCTCTCACTTAGAGAAATACCCACACCTCTGTACTCACTTCCTCCCACTTACTTCTCACTGTATGTTTGAAAATATCTTTCTCTCCAAACACACCAGTCTGATATATCTTTCATCACTATCCAAATGTGTGCTTGGCCATCTCCGAGCCCCCTTCTTTCCATTCTCTCAGCCTTGCACATGCTCTTGCTATACTTCTTGAGGCAAAACTTACTTTTCTTTGACTACCTGCTGAATTTCCATTTCTTGTCAACAGAGGCTTCTTCAAGTATTTAAATCCTTGGGCTTAGTCCTAGTAGCATGCATTTTATTTCTTTCCTGTTTTTTGAGACAGGGCCTCACTATGTAGTCCAGGCTGGCCTCAAACTCTCAGCAATCCTCCTGCCTCAGGTTCTCAAGTGTCTGGATTACAGATGTGAGCCACTGCACCCGGCTTACTTTCTGAGACAGTCACAGAGATAGATGTTCCTTTGGGCTCCACAAGAATGAGGATCACTCTCAACTACAGAGAGGAAGCCAACAGTCTTGTCATTGATTTTGTCTGACTAATTGTTATTTGTGGCTGGAAGCATCCTGATTAATACAGGAAACTCAAAAATATGTATAGTAAAGCCCACTGAAAACTTTCAAGTAATTTTTAGGCAATTAATAGGAGAAAGACAAAAGTACTCGGTGAAATAAAAATATGACTTTGGAACTATAGTAAGTGAACTCAAATGCATCATAAATACATTATGAAACCTATCAACATCAGAGGAATAGATATGCTATCCTTGGTGCTCACAAAAAATATTTTGCTGCATCAACATGACAAACTCTTTTTTAAAAGACTGATTTACCAAGACATAATTACCAACAGTATGTGTACAATCATGTAACCACTAGCCAGTGAAGATACAAGACATTCCCAGCAAGCCTAAATGTTTCTTTCCAGGCTTCCCATGCCACCTTACTCTGAGCTGTCCCTATCCAGAATGATGTGTAAATAAATCAGTGCCCAGGTCTTGTGCATCTTCTGTTATGTAACAAGATGCATCTGAGACCAATCGATGTTGTTAGTAGCAGAAGTTTGCTCTTCTTAAGCCCTCAGTTTTATTCTAATAGTGCTGATGTCTGCTTCTACCTCTGACAATATATTTAAAGAAAGGAGTCCAGCAGATTGCATGTTGATAACATAACCCTTATAAGCCAGAAAATATGTTAACCAACACATTACATCGTCTATTATGGCTACGTAATAAAGTTCCAGAGATTTCTTTTTCCACAATCCTATAGGATCTCAAATAGGAAGTGTGTAAGAAACAACCTTTTGCTGACTACACAGCTTATGTTAGCTAAATTGCCAAACTGTGGATATCCTGGTCTTACTCTGCAAAATTTGAGAGATGACAGCAGTTATTAGCAAAAGCTGTGCCCTTCCTGAAACACAGATGGGCCAATACACACATTAGGTGCCCAATCTTGCCAGAGCCAAAGCAAAGTTAGCAAAAATAAGCTTGCTGACAGATACTTTAATCACTTGCTCACACCGAGGTTGCAGAAAAGTTACAAGGGATTTTCACAGAGGAGATAAGGAAATCATGAACTCACAGAGCCTCACAGTATACCACAATAAGAATAGCTAACACTTACTGCTCATGTATGTGCCAGACACTATAAGTACTTTGCATAAACTGACTAATCTCTAGAGTTCTACAACCATTTTATTCCTGTTTTACAGGCAGCACGTACACACACACCCCTCAAAAAAAAAAAAAAATCTCAAGGCTTAAGGAGGCCCTGTAACTTACCCAGGTCACAGAGTGTCAAGGTGACTGTATAGTTTCCAGTCAGATAGAGGAGCTCATGATTCTAAGTCACTCCTCACAATACCATTTCCTCTCACCTTTGCAACAAAAAACAAGACTGTGAGGTGTGTCCAAGAGGAGACAGACTGGCAAAATGTAAACTATCTAACTGCTTACTAAATCCACGCAGAAATGCAATGTAGGGAATTACTATGCACTTTATTTTTAGTAAGTAAAAATAAATTCTTATTTTTAATTTATTTTTCAACATAAATTCTATTTAAGGCAGATTTTTTAGCATTTTAGTAATAATTATCAGGTTACAAAATTTGGCCATTTTAATGTAAAAATAATATAATGGCTTTCAACTTTTATAGATTTACCAAAATGCACCTATGAATACATTTATGGAGAAACAATTTATTTGCATGTGTGGGGCTCTGAAACACGACATACACACACATACACACACACACACACACACATTTTTTTTTTGCTGGGAAGGACCACAGTTCATAGTTCCTTACTCCCTCTCCAAGTAGAAATGCAGTAGAAACTAGAATTTCTCTACCCTACATTGGATCATAGAAATTCTAACCCTCTCCTCTGTCCAGGAGCTGCCCAGGAACTATCACCACCCAACACCAGGCCCTTAGACCCTAGGGGAAGAGAATGCTGCACAGAAAGGCCAAAAAGACTTCACAATATGGGCCTTGCCGGGCTGCATCCAGTCTGCTAATGAAGAATCCATAAAACCCAAAGGACAGGATTCAGAAAGGTCCTTAAAGGTGAACATGTGGAGCTTTCTGGCTGGCAGTGCAGGCTGGAGGGCCCCAGAAGTTCTATATGCTCCTCCCATCCCTTACCAAATGCCTATCTGTTGTGATTTGTGTTAGGATATCCCCCCAAAGCTTCATGCAGGCATAGGGGGAGCTTTTTAGATGTGGCTGAATCTAGAATTTGTGACGGATTCATTTCTAGTGTGGGGACTAAAGGTGTGAATGCTACACCCACCCTAGGGTAGGCAGCCTGCATATAAGGGACAGAAAATCTTTTCTCTCACTCCTCCTCTTTTGTTCTTGTTGCTTTTGCTGTCCTCCACCACCATGAACTCTGCCATGCCACCCTGCCTTGGCAGTTATGGACTGAAACCTCCACAAACTGTGAGCTAAATAAAACTTTCCTTCCTTAATTTTGGGTGTCAGGTATTTTGTGTCAACAACGAGAAGTAACTAAGACACTATCTCTAGCATTTGCAAACCTTTACAGCAGTGAATGTGTTTCCATGAGGTCTACAAGCTGCTTAGACATATCAGTCACACCTGCAAAGGGGCCCTGTGCACCATCATTTGAGGCCTGCAGGTCAGTTGCATAGGTACAACCAACTGGGGCTGGGACTGGCATCATGGGAGGGGCAGTCTCATTTTGGAACCTGCATCCATGGGCCTGATGCTGTCTCCTGATAGAATTTGTTGAAATCAGTGAGAAGGCTCCCAGAACTGGCATCCTAGCTGCAAAACTACTGGAGAGAAGAGAGCTTTGATACTGTGGTGATACAGACGTCACCTGTGTTGCAACGCTGGTTTTTTTCACCTGGGTTATCAGGCTCTAGTAGACTCATGTATAAAGAACCAAGTGGCATTTCAAATGCTGCCACAAAGGGACTGTATCCTAATTTTTTAAATAGGAAAGTAAATACTGTTTCTTAGTATTTGCTACTTCGAAATTATATAATACCTACTTTATTCTTAGTGCTTTACTAAGAAGTCTTTCATTTTCTTGTGATCCACTGAGAAATGGCAATGGTCATAAAACACTGAGTTAACAATTTCATTTTCTTCCATTACAACCTAATAAACAGGGTTGACACATCAAAATAACTACAACTAGGAATTAGAAATAATTTATAATTTTTAATAAACCATATTAAGAAACATCCTACTGTTGATTTCCTCTTTAAAAGGATTTTTTTCACTTGTAAATTCAAGAGATTGCATTCATATATTAAAAGCTGCCCCAGGGTTTTGCTTCAAAACAAAAACACATGATGTATATCTAAACTACCAGAATTGAAAATATCAATACTCTTTTAACTGAATACACAGCTACAATAATTTCCCCTTGTTTCCTGGTGCCCCCTTTGCTATTTCTGGGGGCCTCCGCACGCTGATGCCCTTTCAGCCAGTGGTGCTGACTCATGAATGAACTCTGGTTCTGCCTCCTCCTCTGAAGATCTCACCAGCCCCTGCAGGCCTTTTTAGACCTTCTGGTAGGACTCTCTCATATGGCAGGAGGTAGGACAAAGAACCCCCGCAGCTGCTCGCTAGCTAGCGGGGTTCATTAACTGGGCAGGCAGAAATCGTTTATCTGGAGACAGCCATTCATTCTTCAAACTCTCAGTGCCTCTGTCCTGCCTCCCACCAAGTGAGGAAACAGACATAATGCTAATGAGCAATTACAGTTTCCCAAAGGGTTCCAAGGCCAAGGTGATAATTATTCTAAAATAAATCAGATATTGATGTTATGCTTTTTATTCCAGTATTAAGGATTGAACCCTGGACCTTTGAATTAAGCCATATTTACAGTCTTCTTTATTTTGACACAGGGTGTCACTGTGTTGCCCAGGCTGTGCTCAAACTTGGGATTCTTCTGCTTCAGCCTCCCAGGGTGCTGGGATTACAGGTGTGTGCCCTAAACTGACTGTTAATTCATGTTCTTACACGTAGTTTTCATTTTAAGTAGAAAGTTTTTTCTAAAAACTTTTACACAAAACTTCTTAAAGTTCTTCCAGCTTTTCCCAAGTACTTCTTAGGGGTTACATTTAAGACATGTATGTAAATGATCCATGTAAAATATGAGGTTTTTATAGGACAGACTATAGTCAGATAACAAAGTATGCCTTGTGGCTCCAGGTGATAATTTAAAATTAGGTCACAGTGATATCTGAATGTCACATAATTGGCCTCTCATCTGAAAAGCATCTTAAATCTGACATGTATTAGGTACCTTCACTCTGGAATAATTCTACAGATTTTTCCCCCCACTAAATCATTTAGGGAACTCAAAGGGAGTCATCACAAATGAGACCCAGCAGCAGACTCCTCACTCAGGTACCAATGTTAGGTGCTTCTCATTGATTTCCCCATGCAATGCTTTGTGCTCCTGAGTCAAAGTGTTTATCTGTGAGTCCCCAAGGAAGCACCTCAATTCAAAACAGTGCCTGCAAACGGGCCTGGAATTTGCACTGGGCAGAACAGGCTGCCTTTTGGACCTGTTTGAAGACATCTCCGACCTTCAGTCTATATTACATCTTGACTAGCAAGTGAAGAAACGGGATGTGCACTTACCAAACACACAGCTCTCACGAGCAGAGACACTCTGGTAAGTTCTCTACATGATACAACATCGCCACTCCACAGCTGAGGAAAACTGAGGCATGGAGAGGTTAAGCAGCTTACTTTTTAGGGTCACACGGCTGGGATCCAAACCTAGAGCCTGCCTCTGGAGTCTGTTCCTGGTCATGCTCCATGGCTCTCTTTTCTGTTTCCAAAGTCACATACAAACTGCTGTGTTTCGGGAGCTTGCCTTTCCATTTCTCTCCTACCCACCAGCTGGCTCTTTCTGCACACCCTGGACCCTAAGTGTCGGAGCTTTCCAAATGCTACTGCTTCACGACAACACCACGTCCATCCACCTTGGTGCTGCCCTCCCAGTCCTAGCGCTGCTGCCCTGCTGGTCCTGGCTGGCTCCCTCTGCCAGGCTGCTGTGACCTCTGTGAGTACCCACCCGCCAAGGTCAAGAGCTGTTGAGTGACTTCCAGTTCCCTGGCCGAAGCCTTCAGAACTATGGTCGCAAGTTACAATAACCACCTACTGACCCCTCCCTCCGTCCTCCAGCCCTTTTCCTGTCCTCAGGATGCTGCACTGGCCTCCATAGCTCCAAGCTGAGAGTCACCTCCCACTGCAGTCCCTCGGTTTCTCTGTCACTAGAGGGGCCCAGGCTCTGCCTCAACTTCTCTGCGAGCAACATGGAACCTGGCTGCAGCCATGTGCTCCTGTGGCTGGACCCCGAGGGCTCTTCCTCCTTCACCTCATGCAGCCAGGAGCCAGAGCCATTTGTGTAGCTGAACTTCTTCCTCAATTCTAAGTTTTCTCTCTGCACTTGTAGCGGCAGCTGCCAGCAAGCATGTGCAACATGAATTTACTGAATTTAATTCACTTCCCAAGTTCACTGAGCCAATCAGCTAAGAGTCCCCTGAGTGGCCCGGGTCTCCAGGTTAGCTCCATTTGAACTCTAGCACTGTCTGTGCTTTCTGCTCTTAAACTTCACCAATACAGCTGCACTGCCAACCCTGCTCACCCAGAGCTCTGTGCTTCCTAAAAGCTGCTGCTCTCCTTGTCCCTCATGGACAGTTCCTACGTTCCTGTTTCCACTCTATCTGCGTTCTCTGGGCCACTTCCTATTCCTGCCCATTTGTAATATTGACCACACGTCTAGGTACCTCCTCTTCGATTCGGCTCTTTCCTGAGCCCTAGATCCCTCTTCCACATGTCTAATTAATCTCTCTAAACCAGTGTTTCACAGGTGCCAGAAACTCTGCAGTGCAAAATTACCCTAATTAGCAATTTGCCTCGCTCCTTTCCTGAGTATCATCTCAATCACTTGGATAGTTAAAGTGACATAACCAAAGTCACCTAGCTGTTAAGTGAAAGGACAGGGGTGTAAACTTAGGTTTTTACTAGTTCTGCATCATTAACCAATAAACCATGCCTCCAGCCTGACCCAGCTTGGTAGCAGACACCTTCACTTGTCAGAAGCCCCTCTAATTCGTGTCAAAACCTACATTTTTGCCCCCAAATATGCGTCAACTTCCATCCTCCTATATTTCAGTCCATGACACCCTGTTGACTGTTGTCAGCCAAGCCAGGATTTGAGCATGACTCATGCCTACAGCCTGATCCTCAGGAGTCACTCTTCTGTGCCTGCAGCCTTATCGCGTCACACCTGGGCTGCAGCAATTGCTTCCTGGTCTCATCTCTGCTTTCCTCTTCGTCTGACTCAGATTTCAAAAGCCCACAGATGTGTCATTGTTGTCACCTCCATGCTTTACTGAACTGTCTCTATGGCCAGAGAGTATTCAGCTATGGAAAGTCTGAATTCATATAGGAAAACATCTATGTCTAATCCAACAAAACAGGATACACCATGAACATACATTATGCTGCTGACTACGCTTTTTCAAACATTAGCTTGGAAAAACAAGGTGGAATGTTAGACATCTAAGCAGCTCTTCCTGGGGAGGATGTTTATGAATGGTTTTTGTGTTTTCTATGTTTTGCTATATTTTATTGTTTTTCAGTGTGTATTAACTTATTAGTTTTTACAAAAATACCTTTTAAAAATATTGATTTCAGAGGAGAAAATAGCACTTCTTACTAGGTAGACACGGCCAATGTAACTGCCTTCTGGTCACCCCATGCTGGTTTTGCTAGTCTTTCTGGTGTCCTTACAAGGTCAGAGCACTGCCCTCAAGTGGGCCCCCTCTTCTATTCCCAGCTCTCATGTCCCCTACCCCCAGATCCTCCCGCTCTTGCCAGGTTCATTCCCCATTTCTCAGCAGCCTGCCCCGCTCATTCCCTAGAGAACTGGTTCATACCAGTTTCCAGCTGGTCAATGGTTCTAAATCCCCAACATACCACTGGAAGGAACTCAATCACTCGCCTCCTTATGAACGAGGATTATGTTAATTCTTATTTCAGTATGTTTAACGGCTGGCTTGTATGAATACAGTAAGTAAAACTAATTAACCATCAGAAAGAATCAGAAAAAAGAACTAAGCTATTAAACATAATATGTATCCATAGGCCTCAACTTCACGTATATTTCCTGCTTCGTGTACTAGTCATTTATTATAAATTCCTGTCATTTTTGGTCAGAAAAGGATCTGCCTTTGTTACATTCCTGATGACTTATGATTAGAGTTTTTACATATTAGTAACTTGAACTTATGTTGTAACACAGATTTGATGATATAAACTTTAGTCTTAAAAGGAGAACTCTACACATTTATATTTAATTGCTGTATAAAGCTGAATATAAATCTAAGAGATTTATTTCTATATCCATCTATATCTATTACAGAGGTATATGAAGTATTGATTAGAGAAACAAATATATCAACAGAACCTGTAGTGCACCCTGAATATTCAAAGGCTCATGAAGCATAAAGATCAGTTTTCATACAGATGTATGCACTATCAGTGGATTTTAGACAAAAGCTTACTCATTTTAGTATATAGACTTGAGAAAGGACAATTAAAATGCATCCTAAAACATACTGAAGAATTTATCTAAGTCTCGTAAGAATACACTTACTACAGTTAAAGCTACTTATGATGATGCTACTTCATTAACTCCAATTTGGCAAACCAGACAGGAATTTTTGCTCCTGTGGCCTGGCCTTTAAATTACAGGAAAAGATACTTTAAAATTAAACCAGAAATGGGTGCTCATTTCTGAGTAGATACAGGTGCATGTGCGCCCTGCAATATTTTTTGCTTTTTTCTTCCTATAATTTAGGAGCTTCAGTGTGTTCCCTTTCAACACACTGAAACGGAACACACTTTTCCCCTTTAGTAGATTTTAATCCCTGCCTGGAGGGTGACAGCTAATGGTATCACAAAGTACTCACAATATTCTTTTAGTTTGGAGGGTTTTTTTAAAAAAAAAATATACATACATGCTCATTTTAGATGTCTGGTTATATCTAGATCACTGGTGCTACAAGATGTGTAATCAGTCTGTAATCCCAGCTACTCAAGAGGCTGAGGCAATAGGATTACAAGTTCAAGCCTAGCCCAGGCAATTTAGCAGTTCTCTGTGGTAATATAAAACCAAAAAAAAAAAAGGGCTGGCAGTAACCAGGGTCAATCTTCAGTGCTGACCAAACGGACAAACAAAATGTAATCATTGGGAAAGAGTAGCTTTACTACAGTACGATAAGAGGGCAGAAATCCAATTAGGAATTATCTTTTACATGGTAAAATAAAGAGCATTCCATATTTGCCAATGAAAGTGATCTGGATCAAAATATCTCAGAAAAATCAGTGATATATTACAATAGCCATCTATTCCTAAGCCCCATTTGCCATTCTCATGCCATCCTTCATCCCCTGGTTATCTTATTACTCTTTCTTGGTGGGCACTGGGAAAATGTCCATTAAGTTTAATACTGGTTTAAATAAAATTAAGATAATTTTGATATAAATCTCTATACCCCATTACACAAAAACAGCAGTAATTTTTTCAGTTGTCTATATAGTGAAACTCAAAACATTCCATTATGTCTTAAAAGTTCACATTGGTTTAAGAAACAGTGGATTACCCGGAGGATTTCCCCATGAGGTACCATACCCCCACACAGCAGTGTAGAACCATGATAACCACGGATTGAATCTTTTGGATCTTACCACATGCATACCCTGTGTACATAAAAAGCAGTCCAGACTTGCTCAAGATTACACTACTACCAGGGGCACAAGTCAGAAGCCATGTGGAGATTTTCCTGGTCCTAACGTTTGGTCAAAAATATACTAAATTTTTTTATTTTTCTTTTTCCTTTAAATTACAGGAAAAGATACTTTTTTTAAAAAAAATTACCCTCTTGCCACCATAGACCTGTTTCCTGGAACCGGAAAAGATAATACAGCAGCCCTGGGGCTGCAGAAAGAACATATTCTCACCATGCAGGCGTGAAGTCTCGTGTTTTTAGATGGGAAGAGACGTGGTGTTTGGATCACAGCTTTGCAGAGAAAATTTTCTTTTCCTTCTCAGAAACAGCCTGTGCCATCTACTGCTTAAAAGCCCAATTAGGATAAAAGCCAGCTAGACTACCATTTCGCTAACTTAACAATAAAATCCTATTGAATCTCTCCCAAAGCAAATATGCTTCATCTACAAGCATGTCTATATAATAACACTCAACAGGAAAAATACCACCCAGCAAACACAATCATCAGTACCAGTTAAAACACTTCCCTTAATAAGAACTGCTCTTACTGTTTTATAAACACTTGCTGGGGGCTTCATTCCCATTGTAAAAGGTTTCTTGGTTCTGATAGTCTCTTCCCTACCTCCTGGTTCAAGCACAAAGACCCTAAAATCTACCACCACATTAAGATCTAGAGAGTCACTTTGCAATGCCCTATTTCTTGACTGCCTCAGATAATGTCACCCAGTATGAGTCACTTTCTTCACCCACTTCCTTATTTAAACTTTCGCTGCTCAAGAGTTAGGATTTGAAATTAACTCACTAGCTGACAGAAATGAGCCACTGGTTCTTTGTACATCCAATTTTTTTCCAGGGTCAGTGAAAATTACACCCTAAGGTTGATTTTTACCTCAAAGTTCTAAATATAACCACTAATCATTTTTTACTCTAATATTTTAGAATCAGTCCTTTTACTATTCTGCCTATGTTAATGTTCAATGAGGCATAGTTCATTCCCAAATAAATTTAGGATTGGGGCTTGCTATTGACAAATTTCCCTCTAATTATCAAATTCATAATTTTAAACTCTCTCACATAATTATTTAGTATGATCAGACTAAGCAATGGAAAACTTGTCTTCAGAGTTATAAACAATTTTCCAATTCTAGGGTAATTTAGTATACCAATACTGGACCTCTGTCCCACAGGATTCCCAAGTACCGCACAGAAGTCACAGTTCTTAACATTCCTAGTGTGCTGACATGAATAAGGAGTAAACTGGCAACAGCCTATTACTGGAGTTACATCAAAATTTCTACTAGTTACTGCCAAAAGTAGCATCCTGGCTCTACTGATTTGGTGTATGATATACCACTATTAGATGTTTTCAAAACATCTAACAAAATTTAGGAAAATGAAACATCTTAATTTACCTGAATACAAGAAAATTATCAACATACTTCACTAACAAGCTCTTTGTTAACATGCCTAGGATCCCAGCACTTCAGAGGCTGAGGCAGGAGGATCATCATGAGTTCAAGGCCAGCCCGAACTACATAGTGAGTCCCTGTCTCAAAAAACAAAACCAAACCAAACAAAAAACTACGGTACCTCCCTGTTCAGAAGGATATGGACTTCAAGTTTACCCCAGTCCCACTGCTCTCTCTCAAATGTTACCCGTGGTTGTGGTGCTTCTGGTATTTCCTGTATTTCATCTTTTAAGTTTTTGATGTGTGGCACCAGGCATCCAACACTGGCCTGGACTCATAACCTAAATGGTCTGTGTCATTTATTAATTACACACAGCAGAGTGACCTTGGCAAACCACTTCAGCTTCCTGGTACTATTTCTTTTATAAAAGAATTGCTTAAATGAGATGATATTTACATGGCCTACTAACTCCAAAATGAAGCCATGTATTAGAAAATTGGATATTGGAAAGTTTAAAAAAAATTAAGAAGACTAGAAAGCATTATAAACAATCTGTTGAATAATTTTTTAATTATTCTCTATCTGTGTCTGTAAAAGCATTATCTATCAGGGGCAAATCCAACTATTTCACTAGATTAGAAACTTTGCAAAAAACAAAGATTACACGATTTCCTCTTGTTAAGCTCATAAATATTAAAGCTGCAGCACCACATCTAGACTGCAACACCTTCTTCCCATAGAGTGAAAAGACAATTTGCTTGGCTTGGTGGTGCATGCCTGTAATCCCAGCACTGGGAAGGCTGAGGCAGGAGGACTGCTGAGTTCAAGGCCAGCCTGGATTATCTGGCAAGCCCCTATCTCAAAAAACAAAAACACAAAACCAAAACAACAACAAAACCCTAAATAAATAAAGACAGCATGGCTGCGGTTTTCCTGCACCAATCTTCACACCGTTCTCACTCTTGAAATCACAAGAGAGAGATGAACAGAAATGAATTACATGAAAACCTAACTATCGCACTGACACCCATTGGCACCCAGAGCTTGGGGAAGCTCTGGTAAGGTGCCGGAGTGGCCTGAAGCACACCTCCCACGAGCTGCCTTGGGCCCCACCTTCATCTCAGGGTGCTGCTCCGGGTGCTGCTCCAGCTCCACGGGACTCTCCCCATTTTCCCGGTCCTGGAGCACAGCCTCCGTCTGGGCCTGTCCTCCTCTCGCGGGGAGCTCGGGGTCCGCACCCGGAGTCCTGCAGCTGCCGTCGGGTGCATCACTGTCTCGGTGGGCAGCAGTATCGCCGTCTCGGTGGGCAGCAGCATCGCCGTCTCGGTGGGCAGCAGCATCGCCGTCTCGGTGGGCAGCAGCATCGCCGTCTCGGTGGGCAGCAGCATCGCCGTCTCGGTGGGCAGCAGCATCGCCGTCTTGGTGGGCAGCAGCATCGCTGTCTCGGTGGGCAGCAGTGGCGGGGGGCTCGGCCCCCTCTGGTTCTCCGTTCACGGCCTGCATGCTGGGCACAGGCTCTGCAGTCGGCTGCGGCCCTGGAGGTTCAGGGTTGTCTATGGCAGTGGCCGCGCTCTGCGGTGCCATCACGCCATTGGCCACGCGTGTCTGCGGGCCCCAAGTGTGCGCCAGCTCGGCTCGGGGCTGCGAGGACGTTGCTTTCTGGGGAGGCGCGGGTGGCGGCCCCTGCCGGCCGGGGGTGCGCGGGGAGTGCAGGTTCACAGCAGAGTCTCGCTTCAGATCTTGGTGGTAACTCGACAGTGCGCTGCAAAATGAGATGAAGGACGCGTGAAAACGGCGTGGGGAAGATGCCCGAGGACGAGTGCATCCCGGCGGGCTCCTCCTGATGCGGATGCGGACTGCACCAGAAACCCGTTAGCAGATGCTTCGATGAGAAGCCCTTTGTTAATAGAACCATCTTACCCTGCACGTCTAAGCAGCAGCACCGCAGCGCCCCGTTTCTGAACTGGCTCTGCAGTCCTTTCTGGCGGGGAATGGAACATACCCTCGAGTGTCCCTTCCCTGATCCCTTCTACTCCAGCCCACAAGCACAAACACAGAGGCCTCCTTGCACATTCACGGGTAAACTGAGGCCCCAGTGACACCTGAGAGGCTTTCTGCCGGCCTCACATTCTGACTGGCCACGGCCCTGGATCCTTGCTGAGCTCGGGCAGGAGAGCACATGGTAGGGGCTGTGCAAGTTTATTTCCCCGGGAAAGTCTCCAGGAGTCCGCGCGGCTTACTCCTTTCCGCTGTTCTGCTTTTCTGGATCGGGCTAAGTCAGCATTGCGTCTCACCATCTCTGTACCACAATCTGCTTTCTTTACCGTCCTGAACGCTGGACAGAGTCCTAACAGCACTAACGAGACCACGGAACCTACTCTAACCTAGCAGTTTTCCTATGGAAACATTGGGGTAGCATTTTCACCAGGGACACCAGGGTGGGGAGGGGACACCCAGGCTGAGAGATCCGTATGACCTAAATGAGAACAAATAAAAACAGATCAAATGCCAGTGAAGGTGCGTGCTGTGCTGCCCGCCTGTCTGCCTTATTCCTGCCTCTTAGCCCAGTGCGAGATGTGTCTGGGCGCTCGGTAAGTATCTGACAGTCTAGCATTAACTATCACCACGACCGGGACAGTGGTAGGACAGCATGTAATATTTATTAAGTGCTTACTAAAGGCCACAAGTCGCAATAAGCTCTTTAAATGGATCGTGTTTCTTCTTCCTAAATCTAAAAGCAGGAACCCATAAATAGAGATATCTATAGGTTTAGAAAATGATGCTGTGTAGCCAAATCCTCATGGTCTAAACCTAGCTCATAAGACACTGCAACATTTAGGATGTGACAAGGAGAAAATGAGTTAATAAGCTATAGACACATGGAGGGAAGTCCAGGCTGGTCATCCTCTCCAGGGCAGGGAGAGGATGGGCAGGGAGAGGTAGCAGGGAAGGGGTGGGTGAGAAGCGGCAGAGGAGGAGCAAGTCCCACAGACAGAGCAAAGATGCACCGGACAGCTTTCTAAACCTGCCCTACCCAGCCCAGCTAGTGCTGCCTGGACTGGAGACTGTAAACCAGGAATTAAACAGGCAACGAGAAAGGAGGAAAAAGATGTGGGCGATGTCCAGCACCACAGGAAGGGATGGAAAAATTTAGTAGTTACATGGGAAAAAGTTGGAGGAGGCCCATGTAAACAGATGTGCCCCCATTGCTCAGCAGTCCTTAGGGATCTGAATTAAGCATCCTTCTTTCCTGCCCACCTCAGGGTCAGATGCCCTGACAGGAAGACCTCCAAGGATCCTTGCTACACTGACACATACTCAGGGCTTTTCAGGACTGCTTTAGATGGCAGCTAGAAATGTCCCACTATAAGTGACAGCAAGGGTGTACATGAGGGTGGGAGGTCCGTAAAAAACAGTAGTGAGACCAGTAAATTACACAATTTCTGCTGCCTTGTGCACTGGAAATGGGGTAGGGGAACGGCTGGCTTTGCAAAGTCTTGGGGAGCGCTGATGTCCATGTCTACAGGGAAAAGCTAATTCTAAAACCCCAACACTTTCATAAGATAAAAGAGTGTTCTCTTACTCTGGTAGAAAGGAGAAGGACAGGATGGTGGGAAACTACAGTAAAAAATAACTGTTGTTCTTAGTGAATGGAGTTACTTGAGTTATGGCCCAGTGAGGCCCTGGCCACAGTGGGACATGGCCCTCTAAGACTGTCCTGACTGGCCTCTACCCTAGCAGATGCTGTCCATTCTCTGTGCTGACCCAGAGACCAGTAATTCCACAAGGTGCTACTCTAGGCTAGAGTGATAACTGGGATTGAATAGGAAAATCACCCTGTAGGCACAAGGACATTACACTCAACAGCAAAAAAAAAAAAAAAAAAAAAAAAATTCCCATTAAAATCCTATAAAAGCAGATGCAATGTTAACCCACTCTGACACATGGCGGAAGGAGCGTTCAGTGCTGCATCCCGCAGCTGTGCCGCTGCAGTATCAGCAGTGGACTCCACCCCTGAGGCATGTCTCTCTGAGGACTTGCTAGAATACATGGCATCCTGTGGCCTCAGAACAGACTGCTGAAAAAATGTCACAGATGATAGCACATCACTTCCAAGTGCCAACCTTCAAGCTCTGCATGAAAAAAATGAATCTTTGTGACTTGAAAGAGTAAAAGAAAATGGATGGTATTAAATGGAAAAACTGCCTTATCTCACATGTAGAAAAGAATCCAAAATAATGCAAAGTGTAGGCTTCCAAGATGGTGAGGGATACAGGCCTCATCACTCACAGACCCCACCCCAAGATGTAGGTACCAGGGTGCACTTATGATGCTCTTCTCCTATCATGCAGGCACTGAGACTGGCTGCTAGAAGCTGCAAACAGGAGAGATCAAATCTCTGTTGTTATTATTATTGAATCAACTTACCCTGAGCCAAAAAAAAAAAGGGCAGGGGGGGGGGGAATTAAACTTTGTAAAGACTGCTACTATTCCAGCTAGCAAAGATATTATAAATCCTACTTTAGAACAGGAGATGTTGAAGTTTAAAGATGTATGATGAAAGTTCCCCCAAATTGTCAGGAATGAAAAATGCAGCCAGGCTTCTAAATTACTTTTCTCCAGATTTTGTAACTAAATATAATCTTATTTCACATGAGTGAAATTACAGTATTGTGCTTGGTCACAATTTCCAGAATGATCCAAAAGGATTTCCAAGCTGTGAGTTTTATTCTGCAAATAAAAACCACCTAATGAGAAATCACTCCCAAATACCACCCTGAAATGAATGGAAATATTTAGCTTTAAGGACAAAAGTGAAGTTATATATGTTCTGTTCCATTACACACACACTTCTGGTGACCGGGAAAGAAAAATCCTTCTGATAAACTTTTAAATGAAATTCTATTTAAGTCAGGATGGGAACTCTAACAATAAGTTATAAGAATATACAGTGTTTGAGGGTCTCATTTGTAAAATGTACAAAAGGTGAGGAGAGATGGATTGAATGGGTATGGAAAATTTACATTCAGTAAAGCCCTAAGACAAGCCCACAGGAGTCACCTTGACAAACACACAAAGTGAACAAAAAGACAAGACAAACTCTTGGCCTTCCCAACCCAGAAAGTGACCAGCATAATGGCCCACAAGGGGTGACAGACACGGAGGAAACCAGAACACCACATCTACACAAAAGCACATAATTTCTAAAACATGCTGGTGGCCTTGGGAACTGCACAGTGGTCACATACTGTAAATGACAGGTCATAGGAGGGCAAGAGCCTGTAATTTAAGATGTACTTGCCCAAGGCCTACAGAACCTAGTGCAATCTGGCATGCTGTTGTTTGATTCAGATCATCTAGGACTACCAGCTTGTGGAGAATCAGCCTCTTCCTCCCTCTGCCTATGCCCGTTATAAATTAACTCTTACCTGCCTCCTTCAAAGCGACTGATGAGATCTGATACCTTACTGGGTTTTTCTTTTGAGACACAAGAAGCAGAGGCAGGTTTAACTTCCTCCATCCTGGGTTTTGCTCTAGATAAAGCTTTCTGCCTGGGGGTTTGGTGTATATTGGACGAAGGTAAATTCTGCAGATGTAATGGCTTTGGAGGCACTGTAAAAAAGAACAGAATTCAACATTTCACTGACATTTTGTTCTTTAGCAGTAAAGATTCTGGTATCCTGAGTGCAAAAATGTTCAGCATTAACCACTATCATAAAGGGTTTTGTCATTTGAATTTCACCTTAACCTATGGATCTTTATTTATCTTACACATTTGCTCCATATCCCATGGAAATTCTACTTCCAAACACAAGTCATTCTTTTAGTTTTAGTTCATCTTCAACATGCCATTAATTCACAACTAGAAATCTATAAAAAGCTACAACATTCCAAAGTCTATTAGAGATACCAGGACAGTAATCTGATAAGGTGTGGGGGGCCACTAAATTTGAAACTAAATCCTAGAAATACATAGTTTTCCAAAATACAGGTCTTCTAACAGAGTGTTAACATAACAGAATCTGGAATTGCTCAGTTAAACAACATAAAAGTCAACAGAACAACAGGACAACAATAATATGATGTATCATTGATTCAGTACCTTGCCACTTAACAAAAGTACTTCAGACTCATTTGAGTTTACATCACATTTTATGTCACCTGGAATGTATGGTACACACACACCATCACTCATGTCCTAAGTCTGTGATGGCTTGGGGGAGGCTGAGTGAGTGGGAGGGATAGAAAGGCTAATCTGGTGCTACGCCTGGTACCAGGGCACCAGCTCCTCATCATAAATCCAACCAAAGAGGGCATGGGGATAAACAAGTGTGGTTGCCTGCAACATTATGCAGTTTTCTTGTACTGCTGTACCATCTGTTTACTTGTAAGTTCTTCACTCAACTCACAACAGGAACAGATCACTTCATGAAATACCAAAATCTATAGAATTCCCAGACTACAAATGAGAAAATCTATACCATAAGTGTATAATTAGTATCACAATTCCTTCGCATCATTTTTCTCTAAGATTAACATTCAGAGTAAAGCTGGGGGTGCGGTGTCACACACCTGTAATCCTAGCACTGAGGAGGCTGAGGGAAGAGGATCTGCCACAAGTTCAGGACCAGCCTATACTGCATGGGAAGATCTTGTCTCAAAAAATAAAACATTAAAAAACCACTCAGGGTAAAAGTTTGTAATATACACAATCTTTTATTTTTTTATTTTGGATACATGGCCTTGCTGTGTAGTGAATGCTGGCCTCAAACTTGAAATCTTCTTGCTTCAGCCTCCCAAATGCTGGAATTACAGGTGTATGCCATGACATCCAGCAATAATCACTATTTTCCTATAACTGGTTTTAACAGAACAAACAGAATTACCTCTTACTTTTATAAGCTTTTGTCCTTCTGGGAGTGGGGTGAGGACTCATGTGTCTTTCTAATTACACGCCCCACTTTCTGCTGCTGGTTATCCTGGTTTTTGGTTTTCTTGTCTCTTTTATAAATTCGGTCACCTAACAGTGGTCAGATGCTCACTGGCCTGATTTCATCATTTTTGTGCCAGCGATCAATTTATTACAGGGAAGAAAAAAAACACAGTAAGAAAAATACAAGCGGAGCAGTTAATTCATTTAACTCTCTGCCAACACAAGAAAATGTGAACGAGATACCGCATACTGCATTTTGTGTTCAAGATGCGGTCAGGGGAAATGGTTGTAACCACCGTGAAGGAAGGGGCACAGGTAAGGGTGGCACGTTAACTTTTTCTTTTTGTGGTGCAGATCATGGAACTCAGGGTTTTATCACAGTAAGCACATCTTCTATTTCAGAATCACTCCCCTCGTTGCATTTGTTAATTCTAAGAGGAAAAGAAATCCTGTTCAGAATAAATACGTACTAAAGTAGTAAGACAAGAAAACTCACAAAAACCCCCATAAAACTTTAAACATTAGAAAATAATTTCATCATTTCTGACTAGAACATTGAACAAAAAAGAAATGAACGTGTTTTTTGTAATTCTTTGAGCTACAACAGTCATAAACCATCATCTACTGAGAATTTACTCACTAACTATCCCTGCGGCATCTAAGACATGTTAGGTTCTGGAAAACTCAAAAAAGATATCTATCAGCCAGCTGAATTGGGCTGCCTGCCCAGTCTCTTTCTCTTTGTCTTTTCAGTGCTAGGGCTTGAACCCAAAGTCCTAGTGCACCCTAAGCACACAGGGCTTAACTCTCTCACAGCACTGAGGACTCATTTTCCAAAGTTAGGAGTCTTACGTAGTTATGTAACTAATAGTACATGGGATCAGGTAACAATTTAAAAAGCAGTAAAGTATTAAATATAGATTTAGAGCTTTTTCTCCCTCCCCACTTGTTTTCATATGCCGGTGATGGAGCCCATGGCCCTGCATGTGCTAGGCCAAGTACTGTACCACTGAGCTGCACCGGAGTTTGGAGGATAAAGAATACATTTCTCTTCATCACAACCATATTTACAGGGATTGCTTGGGCTATGTTTGGCAAATTCGTGAAATACATACAGGAAATGACAAATAAACCATCCTGGAGCTCATATACTAGTGGGGAAACAATTTAGTGGCATTGATAAAGTGGGCACTGGGCACATGGGTATTTAAAAACATGGAGGAAGCATCTAATTCAGGAAGAGAGGGAATCCAAATATACAGTAAGTCAGTAACATACATGCTTTTTTAAAAAGCACAAACGGTGCATGAACATGGCAAACATGTCAGCGTGACACACAAAAGGCCCAGACTCAGAAACATTATCTCAGAGGAAAATCTTGTCCTTCTGGCCATCAGTTATTGATATATAACAAAAATATGCACCCTCAGCTCAGAAGACCTATCTAATAAACCACAGTGACTCACTCTTAAAGTTAAATGGTAATCTAGGAACATCTACGGCAGAATTCAGAGGGAAATGTATCCTGTATTCTAGGTGTTTATGATGCTACACATCCAATTCTAATTAAAAACCAAGATCTCATGTTTCTACTCAGTACTGACCATCCAAAGGAGCAGCCAGGAGCAGGAGCCAGGGAAGAACCAATAGCTCACATTACACAAACTTGAGTTTCTCTTCAAGGTCCCATTTCTTGGCCTCTGGGAAACCCAGTGAGCTGCAGTCAAACTCTTTATCTCTAAAGATCCTCCTTTTCCTTCCTGATTGCACTCCTCTAACATCTCTCTCCTTTCTATAAATCACGTACAAAGCCCAGGTACTTGTCCTTCTGCACATCTGTCCTCTGCTTCTCTTCCTTCCCATGGACATTACTTCTTAGCATCTCTTATCTCCCACATAGCCCCAGTGCCCTTGTTTTTAACTCAAAGTTCTATGCAACAGAAACAATAAAATAAAAGGCTGATAGTATATATGCATGCACCTGTAAAAGGAATGTATACATAGGAAACTTGTATTATAGTCTCAGTAACTTCTTGGAAGAGATGATGACTTTAATCAATTGTTACTATATTAAGAATCTGAGAAAGTCCAGGCTTAGAGAGAGCAACATTATCCATTAGCAATCTTGATTAACAGAATATGTTAGCAACCATCTCCTAGGATGTGTTAACTGGGAGCACAAGTCACTCTAATATGCCACATAGGCACGAGGATTAGTTTGAGAAGAAGGCACTGGAAAAACAGTAGGTGCAAATAAGGCACATGACCATCACTACTTTATAAAAACAAAGGGGGGCAACCTCTGGAACAGGGGTCCCTAATCCAGGCCACACTGACCCTGCCCTGTAAGGAACCGGGCCACTGCCCCAAGGCTCCCACACTCCTGCCTGACCAGGCACCCGGTCTCACACTCAGCAGGCAAAGCCGACTTCAAACCCAGCACCTGAGTGAGGTTTCAGGTTCCATGCCTTATCCGAGAAAAGAGTCCCCAAACCACTCCTCCCCTCCTACCCACATTAAAATTGTCTTCCACAAAACAAATCTCTGATGCCAAAAAGATAGGGGCCCACAGCTCTGGAAGAAGCCCTACCTGTAACAGAATGAAAGTAACTTTCTCACTGCCACTGATGGGTCACTGCTGCAGGGAAAGGTCTGTACTAACACTGATCTTCCCAGCTTTTCCTCAGTAACAGAAGGAAGGTCAGTTTGCTTTGCCACATTTTTGTACTGTATTGTTCTTTGTTCATTTAGTATACAAGAGTTCAGGTATAACAACTTCTTCAGGTCTCCATTTTTCTTAGGGAAGACTCCAACATACAAATAAAAAAATTTATGTTTCTCTTGTTAAACTGACTTATGTCAGTCTAATTCTTAGGTCTAGACACAGACCCTAAAAGTATAGAAAAGATTTTTTTCCTCTCCTGCATAGATAGGATCAAGAATTAGAAACATTAACCTTTGTTCCTTACATATCAAAATAACACATATTGTTAAGAATCTACTATAAAAGTAAAAAAAAAAAAAACAACATGATCACTAAAGAAGTTATTTTGTAAAATACACTAAGTCAATATACTTCTACAATAGGAGACAAAGAGATAAATGATAGGTAAGATTCTAAGGCCACAGTTTACTGTTAGTCTACTGCAGAGATCATGAAAATGCAAAGCCTGATGCTCTAACTTGTTCTCCCCTTACCTCATTCATTTACTTACTTCTGACACTGCATTAGTTCTAAGGGTAAGTGTGTGACTTCAATGTGATATTTAAACAAACAAAATCATTTCCAGATTTGGTTTTTGCCCTCTGACAGAACTTTAGCATTAACCATAATCTTTTCCCACTTCATTATAAAATCTTTACAGCAATAAGATTAGATATTGAGCCCCAAACACCTACTCTAACATTTCTCACTGAATAAAAACACTGAAGCATATTGTGCTAGGACACGAACAGTTTCATAGCTGCATTAGGGAAAGCCTTGCTGTATGTCTAGATCTGAATAAACTGTGGAAAGCCACAGAGGCTGGCCGTCTCCTTCTAAAGCAGCCTCGGGGTTTTCCTCCCAACCGCCCCCGCTCCAGCCTCCTCCTACGCTGCCTGGCTTCCAGTCTCGCTCAGCTGCACACTGCACCCCATACTTGCTGCGGTCCTCTCGGGCTCTCAGGTTTTTGCTCAGCTTGGTGTGTGCATGGACATGAAGAGGGCAGAGCCCTGGGGACTGAACCCAGACCCTTGCATTAAACTACATCTCCACCCATTTTATCTGAGCCAGGTTTTCCCTAAACTGCCCAGGCTGACACTGCGCTCTGTCTCCTGTCTCAGCCCCAGAGAGTGCTAGGATTGCGCTACGTTCAGCTTTCTTGGTGAGAAGATTGATCTATCATGCCCTTAATGTGTTCTTGCCCTCTCCCACCCCTAAACTCTTCACACATTTTCCTAACGTTTGTCATACAGTCATGGCATATTCTGTGTCCTCCACTGAATCATCAGCTCCGGGACTGAGCTTCTCGGGAGCTCGGCCAGTCTTAACTCAGTTTTGTTCCCGCCCACCTCTTCCGACCCATCTGATTATATGTTCAGCATTTTTCTCTTAAGGAAAAAAAAAACTATCCCACAAAGCTAAGCCTCCAGTTAATCTCACTGCTACCATCAAAGGTTCAAAGATTAACACACGGGAGAATAAATTCTTCGAAAAGGAGTTTTTTGGACACTGCACAGAAGAATGCTGCCTGTGAAAGGCGCATTATAAGTGAACAAGATTAAAATGTACAGTGTATGACTTTAAGATAGCTGTCTGATGTCTACATACAATTCCACGGTGCATACCAAGTTTCAAAATTCAGTAACGTCGGCCCTGGCCCCTTCAGCACCTCTCTCACCGCCCTTCTCCCTTAACGGCTTAGGAGAAACAGCAATTTCCAGGCCCCCACTTGTGTTATACAAGACCAAGAAAGGAACACAATCAGAACAAAGAACTCTGATAGATTATTAATATAAAGACACTACAACCAAAGGGTGTGAAGAGGAAAATTAGTGTGCAAAGGAGGATGCAAATCTGGGGCATCAGTCTCATCAGATTAACTAAAACTGTAAACTCCGAAGGCACGAAGATCCATGAGAGTGAAAAGCAATGTAAACGCATGTGCTCTCAGTAACAGCAAAAAAATGGATGAAACCACTGAGATTTCAGTCTTTTAAAAATATGTCTTCCAGGAATTCTCAGAACTCTACACAGGGTTCAACTGTTCATGTCCACTGATGTAGCAAAAATGTACCAAGTATTTAGTAAGTTATGGGCACTTGAGCATGTATCAGTGAACAAAAGGACAGAAAGAGCCAATAACAAATCATACACAAGCAGGCCATGGGTGCTGGAGGGAAAGACAGAAGAAGCGAAGAGACACCCAAGGCCTACGGGCAGCTGTGCACTCAGTGGGGCAAGTGGGTGAGTGAGAGGCAGGTGCTAAGGCCCGGAGAGGAGGAGGCCATCTTACAGACCGCGGAGACTTCTGAAGGGATTTTGATTTTGCATAAGATGAAAAGTCATGAGCGAATTCTAAGTAGAGGTGCAATACTATGTTTTCAAATCAGTGTCACTCTGGCTGCTGGTTGATGTGGGGGACAGGGGCACAACTCAGAGGTTATAGAGAAATCCAGGCAAGACACAGCAGCGCTTGGGAAGAACATGGGTCATTCAGTTTTGTATGTGCTAAGGTTGAGGTAACTACTTGACTCTGCAAAGGGATGATCCAGAATAAAAGAGAAACTAAGTGCTGGATTGTTTGGAGATTATTAAATAGACCTCAATTTCTCTTATTTTAACAAATATGAAAAGTGGCTACATATATACTCTTTTTAAAGCTGGATTATTATGCATGGAATGTTTTATTTTAGAAGCAAATAAATAGGCCTGAGCACTCCATATTTTTGTAAATGCAATCAACTAATAATGTGGCTTTAAATTCATGAAATTTTAAGAAATATTTAGGCTTAATGATTGAGACATCCTGTGGCAATATGCATGCTTTACCAAAATAATTGTGAGCTACAGAGAACGTTGTGCATCAAACCTCTTAAGAGAAAAGAACCACTGGCCTTACATAAGCTATTTTGTGTTATAGCGTAGCAGGGCAGGAAATAGGCCAATATTCAAAGTGGTAAATAAGAAGAAAGACTCATGCTCGAGGGTGGTAGTGATTTGTTTGTCTGACTTGTAGGATTGGTAGGAAGTGAATAAGCCATTGTTTTCCAAGGCCTTAGGGTATTTTCTGAGGCTGAGGCAAAATAAGCTTAGGCTATTGAACAAATCCTTTCAAAATCTATCCACTCCAGTTTAGATCCAAATATAATTTTAATCTCTAATTGAAAATTTGAGCTGGGCATGGTGGTGTACACCTGCAATCCCAGCACTCGGGAGCTGAGGCAGGAGGATGGTTGTGAGTTCAAGACCAGCCTGGGTTACAAAGTAAGCACAAGGGCAGCCTTAACTGTATAGCAAGACCCTATCTCAAAAAAGACAATAAGTAAATAAATAAATAAAGGGGAAAATGTGGCTCTTTCAGTTTTTTAAAACCCACAGGCATTTCTTCAAAAATATTTATTTCTTGGTAAAATAAAAACATTGCGTTTTTTGTTTTGTTTTGTTTTGTTTTGTTATAGTCACTATAAAGGTAGACATGCAACAATTACCTTCTCACCTCCTTAAGTCAGCAAAATAAACAGTAGCTCTGACCTCACAGTCCCAAGGTTTAGTTGTACTCCCTTTTAGTGGGTAAACTGGAGTTTCTCAATTGCAGCACTACTGATATTTTGGTTTGGGTAACGTTTTGTTGTGAGGGGCTTCCCTGAGCACTTTAAGATGCTGAGCAGTATATTTATCTTCTACCTACCAGATGCCATTGGCAACTCTCCCAAGTACCATCACCAAAAAAAAAAAAAAAAAAGGCTAGGCATTATCCATGCTCCATAAAAGGGAATGGTCGGTGCCAAACTTGGCTCTGGCTAAGCAATACTGATCCAGAGTGAGTCTTAATTCAGTGAAATTACAGAGCAACTCCTCTGCCAAGGTGCCCTGGGACCTGGCAATCTGTAAGAGATCTGCTGCGGCCTGGGAAGAAAGGGGTGGTCCCCACTGGAGCTGGCTTCCTTTCTCTGCCTTGGTTACTCAAGTGCTTAGAGTCCGAGGAAGTGAAAAGTAGCTACTCTCTCCACGAAAGGGCAGGGAGCCCCTGCCTTTGGCCAGGAAATCACCGCTGGGTGCTGGATCTGCTTGGCGCTGTTCGGACACCATGAAGCGGCAGCCTCTTCAGGGACGTGGTAGCGCTGCGTGTGGTTTTCCAGGACCGCACGCAGTGGGCTGAGTGGGAGCGTGCGGTGAGGGGCGCTGTCCCTGCAGACTTGCAGTGTGGGGTGTGCAGTCATGCAGGAGAAGGGAAACACACCGAGGTGGAAAGGTAGGACCGCAGCACTCACGTCCTCACCACGTTCACGCTGGCACATTTGCCCGCCTGTGACAGGGTGATTAGGTGATTCAGCCCCGAGGCCTGACTACTGTGACTACCGCACACTTCACAGGCAGCAGCCCAGGAAGGCACACAGCAGGCCCAGCAGATGACCTGCCAGCCCGATCACCAAATCACCATCAGAATGGGACAGACGGTTGCTCTTGCTTATAAGATAGAAGTTACAGAAGTCCAAGTAGCATAAGAGGAAAATACAAAATGTGAGGGTTAAGGACGAGGTTAAAATTTTAGCTGTGGGTGCCAGGGAAGGGCCAGACACTGAAAGATGTTTGGGGAAGGGTGTACCGGGTGACTTAGTAAGAAAGATTCCTCACATTATAGAAAATTGTATGTAATACATGCTTCAGACAGGAAGTAAGTAAGAATACAAATAGCAATATATCTGCCTTACCATAACCACAAAACAGTAGAAAATCAAGGGCAAGTACTGTCTCCATACACACAAGCCTCGTCTGGCACTCAGCAGATCAGGAAAGGCACTGAATTGTTTTTTCTCAATATATTCACTATGAAAAATGATGATGCATCTCCGGAGAAGAGGGTCTAATAATAAAGACCTGCTAGCATTTGACCTGGAAAATTACATAAACTAAGACTGTAGTCACTTCTTATAGTGTTAGACAACATTTGATACTCATCAACTCAGGTCTAATGAGGAAGGTAGAATTTTGTATTTTGCAAATAAAATGGTTTAAATGAGGGCCAAATAGTATTTAACATTTATATTCACAGCATTGTTACAAGGAGGAGTATGGCCGAAAGAAAAAGTTACAAGCTCTTGACTGGGCTAGTTGTTTAGATCACCACTGAATTGATTAAGCTGGCACATTTGGTGCCATGGTGATTTGGCGACCCACCACAAATATAGCTGTTAGAACAAGAGCCAAATATCCTATAATCTAGATGACTATACTTTAAACTCATTTTAAAAATTTCTGAAACCCTTAACAAAGAGAACTTTAAAAAGTAACACCAGTTCTTTCATAGTGTATTCTCCTGTATTTCTTTTTCTTAGCAATAACAGAAACCAAAGACAAAATAAATAAAATATAAATTGATCTTTCTAAAGTACAGTAATCCTGCAAATGCCCAGTATCATTTCTTAGATGAATGTTCAGCATTCATTATAAATGAAAACCTATCTGGAAGAAACCATACATTAAAAGCCATAGTGCTCCACATGTAAAACTCTCAAGAAAAAAAAAAAAGCCACAGTATAGCTTAGCTTTTCTGTTGTATTTAAAAAGACCTTGTTCTCTACCATCAAGACTGTAATTTTGTGTTTCTCAAAATTAATACCTGGTTTGCTAGCAATTTCTTTGTAAAAGGAAATGATCACAGAACAAAGCATTCAGTGCCTTTCCACCATTAAGTTTTATGTTTTCCCCCTTGTTGACCACTTCAGCCTAGATGTAGAGGCTGTCAGCGTTTCATTTCTGGGCTCAACATTTCCAAAAGCCACCTCCAAGGCTGCATGCTAACATTATTCAATCAAGCGCTCAAGAAGTCTGCTACACACTGTCTGTCACAGGATCACCTGACTCAGACCCCTGACATCCAGCAAGTCACTGCTTGCTGCCTTTGGTTGTAAACACATTTGTTATTCAGCTCATTGGGCCCCACACTTGCTTGGGCACAATGTGTGAACAATCATGAGTTAAGGGGACATAAAAACAATGGCAGTAAAGTAAAAAGGACCCCAATACAGAAAATTAAACACTGTTTCAGAGGCAGAGCAAATCCTGACCTCGGCCTGAGGAGGTTCACACACTGACACTCCAGGGTGGGGGTGAGTGTGCGCTATTCCCCCTTCCACAGTTTAACATCCCGCCTGTGGGCTGTGTTCTCCTGGGCACCCTCATCAGTCAGCACTGGGCAACAGCATCTGCTCGCCCATCAACCCAGGGCGCCTACCTACCTTGTGGCTTTGGACTTGGAGCGGAGCGTTTCGCTGGTGTCTTCCCATTTATTTCCTGAGCCTCTTCGGACACATTCTGGTCAATCAGTGTGGTCGTGGTGCTTGTCGGACACAGTGGAACCACGGTGACCTTTGGGCAGGTACTGCCACCTGTGAATTCAGGGAGAAACAGAGGTCAACAGAAAGATGAGCACAGCTTGGTTTTCTAAGTTACATTTCTCCTGACAGCATGAAACCAAAGCAGTCGTAGTTCCAAGGCTAAGGGTAGAAATGCGCTTCCCCCAGGAAGACCCCCCACCTAGGGCACTGGTTACTTGGTGAATCACAGGGACACAGACCACTCTGCAGGGCCTCGAAGGGCTGATGCAGCCGCTGCGAAGGGCTGATGCAGCCACTGCAACGTGGGAGGAGAGGACAGGTGGGGCCTAGTGCTAATCTGTCAGCAGTGATTCTCCCCAGGGTCCATGCTGTCGGCTGTCATCTCAAAAGGGCAGCGCAGGAAAGTACCAACATGACAGCTGACCCGAAGAGAAGATACGCCACACATGGCCTCTCACCCAGTGGCTCACACTCCATGCAGCATCAGGAGAGAGCTCTGAGCCACCATGCTGCCCAGAGGGAAGGGTGAGATCAACAATGACACTGTCAAGTTTAGTTAGAACTCAAGAACCCAGACAACCTTTAAAACACAAAAACCGTGATGAGGCACAGATGAAGGGGAAAGATTCATCTTTTGTTTCTGTATAAGAAGTTACCAAGTTCAATTTCAGAGACCTTTCAGAAAGTTATTTCAGTGTTTGCTCTTTATGTGTATACATTTCCCACTCTTGTGGTTGGCCTGGGGACATTGGCAACAGACCGAACTCTGCTGAAGATAAAATAAAACTTCTACCGGGAATTCACTGTGGCTGAGTCAATGTAGGTCAGTTAAGAAGCTTTCATTGGGAGCTGGACCTGGTAGTGCATCAAGGTAACCTCTGCACTTGGGAGGCTGAGGCACAAGGATTCCAAGTTCAAGTCTCTCCTGGGAAATTTGGGGAGACTCGGCCTCAAAATGAAAAACATAAAAAGGGCTGGGGATGTAGTTCAATAATATAGCACCTCTGGATTCAATCCCAAATAACAAAATAAACATCATTTGATTAGGGAACAAGTTGTGTTTTAACCATCTCTGCGGAACTGGGGATTGAACACAGGGCATTTGGATTGAGCTATAAATATCTCCTTCCCTTTCTCTTTATTTATTTTAAGATAGGATCTCATAAACTGTTAAGGCTGGCTCTGCTTCCCAGAATGCTGGTAGTGCAGAATTCAAAATACCTGAAAAGAGAACTATCAGAGATTTTTAAAACATTAATCACCAATTGAAATAGGAAAAGCTGCTTTAAAAACCCAGTCGGCTACCTACTGAGCCAACATGTGTCCTCTCAACCTAAATGATTAAAGAATATTGATTTTAAAATTGTGTGTGCCAGCTCCCTTTACAATTTATCTTGCTACAAAGATTTTGGAAAATACTGACAGTTCCAAGGATTGCCTGAGAAATTTTTAGAGAACCGGTATGAAAACAGAGTAAATAAGTTTTCAATGGCAAAACTGTAAGTCTGTCAGTTGGGTTAAACGTTCCTCATTCAGAGAAAAGCAAGAGATACAAAGATTATTTGGCAGAATGTTATTAAAATTGGAAACTGAAGAAACAAAGATCAAACCTTTGAATGTCTGAGCTTAGATACCCACTCAGAAGAATCATGATGCAGCAAAATGTGTCCCCAAAACCACAGCCCATCAAGCAACCAACAGAGTCTCTTGGGGGAATTTGGATGTTTTTCCTACAGTAAACCCAAGAACAGCTGAGTATTCCAAAAGTCGCCTGTTGGAGTCTGGAGAAGGACAGCTTGGGCTAGGATTGGTGAAAACTCAAATCCTAGGAAGGCTGGCGCTCAACCATATACAGAGAAAACTGACAGAATCATAAAATGTGATGAAAAAAAAACACCAGGTCAGCACTGCCAGATGATAACATATGAAATGAAATGCATCATAATGTTTCTTCAGAAACAAAACATGCCTCACAAAAATATTGATTTAAAACAAGTCCTGTAATTTCTGGATAGCAACTTTTATGAGTGTGGTAGATTTTTACAAGTGTCACATTTATAGAGTGCCAAAATGCCCATGATAAGACTTCGATCGCACATTTGTTTTGATATAAATTCATGAAGGTCAAGACTTCAGAACCTTTGCCAGTGTTATTAAAGCTCCAGCCAGAAATTCTATTGTGGACCATTGTTTAAATAAAGCAAGCCTTTGAAACCTCGGCACTATCACGAAACATGCAGACGTGGTAAAGGACGGTTAACACTCACATTTTTAAAACCTTGCTGAGAAGAAAAGCAACAGCAAACACTGTGGAGATCACACATAGCTGCAAGGCTTCTGGACTTTGCCCAAAAAAGGGGGAAAAAAAATCAAAACAGAAGCCATCCAGTCATTTACAGGAAATCTGTGGACCTGGGGTATAGGACCAGACAATTCATGGTAAAGAAATTTTGCCTAAAACAAGCAGCAGTTCATGAAAGACTCCATTCACTAACATTTTAGATACCAGTAATAAAATAAAACTACTTGTTTTATTTCTGCAGACAGTCTTTGTTTGGGTGTGGACTGCCTAACTGGGAATTGAAAGCAAAATAGTAACCAGACGGTCCACCCATTCCAGAGAAATTCCACAGTAACCATAGGGGATTGTAGTTCCAAATGATCAAGAAGCACCAGTGACTTACAGTTAAACAGCTATCTTGGGCACAGACCTAACTCATTGCTGTGTGTCAGTCAGTGCGACAGGGGGCACCCTATATATCCTGTCCCAAGCGATCCTGCACTGTCCGTGAGATACCACCTGCCCTTGCTGCTCTCTGCTTTGTAGCAAAGGTTGGACATCTGCTAGCCTCAGTCACTCCAGCACCATCTGACAGCATGTCTGTGCTGAACTGGTACAGTGGCCCTGAGGTCACACTGTCATCCTGTCCCTGCATTTCCATATTCAAAAGTCACCTGAGCCTTCTGAGTGGCAGGTCTTCCCTTCTACTGTTTGCAGAACAGCATGTTGGGATGTCATGTTTTATCCAAGCTTTCTTGAATGGCTCTTTCACATATTCCAGAGGAAAGTTTGCTCAGGCCTGACCTTGTGCCTGGTGCTCTGTGACCTCAGATCACGCCTTCATGGCCTAACATGTGATAATGGTCACAAGATGAGGGAATCTCTGGGACTGAAGGGGGCAGAAAAGGTGGTCTAGGGAGCACAGCATGGCAGGGATAAACCATCCATAAGCACAGAAATAATTTTAAAATAAAAAACACTTTATTTTAAAATAAGGTCAGATTTATACAGGAGCTGTACTCAGGTAGTTTCTTACAACTGTGGCACAGAAATAAAATATTTTATACCTACTATAACCATGGCACATTTATCAAAACATAACCTTTACTGTAAACGACAGCTTTTGTTCAGATTTCACCTATGTTTTCACCAATGTCTTTTTTCCCTGTTACGAGGTGTAATGCAGATAGTGCACTGCTTTAATTATTCCGGGTTGCATCCCCTGGACAGCTCCTTGAGCTGATTTACCTCGAATGACCCTGGCACACTTGAGTATCACACCAAGGACACACACTCACTTCACTTCCTTATGTCCCTGCACAATAGCAACATGACTAATGGATGTCACTTGGAAAGGTGGTGTGACCCAGTGTCATCCATGTAAAGTATACAATTATTTTACCTTTTTTGGGGGTCATTCTAAATAGCCCAGGCTGACTTGCAGTGAGTCCCCTGCCTCAGCCTCCCTCCCTAGGGCTGGCATTATAGGCATACACCAGCATTTTATCCTTTTGTGATACGTGGTAATTCTACTTGTCTTGGGAAATTGATACATATATAAAATACTTGCTTATATGACATTCTTCAATGGTTTTTTCCAATCATCCTTTTGAAAACTCCCCATCTGTCTCATAAATCCTGGATAAAGCTTACATTTCCCATGTGTCACCTAAAATGGCTGGATTAAGAAATCAACTGCTGAACTTTTTTCTTTTGGTGATAACTGGGGGTTAGACACAGAGCCTCACACATAGGTAGACAAGCACTCTGCCACTACACTCCATCCAAGCCTCTCCTTTTTAAAATTTTTGAGATAAGGTCTCCCTAAATTTCCCTGGCTGGGCTGGAACTTGCAACCCTCCTGCCTCAGCCTTCTGAGTAGCTGGAACTACAGGTATGTACCATGATGCACTGGTACCAACTGCATTTTTTGTTTTAAAAAGTCATTAATTTGTGGTTTCAAACTCTCTTGCTAAGGGGAACAAATCTGTAGCTAGGAAATTCATTTCAAAGCACTATGTCAGAGTTCACCACAGTGATAGAGTTGAGTAAAATTATAATAAACTACAAAGAGCCTTAGGGCAGGAAACCTGATGAAGGGTCCCTTTGACTGAAGAACTGTGCATCTAGGAATCTAATCTACAGAAATAGTCCAGGGCATGTAAGGGTATATGGATATTCAGTTCAACATTATGTAAGATATTTAACAAATCAGGAAGATCTCCAAGACATGAGCAGATGAAAGTCAGCAAACTGTACTACAACACATATAGCATGATCTCTGCAGAAAAAACAAAGATATCCACAAATATCAGTAAGCTGAGTATCTCTTGTACAAAGTGCTTCAGACTTGAGAGGGACTGGGTTCCGGAATATTTGCATGAATGTTACTAGTCAAACAGCCCTGATGCCAAAATCTAGAAGCCAAAATGCTCCAAAATCTAAACTTACAAAGAAAATTCTACCTTTTGCTTTATTGAATTTTCATAGCACTTTCAAGAAGTTGTGGATTTTACAGTGTCTAGAGTTCAGATTTGCAGGTCAAGAATCCTCAGCCTGTGAACTTACTAGAAGGGACAGAAAAGGCGGCAGCAAACTGGGTATCAAGTCTGGGGATGTGGTTAGATGATGAGTAGGAACCGTCATGTTTTGCTGTCTAGATACCTGTTATTTAAATCTTGTATTGAAAATCATTTTCTTACTTACATTTAAAAAAATCTATCAAAGCAACAAGTGCATGTATTACAGGGATTTGGGGCGGGGTTTACTTATACAAACATTCATAGCCAGTAAGTACAAGCAGCCCAACTGCCTATCAGTGGATACATAAAATGTGGTGTGTGTTCAGTGGAGTATTATCCTGCCTTCCAAAGGAAGGGAATCTTGATGCAGGCTACTGATGGATGATCCTTAAGGGCATTCCTCGAAGTGAAAGGTCCCAGTATCCAAAGGATAAATGATTGTACTTCTATCAGATACCTGGAATGGTAAAGCTCCTAAAGACAGAAGGCAGAAAGGGGGTTGTTGGGAATGGAGTTACCATTTAATGAGTATTAGTTTGTTTTGCAAAAAGATGCAGAGTTGTGTGGGTGGAGAGTGGGGACAGAAACATAACCATGTGAATGTATTTAGTACCACTAATGATACACTTTAAAATGGCTCTTGCGGCAGATTTTTATGTATTTTTTTAATTACATTCTGTTTTTTAAAAACTTAAAATATATCTATTACATAATTTAGAAGGAAAATCGAGACATACCAAGTTTTTCTTGTCTCAGAGATGAGAAAGCATCCTATTGAAAGCTCTTTGACCCGGAACTGCTGCCCTGGGCTCTGTCTCTACCCATTGCTCACGTTGCCTCGGCGAGCTTGGGCCATCTCAGGCCCTTGGACATGTGGGGTCCTGGTGCACAGCTCCCCAGATCTCCACTCAACTGTCAGGTTTGTGCGTGCCTTGCCACCTTTGCATCTCCACTGGTGGAGATCTGACACCCAGCACCCTCAAATCCAAGCCCCCGCTCCCATCTCTCCCCACTCCACAGCCTCACAAGTCTTTGCACCTCTATGACTCTCATCTATGCCCAGGCAATGCCCCACAAAGCATCTGAAAAGTATTGCTCCTCTCTTATACACAGCCTCTGTGTCAGGAAGTTCTGCTGGCTCTACCTTCACATGTTTCCGGATGGAGCCCATCTAGTCTCGCCCCTCCCCCACCATTCTGTCCCTGACTACTGCACTTTTCAAGTGGGTCCCACTGTAGCCTAAAATTGCATCTTACAAATAGGGACAAATGCTGGCCTCCTTACTGATTGGGCCTGTGACTCCTACCCTGCTTTGCAGCTCATTTTCCCCACAGTACTCATCAGTTTCTGACAGGCTGCTTCAGTTATTTCCTATGTTGCTTGTTGTCTGTCTTCCTGGTTAAAAGTAAGCTCCCAGAAGGTGATGGTCTCTTGTTCTCCTATATCCCAGAAGCACCATCTGTTACATACTAGATGCCTGACAAATACATGGAACAAGTGAATTCTGGAGACTTTAGCCAGTTTATTTGGCTACATTCTTAGTTTTTTACTTCATGAGAGAGATTTTCTGAATTCTGACAATAAAGAAATACATAGTCATATTAGGGTTTACTCTGTATCAAAACATTGTTATTTTGCCTAAAATCTGAAACATTCAAGATTATTCTATACAAGTCCTAAATAATTATAAGAAAAAGTTACACCCAAATTTTCCTCATGTCCCAGGAGCAGATATGTAAGCACCTGGAATTGTGAATTCATGTGTCTGTTTTGTAAAAATAACAGCACCCCCCACACAAAATTCCAGCAATTGACTGACTGATTTAGATTATAATCTGTAATTATACTTATGCTTACTAGAATCAATAAAATTCCCCAGAAGCTGCCAATATTTCAGACTTGTAATCTAATGTTACCTCAAAGAATGTTATGCTGTTGGGTAAAGTAAGTGGCTTGAAATCCTTAGAGTTCGACCGCAATATGGGCTCAAAAGGAGCTTTGAAGATGGGTAACTGTGGCTATTTAATAGCTGCAAAGGCCCTGCAAGTAGAACACAAATGCTTAAAAAGACAACATCATCATTGCATCATAAACATGTACAACAATGTGTACTTGCAACTGGGATAAACATATCTCAGCCCCAAAACACAAGAAAGTATTTTTGAAAACAATGGTGAAGTGGCACCGTGGTGTGCACTACTTGGAAGGCAGGAGGCATGCTTGAAGTCGGCCTGGGCAACACAGGAAGACACTGTCCCCTCAGAGGTGCAATTCTGCTAGATGGCCAAAAACACAGAGCACCTCCTGGCCCACTTTCCTGGGAGCCAACTTTCCTTCCACGCCTTCCATCTGTGCCCAGGAGTGCAAGCAGTGCTGTCCCTTGGCATTACAGTTGTTGAGAAATCTAGAAGATTAACTAAGTAACTCAGCGGCTCTATACCCTGGGGTAGATGAAAAGCCCTTAATGTTCTAGGATGTTCATTGTGTCAATCTGAAAAAGTCAAAACTTTAAGTGATTCATCAGGGAGCCAGGGCCCCTCATTTGTAAATATCCTCAGCCTGTGCACCAGGAGGGCAGGGAGATGGCATGAGTGGTAGCCACCCCTAGGGTGGTGGTGGTGGTAGCCTGCTTATAATATATGGGAGGGAAGAGGCTTGTTTCTCCTTTTTCCTCTTGCTGCTTTCGCTGTCCTCTGTCACCTAGAATTGTGGCCCCTATGCCATGCCACCCTGCCTTGGAGCCAGCAGATTATGGACTGAAACATCCACAAATTGAGAGCTACATAGGCTTTTCCTTCCTTAAATTTGAGTGTTGGTTATTTTGTCTCAGCAACAAGAGAAAAGTAACCAAGACACTTGATGACCCGTGCACCGGGCTGCACTGATGCATGATGGTCCAACCTTCCTTGGCACAGTGCCTTCTCACTGCTCACTACACAAATGGAACTTGAGAAGAGAATTCCTGTTCCCAACTGTGTGCTGATGGCTGTGCCCCTCTTGGCCACTTTCAGCTAAAATGCTGGTGCATATCATGGAAAACTCTCACTACTTCATGCACATCAACACTCTGTGTGTCTCCAGCCATGACTGGTGCAGAGGGAAGGAGTAAAGAGAAACCATAATCAGATACATGTGCTTCTTTGTGCCTTTTGGCAAAGGGCAATTCTAGCTGACAGCACCTTGAGCTAGAGAAGGTTCTGCCGTGCTTGGTCTCAAGAAATGTTTCCCACTCATGCAGCACTTGTTCCCGGTGCTTCCTTCACCGCTCAGCATAACGGACAGCACAGCAGAGACTGGGCTACAGGTTTGTTGACTGCCCTACATGCCTGTTGCACCGGTGAGACGGGGCCCAAGAAGCTACCCTCATCAGACATCGAGCTCTCTACCAGTCACGCTTTCCGCCACTCTCCCAGGGTCCTACCAGGTGTGAGTTTTGATTCTCTCAGGACTCCATCAGGAAATCCTCAGCGCATCCTGTGCACTTGGGCCTTTTCCACTTATGCCAGATTTATACTCAGGCCATGATCAAAAGGCAGCAGCCTTCCCTGATCCCCAGAAGCATGACATCTGGCCAACCGCACTAGTTATTGTGCATTAGTAATGCTCAGTGTGCTCGAACAGCAATTTAAACATTCCATGAGTCACCCCGTAACATTAACTCATCATTTTGCTGAGTTCAAATCCTGGTTTTGCCATGTCTGCTGATCCATAGGGGCGATCAACTGAGTGAGTTTCTCCATAGTTCAATTTCTTCATGTGATGAGAATTCACAGGATTCGATACACCTCAGAAGGCTACTACAAGGACAAGAGTTGGCATGCAATAAATGCTATATTTCCAATGGCTTTTAGCATCACTCTATAATACACAATGATGCACAATGCCATGGTAGTGAGGGGTGATCAACATCTCTCCCTCCAGCCCAGGAGCCTGACTGCCACCATCACTGCCTCCTCTTCCTCCACTCTCTCCCCCACCTGCTCTACCTAATTCCACATAGACTCCCTGTGCCTAAATCTGACCATCTGACCAGTAGCTGTTCGTGCCACTTCCTTCTCTGCTGATCCCTGGGGTGATCAATACAATATTTTATACAAAGTGTGACTCTTTTCCAAATTTATAATGAACCACTGACAAGTAAATACAGAGCTCATGCAAACATGAATCTCTTGTTTAGCAGTATTAGCAAAGACACAATGATGTTTGACAGTTGACAAAAACTAGAATTTCTTTGCAAATGATGTGAGCTCCAAATGGTTTCATACTATTGTCTTTACAGTGTTTCAATATTATAAAAAAAGTGTCCTGGATTCCATTCTTTTTAAAATTCCATTTTCACTTCATTTGTTATGATTAAGTGCCTATGACCACTTTTTTAAAAAAACTTAAATATTTAATTTTAGTAGCAGTTATATTTATGCCTCCAAATTACAAATTACTCTGTAAGCACTGAGGATATCCAATAATCACTGGCAGGAAGGGTAACCAAAACTTAGCAAGTTTCCATTTTATTTTATTTTATTATTTCCCTCCCTAATTAAATCTACTGTGTGATAATCCCTTAATTAAAAGTGCCTGGCACACAGCTAACTCCCTAGGACAGAATCCTTACCTGCAAGTGATTTCTGGTGGTGGGGCAAAAACATGCACGCAATGCCTAAGGATGGGGACGGCTGGCCCGGGCAGGATGACAGAAGGGAATGTAAGGAGAAGGGAAGAGGAGATGAGTACATGCTGAGGAGTCAGTCTAGACTGGTGGCCCAAGGAGGCCTGAGGAGGAGGAAGCAGGTTGCTTACTTAGGGCCCCACTAAGTAACAGGGAAATGGAGGTTTCATTATAAGAAGAATGCAACTTGTGTGCCGAACCCAGCACCCATTGAGGCCACCCAGCACACAGCCAGCCCTGCGGTGCCCCTGGGTCAGCTCCCCAGACACTCTACACTTACAGGTTTCAGACTGATTCCCTTTGGATGTTTCCTAAAATGCCATTTTATATACCTTAGGGAGGGGGACCTGTGGGCAACAGTGCTCTGGCTATGATACATTCACTATCTCTTTTACTTTTGCTTTCAGTGATCATGGATTAAGTCACTTGTTCTTCATCAAAAGATGACTAATTTACTTCTTGATGTCATGAGCAGCAACAAACTGCAGTCAAGGAATTATGGGGGGGGAGGGAGTAGAAGAGCGCAGGGGACAGCCTGGGGAGCTTTCTAGGGTGAGGGTTCCTGCAGAACCCCAGAGCTAGGAATGCTCTCCTAAAAGACCTAGCTGTAGTCACAGCACAGGTCACAGGCGCATGACCACTGTGGGACTGGCCCTGGAATGTCCCACAGTGTCTCGAGCTGCCTGGCCCTGGCACCATGGCTGTTGTTTCCTGTGCCTTCTACCTGCACTCCTGCCTCCCAAGTCTCTACAGTGACCCCAGCCACCCTGGTGACCCTGAAATCCTAAACTGAAACTCAGACCTGTTTGGGGTCTTTAGACCTGGCACCACCGCGCTCTGACCACAGAGGTGGCCCTGGGGACGGGACCCGGGACCTTTCCATGCTAGGAGGCTGCCAACCTGAACAGCCCCTGGCCTCACACTCAGCTGAGTCCACACTCTACACCCCGCCCCGGCTCAGCATTCTTTCCATCTCCCTCTTTCACCTGTGAAATCCCAGTCTAGGCAGTCATGTGATAACCACAGTGACGCTCCAAAGGAAATTATTCTCTCTTAGCAGTGGTTGGTTATAAAATCAATCTGCTTGCTTCTCAAAGCACAGGACATAAAGTATTATAATAACCACTCGGCGAATAGTAATAGTATAGGAGTAGAACAACACAGGCAGTTTTACTTCATCTAGACAAGTGTCATATAAGACCTATGAATATAAAAGCACATCACCTACCTTTAACAGATATAATGTTCCCTTGTATTATCTTCCTGTGGGTTAAAATCCAAAGATCAGGCAAGACACTTCAATGATAAGAAGCTGGACATCTTCCTGAAGATTTATAACACACACACCCCCAACAGAGAACTAGAATGCCCAATCCTCCCTGATTGGAAAGGTAAAAATAAAAAGGGCCTGGGTTTCATCCTCAGCAGGAAGCGGGTGGTAGGGTCCCCCTCAATCCCTGAACAAGAGAATCTGTGTGAATGTAATGCTCTGCAGAGCTTTGGGCAGGGATGACTAACAAGACACATGTTTTTCTGGAGCAAACAGTAAAAAAATATTTATCCTTAATGTCACAGAAATATATTAACACCCATAACGGGGTCTCACAGTGGTTTAAAACTTTTACAGTTACAACAGACTTGCTACTACTATCCTTACTGTAATTAGTAACAAAGGTAATGGTATCGAACAACCATCCTTGCTATCCCAAGTGATGGTGTGCAAAGCACATTATACAGCATGCTTTATCTGCTTCTCTTAAGACTCCTAGGAGATAAAGTGTGGCAGGCATCTTTATGTCCAGTATAAAAATGACTGCGGTGTCAAGCAGTTGAACTGATGTCCAGCATCCTGCATTTAGTCCAAAGGCCCCTTCTGGACAGACTCCAGCCCTGGCTTTCTACCCAGCAGGTAATAAGTGATTACATCTCTGTTATATCACAGCTACTTGCCTTGATTTCAGCCAAGAAGGTCGCAAGAGAGGAGAACTCAGTCTTCACTTGGGACAAGTCAGTAGATGAAGACAGGGTGCCAGACTGCTGCATCTGTCCTGGCTTGGAACCTTTCTCACTGCTTTTCAGTTCCTCAGACTTCTGACACCTTTCCCGTTCTGCTTCCCATTTCTGACCGACACCTGGCTCTCAACTCTCCCACAGTGGACAATGGCCACTGTCTGTGGAAACCAGGACTCCAGCCACACCAGCCTGGGCCCAGTTAGCTCTGGCTCTGCAGACTCTCTGGGCCTGACCTGGTCCTCCGTTTGGACAGCTCAGAATAGCTCACCAGGTGCCTCCACACATCTTATAACTCATCATCCTCAGCCTCCCAAGGACAGAGGGCTGCACGCCGTGATGTCTCTGAGGGAAGATGGCTAAGCATGGTAGTAGGTGTAAGTCACGCCTGGCCCTTGAGTCCAGGCCACTGCTCTTTCCTCTATGACCATCGGGCCCATGTTTGGCATCAGGCATGGCTTCATGGTTTAGAACTGTATTTCCAGTATGGGGGGGTGCTGTAAGAACCCCTCGACTCCATTACCATTCATAAGTACCATAGGAGCAGTAAACCCAAATCAATTAAAATAGTTTTGACAAATAATAGTCACAGAAATCATTAAGGCCCCCAAGTACATCACAAAACCAAGTACTCCTGAGATGTTTAAATAAAGTCCTAGAATGTGTTCTTAGAAATTACAAGGTAACACTGACTGTCCACGAGTGAACAACAATCTCCAACTCACTTCAAGAATGTTACCAAAACTCAAGCAGTTGCATCCTGCCACAGATCTCCAAGCATTTTCTCCCCATAGCTGCGATGTGTGTCAGCCTGGGGCTGCGCATGTGCATGAACTCAACAACAGCAAAGGGCCCGGAATGGGATCAGTAAACGACAAGCACAAAGCAGGAGCAGCAAAATGGGTCTCAATCAAGAGTGTGCGGGCCGTGAGTCAAAGGCAGCTGGGCTGTGCTTCTGTTTGCGGAATCTGACCAAAACCCGGCCACACGCATGCAGGTGTGTATGCGTGCACTGCGCCTCTCTACCCAGGAAGAGCTGAGCACTTGCCACAGAGAACATAAGGCCTGGCAAATGCAAAGTATTTATGAGCTGGCCCTTTTCAGAGAAATCTTAGATTCTGAACAATAAATTGAACCTATACATTAATGTCACATTTGCTAACCTTGCTTCTGGCCCCAACTCACAGCGTGACGATGGCCAGGTGAAAACCTCTGCTCTTGGGGAGCTCAGCAGAACTGCTCAGCGGATCTCGGTTTGCACTCTGCTCTGGGCTGCATTTAGCACACTAACAGTGCTAGGATATAATTTTAGTTTCTCAGTGTTCTGAACCCTGCATGCCAAGCATGCTATTGTGTCAGCAGCTGCCTTCTGAACGCATTCAGCCAGAATTATCCTGCTGAGACCTGTGGGTCAGTAGCCCAGGGTCACCTATCACACTAAAATATTACAGACTGGTCAGTGGTTCTCAACCACAACTGCCGTGACAGTCACTGTGGAAGTTTAAAAAAAAGGAAACTATAGTACTTAAGTTCCACCCTAAATTTCTTAAATCAGACTCTCAGGTGGGCAGTTATCAGTATATTTTAAAGCATCCCTGCCGATTCTGCCTATCTTGCTGTTATAATAATAGATTCAGACCAAGTCAGTATTTACAGTGGAAGCTGTGTGAAAAGAATACCATGATTTTTGAATAGTTAGGCTAAAATTTTGCAAAATTTAAAAATGTTAGTAAACTGTGAAAACTTACTGATGTATTTTAACGGAAAGGTTCACAGCACCATGTGACTTACTTAAGCCACAGCCAACATTTAGACACCAAGCATGAAACCTTCCGAAGTAAGATTAGCTGGTTTTAGAACCTATTTATGACATGATAAAATACGGCGTTTGATCTTTGTCTGGATTCTGACAAACAGCAAGCAGCTCCTAAGACTCCTGGGATTTCCTGTGATGGAAGTGATAGGAGTGCCCTGTGTCTTGCAACAGAAGTCTTAAAACTCTTGGGATTCCCTGGATGAGAGGAGTTCCTGTTCTAAAGAGGTGATGCTTGGTGAGCCCCTCCATGACTCCTTGTCTTCCAAGCTACAATCAGGGGCCCAGAATTCCCAGCCCGGTGGCTCTGCACCTGGTGGGGAGAAAGAAGGCTCCAGACTGGGTTAATATCAGCTATGCCTATGGAAGGTCACCTGTCAGTGGCAAGGTTCAGAGAGCTCCAAGATGGGGCAGGCACCCACACACCCAGAGAGCACCCTAACTCCACTCTTGGAAACCTTCTTCAGGACCTCACCCCCACATGCACTTCATGCATTTCCTTCATCAGACCCTTTAGAGTACAGTGGAAGTGTCCGTAGGGCAGCTTGCTGAGCTCTGTGATCCATTCTAGCAAGGTACTGAACCCTAGGACAGGGCCATAGGGACACCTGAGGGTGGCCGGCTGGTCATAACTGTGGGCTGCTCAGCGCTCAGGATGAAGTCAGAGTGCGAGCAGCTCAGGAGGCCACACAGGCATCCCCAGGGGTGTAGCACCAGAACTGGAAGCAGAAAATCCTAGCTGGTGTTCGGAGAGCTAGTTGTTGGTGTGAGCAAACCTCCTGCAAGTCTGATATCAGCACTCAGCATTCAGGAGGCTGAGGCAGGAGGATCATTGCGAGTTTAAGATCAGCCTGGCTAAAAGTGAGCTCAAGGTCAGCCTAAATTGCACAGTGAGACTCTGTCTCAAAAAGAAAAACAAAGTAGTCTGTGTATATTAGGTCATAACTGGAAAAAAATCTGGTTTAGATAAAAAGTCACCAGTTAGGAGTCTCAATAACTCAAAAGAAGGAAAGTATTTATGACAGTGAGAAAGAAGGAAACCTCTGCTCTGCAAAGAGAGACTTGTGCAGCCATGAAATTGAAATTTTTGAGCAGGGCATGGTATATGTACATACCTCTAACCTCAGCACTTAGGAGGTTGAGGCAGGAGAAAGGTGAATTTGTCAGTCCGGAGTATATACTCAGACAGTATCACAATAAAAAAAAAAAAGAAAAGAAATTACATTTTTAAAAACTGACTTCCTAAATGTGAATGAAATGAAAAAAGATGTAGGAAAAAAAACTTGAAGGGCAAAAGTAGCTACAGCTGACTCTGGTTTATAAATTGACTTACGTCTTGGCCTTTTCTCTCCCTCCGCCCACCGCCAAACTATTTTCCACTTATTCACAACAAATTCATCTGCATGTCCAGAAAGAAGAGAATCTAACTAGCTAGCATTGCCTAAGTTTTGACAAGGATGCTGTTAAAACCAATTATAACTGTTTTTAATTACCCAAACACGAGGAACAAAAATGACCAACTGTTCCTCCTAACAAAAGGGAAAACAGTTTCGCGACTAAATCCTGCTAAATTAATTCAGCTGTGAAGAGAGAGAAGCAAGATGAGGGCATTTGCAGGTGTGAAACCTCTGGCGTTTGGGGAGAGACATATTGCCAGGCTGGAGAAAATCATGGCATGATAATTACTCTTTTAGGACTCAGTCTAGTGAACACAGGGACATTTCCTACCTTGTCACCATTACTCTTTGAATAATTTGGCGATTTCACACTCACAAGGTATTAAATGAATCTTTTCTTTTTTGAGGGGTGACAAGGCTAAGGGTCAAACCCAAGGCCTTATGCATACTAGGGAACTGTTCTACCCTCCTCCCCAGGGGGAAAATACCTTCTTGTGCCAGTGCCCAGCTGCAGTCTCAGCTACCTAGAAGGCTGAAACATGAGGATCACTGAAGCCCAGGAGTTCAAGACCAGCCTGGGCAATACTGCAATACCAGTCTCAAACAAAAATGAAAAGAAACGCAGAAAATGTTTTATTGGCTCAATATTTTTATCACTATTTTATGCTCTAAATTAGCAATTCTGATGGAAATAAATCAAGCAAATAAATCTACTGGGCAATATAAATGGAGAAAAACATGATATTCCATATAAATTGGCATTTATAACAGTTCAATGATTGTGTGAGGGGGCTTGCATTTCTTTAAAAATCATTAATCATTTTCAAACTTTATACATTTCCTTTTACTACAGTTTCAGTAGATCCATATTCCTAAGAAGTCATTTGATCTAATAATGTACATCATTATGATTCATATCAAGTATATTAGATAGCAAAAAGCACATAGATTTTTAACTACTGGCTGTATATGAACAATTATGAAGAAGTAATTCTAGATTGGTACTTTTTATAAACAATCTTGCTTCAGATTTTTCTATCTCCCTCCAGCAGGATTATTTCAAAAACAGAAATGACTTAAATGCAGTAGGAAAAAAAAAGAAAACACAAAACACGGCAATGTATTAGCAAAGCATAAATATGCAGCGAAACAACAAATTTCTCTTTATCATGCCATGATTTTCTCCAGCCTGGCAATATGTCTCTCCCCAAACGCCAGAGGTTTCACACCTGAAAATGCCCTCATCTTGCTTCTCTCTTCACAGCTGAATTAATTTAGCATCTAAGACCACACACTGGGTTCTCCCCTACCCCTTGTGTCTCAGGAATTCAGATGAGCTTAGCCTCCTCTGCTAGCAGTGCAGAGAAACTCGGTGCAGACACTGCTCATCAAGGGTGAGAAGGAGCTGCCAAGCAAGGAGTATTTACCCTTTAAAAGAGAATTGGGAACAAATGGGAAAGACCTTAAGTATTTATAATTATTATCTTGTCATATATTTCTGCTCGTTTGGTTTTAAATTTCCTAACAGAAAAAGAAGGCATATGAAAATCAGAAATGTACTCATTCACTAAATATCAACGAGCCACCAGTATGTATCAGCATCTAACCAGCAGTTACCTTCCTGGACCCTAGAACAAGAACAGCACAGTGAAAACTGCCTTTGTGTGACATGCTGGATTGAAAAATGCGACAAGGGATGCAAAACTGTGAAGAGAGGATGCTGGGTGCGGGCGGCCATGACTGCCTATGCAAGGGGACCAGGAGCCTACACTGCTGAGAGGACTGAGGGCATATGTGTGATGCCACTGGAGTCCTGCAGCGGGGCCTGGCTGGGGTGTACAAGGAGTAACAGGAGCAGCCTTGGCTGGCTGGGCGCATGCCTGCTAACAGGCAGGGGCTGGGGGTGGGGGGAAATGCTGTTCCTCAAAGGACTGTGGTAACAGTCTCCTCCAGCCCCTAGTCCTGGGGATTGAATTCAATCCTTTAGCATGGTGCCACATCCCCAGGCCTTTCTATGTTTTGAGACAAAGCTCATCAAGTTTCCCAAGTGGAACCTGAACTCGCAGTCTCTCTGCCAGAGCCTGCCCAGTGCTGGGATATCAGGCTTGTTTCCCATGTTGGATGGTCCCATAGTGGACTATCCAAGGCACTCAGTGTAACCCTCACTCTTAATCCAGAGTAGTAACAGTAGAGGCCACTGATCTGGTCAATTAGATAATTCTTGAAGCAGGATTTATTAAGCAGATTGAGTATGCATAGGGAAAAAAATTCAAGGAAGACAAAAGATTTCAGCCTGATCATAACAAATAATAATTCCAGGATACGCCGTGAACAAGAGAACCATGGTGACATATACACTGTTTTTACTAATTGTTTAAGTTTTTAAAAAATCTTGTCTGCATTTATTCTCAAAGACAGCAAAATTCTCTTTCTCCAGGCCAGATTTTAATAACCACCACACAGAATGACCAATATCACATTCCTCCCAGTGGAGCTTTCCTTCTGCCTGTCTCGATGATGTACATCCAGCCACACACAGAACCAGACCAGCACTGGGCCTTATCAGGTCCAGAGGTGGGGGCCACCAGAGGACAAACAGACCCAGTACAGAGAGCTTTACAAAGGTGTACCTTCCAATAAAAGCAAGCTCCTTATTTCATAAAACCAAAAGGCACCCAGAGTAAGGATGATCACAGAAGGGCAGTCAGCGAGGGAGAAGGGGTGGATAGGCCTCTTTATTTTTGGAATGAATGAATTCAACTTTTCCCTGAATTATTCCGGCAGCCTACCTACTCTTGACTTCCAAATGTCTCCTCTGGTATCTGAGGGGAGTTAATAAACTTCAATCTTCACCTTGTTCTGCAACTGAAGTTATAAGTAGACCTGATGCATATTAGATGAAGGCCACATTACCATCCCTCCAAAGAACAGCTCAGTACTTCCACCTGAGTCTTCCATGGTACGTGATCCTAGTACATGTTTTATGAAAAAGAGGTTTGCCTACAAGTATAAGCTTTAAAAAGAAAAGTCTTTTCAAGTTATGAAAACAACAAGATATACATAGAACATGTACACTAAATATGCATTCTTAACTTATTTTTTTCTTGATAGCAATAAAAATCAGCAATACTGGTAGGAAGTGCTGTATTACTATATTTTCTGCTTAAAAATTTTTTTTAAAGGAACTTGTACAGCCCACATTGTTGCACACTCCATGCGGGGTGCTGTCCTTTAAAGCAGAAAGCAGAACAGCAGTTTGCCCAAGTGTTCAGCACCGACCCCACCACCAGCCTCTCACCTCTCCATCTCAGAGAGGTTCCAGGGTGGATGGAAAGGGTCCAGCTAGCTCTGAGTATTCGGAGATGGAAGGAGGAGAAGTTATTTTAGCAGAAAGAGAACTTCACTGATGAGGAGAGAAAGAAAACAATTTTCCCTTTTACTGCATTTCTTCTTCTTTTATTAAATTTGAACTTCAGGGTTAGGAATATAGTTTAGTGGTGCAAGTACCTGCCTGGCAAGGATGAGATCCTGAGTTTGATTCCCAGTACCAAAAAAACAAACACAAAAATTTTGAACCCTTCACATTTGTTAAGCCCTGGTGAACCCTGAACTTCACAGAAGCATGGTGGACCCTGCAAAGGGATGCAGCTTCTGCCCGGCAGTGGAGGATGGAGGAGCAGGGCCGGAGGGACCAGACTGCCCAGCCCCTTGGCCACCACCAGAAGCCAGGAGGCCAGCCAGCCAGCCTGAGCAGCTACAGCTGGAGCTCACTGTCCTGCAGCAGGGCTGTGCCTGACCATACCCAGGGGCTTTCACTCACACTGCTGGACACCGAGAAGCCGGAGAAAGGAGGGGGACACCACAACCAAGACACCCCACCAGCTATCACAACTGCCAGTTCCATGGTTCAGTTCAGCTGGGTGAGCAATGGAGGCTTTCCTTGGGGAAATTTATATACTTGCTGAACCAGTGGGAAAAATAGCTTAACAAAATGAACCCATTTCAACTTTTATAAAATATTTTTAGCAAATACTTCCTGTCACATGTTTCCATTTTTACCACACAGTGGAATTTCATTTCTATTTGCAGAACTCAGTTTCTCATTAATTAGCTCTCTATTCAAGGAAACCAAAGCTATTACTAATAACTTTTTAAAAACAAATCTGTGCCTATCACTGCAATGTTATCTTATATGGAAAAAGAAGGAAGGCTCATGCCTCTGAACTTTGCCAAGACAAGACTGGGAAAGTGGGAATGTCTGTCTGTCTGTTTGTCTTAACAGAACAACTCAATGAGTTGCAGTAGGAGCATCAGTGGTAAACATTTAAATGTGTTCACATCAGAAACAAGAAAAAAAAAAAGAAGAAAAGAAATGGAGAGACTTTTCCTTTCTGTGTCTGTATCCTTTTCCCTTAAAGACAGAACTGTCAAACTTTACAAATGTATTTCTCTGACTCATTGCTACTATCAAACAAATGTGGAGCTTTGTGTTAACCCAGAACAAACTTCCTGGAAAAGCCAGAAGCTATGAACAGTACAGATTTTTAATCTTGAAGCTGAAAAAAAAATGTGAGGCTTTTTCTCAACTTTAAACCAAAACCAGATCCTGCCGGCTTACATCCCTCAGCACGAAGCCTTCGGTGATCCCCATGCTATGCTATAAAACGAAACCACTTACCTTGCTCGATGGACATGATTCCACAGTCTGGCAAACAGTGTGCTCTGGGAGAGCAACAAAAGATCTGGCTTTTCTGTGTTACAGTCCACGTGATAAAATCCTAGTCCTGGACATCAAGCAGTGGGGCATCAGGAGATCACCAAGGGTCAGCCAGGAGTGCTCCTGGTGTGCTCCTCAGAGCATTCTCAGAACTTGCTGCCTCAGAGACAGCCCCCTGCACAGCAAGATGCCACACCTCCCCAGGGAAGGCTGTTGCTGGGTTCTTCAAGAGACTAAGCATCTGCAGATGCTCACTAAAACCCACAGCACAGACCTTCAGATGCACTAGAAAGACGGCTGGGAAGGGGAAGGTTTATAAACTGACTAAGGCCTGACCTAGGAGCAATGCTCTCAACTGCTCACATGAAAACAGTTGCTTTCCCTTTTAGCTGGGTCCCTGCACTGGATCAAAGATGTCAGACACTCAATTCACCAGGTTAAGGTATTAAAATCTCTCCTTTGAATGTCCCCAAATGCTATTTTGCTACTTGTAGCTTTACTTTTTATCAGCTTCTGTGAAATAACAGCACAGAATGCATAAGCACTATGTGTCAGTTTCCCAGAAGAAAACAAGTTTCATATTATCTGAGAACACTGTTTAACTGATAAAATACTTATGGCCTGTTTCTATATATCTCTATAAATTGAGATAATCTGATTAGTACTTAAACATTTTCTCAGGCCCTTGAAAATTTAGGAAATGTCAGAATTAAAATATTTATCAAATCCCAGTGAGGTGACAGCCCTCAGGCTATGCACCACAAGAGGCTCTGGCGGCAGCCTCCTCTCCATGTGTCTGACAGTGGTCTCGATGTGTGGTACACGCCACTCACCCAGACGGCTGCGGGCACATACCCTGTTCCGCGTTGGGGGCAGCTGGTGTGAAGTAGAGCCACAGAATTTGAATTTCAAACAGCACCCTGGTTTGAGGGAACACCTGGGGAACCACACCTTCAGAACAACTGGGCCAGCCTGCCTGGTCTCAGCAAGGCCTCAGAGCAGGCAAGTGCCCACCCACAGAAATCTGTCCATGTCAGAGGACAAGAGCCAGGAGTTCTCACTGCATCACACATATGGGACACTCAGAAACTTACACTTGCCTGTCAGAAAATGGGGGTCATCAATCTTTTTAGTAAAAGTGATAATATTTAGTTAATTTGCTTCTAGCAGCTAAAGATGTGGCTCAGTGGTAGAAAACCTCCCTAGCATACACAACACCCTGGTTCTGCCCCCAGCACCACAACAAATAAAGCATCATTTCCATGTAAGGCAGGACTAACTTTTACAACTAATAAAAAATAGAAAATTAGAATACAGAAAAATGAAATCAAGGAGCAGAAATCTGAATTCTTTTATTTCCTTTGCAAACTCTATCCATGTGTTCAAGTTTCACCATGGCAGAGAGACTGTTAGATTTGATTCCAAGACCACTTAACTCTGGCAAATTTTAGTAATGTAAAAACCAGAATGTTTCTCAGTTACAAAAATGCCCCAACATCTGTGCTTCCTAAGCCTTTACAGCAGCATTTAAATTATAGTCTCAAGTTTGGTTTTAAGCAAATTCTCCCATTTCTGTTGTGACGGCTAACATTACTTTGTGCCAGGTGTTAGGTCAAACATGTAGCATTTCATTAGCTTTGCACTGTAAGGTAACAATTTATTATCATTTCATAGAAGATGTTAACTCATCACCATTTTACAGAAAATTAGGTTGACAAAGTTAAAAATCTTGGCCATTCATTCTGATAAAAGGACAATCTTTAAGAAATTGAAATTGCATTTCTACAACAAATTAAGATCTAATGGTATTCATTTTTTTCTTTGTAGAGGAAAGTCTGAAAACCAAAACATGGTTTATACATAGGAAGTGATAATTAAAATTCAACCAGTTTATACCTGGGGCTAGAGGTGTGGGACAGTAGAAAAACAAGGTACTTAGCATGTTCACAACCTTGGGTTCATTCCCCAACAACAAAAGACACAAACTATTGCCCACAAGTGCATAATCTGCAATTTTATTCAGCATCTACCACAAATGTAAAAGTAAATTCTAGGTGACTCAATTCCAGGCGTGGCAGTTTCCAACACAGTTAAGCAGGCACTGGCTATGTGGTCCAGCAATCCCAAGTCCTAGGCACTGATCCTCACAAAAGCCCGAGCATGTGTATTTATGGGAACTTTATTCCTAATGTCAGGTGCTGGTGTTTAACTGGTAAATGGATAAAACACACTGAGACATCCCACAGTGGTGCACTACTCAGCAATAACAACAATGAACGAGGGATCTCGGGCGAGTTAGAAGCCAACTTAAAAGCTAACTTTATAGTAAGTGATTCCACATAGCACTCCAAAAAAGCTGAACTTACAGGGATAGGGAACGGACCCCTAGTTGCCAGAGGCTGGTGGTGGGGAAATAACAGATGACAGAAGGATGGAAAAGAACTCTGGAAGATCATGTTGACCTAGAACGTAGCCATGGGAGCCACTATGGTGACTTCTCAAGATACATATACTTTTATGTTTGCTTTTATCCTCTTTTTCTCTTGTTCTGCCCAAGTTTGCTCCACAGATCTGGTTTCTCCCATACCCATTCATTCTGTACTTTTCAAATAATTTTTTTTTTGCCATCATTTTCGGCTTGTCTCATCTAATGATTGTCCAAGGCAAGTAGAATCTGAACTACTTTTGATTGGTGAGCCATTTCTGAAGGAACTAAATACCCATAATTGAGAGAGCAGTCAATTGCAATTTCACTGTGGTGGTAGTGATTACAGGACTACATGCCTCTGTCAGTGGTCAAGATCTACCATAGAAAGGATGAGTGTCTGCTTTGTAAATTATCCCTTTTTAAAAAGGAGTATAAGCAAATGTTCTTTTAAAAACTGGATTAGAAAAGTGAGGATTTGTCTTGATAATTGCAAATGCAAACCTTAACGAGGTCTACTACATGCACTGCCTTCTCACTGGTTAAATGTACCTGTTTTCTATAACTTTCAAAAATCTTATCAATTTCAAATCTTGATTGAATTCCTTAGTTCAAGTAAACACCTGAGCTCCACACAAAGTCCAATCGGGAACATTGAATTCGTGATACCACACTGGAAATGTTTATGCATTTTAGGAAATGTTTATGCATTTTAAAATTATTTCTTAATAGATATCAATCCTAGAAGAGATTTAAAATCCAAGTGTACTACTCACAAAATATCTCGGTGCAGTGGTGGGCTGCCACCCAGCCCTCCCCTGTGTCACAGAGGTGGTGTCCCTGCAGGAATTGCACCTGCAGGAATTGCACCGAATGAAGGACACACAGAGTTCTGCCAAATACATGGTTATTTCATAACAGTTTGGTTTTTCAATATACTGAACTTACATTAGGGGAGCTTATTCTATTATCTTCAATAGTTTACCATTTATAATGGAAATGCTCTAACAATCAAGATTTTTCTGTGCAACCCATACTTTCTGAATTAAAATTTATAAATCTAGAATGTTTAAAAATAGATTGGTGACTAAATTGTCTGCATTAGCATTTTTACTTAAAGCTAACTGGCACGTCATCTGTTATATCATTGAAAATTTCCATGTATTAATGGCAAACCTCAATTTCATAAGCTACGATACTAATAAACATATTTTGACAATAAGATAAAAGGGTTACTATATCACCTGGATGTATTTAATCATTTTCAGATCAAAACAAAAGTAGGAATAGTAATGAAAGACTTCTGATATAAAACCCTCACACTGATGGTCCAGTATTCAATTTGAGGAAATCCTCATTTTTATAGAAAGAATCTAATCTAATTTGAATCTTAACCCACCTTGTACTTGTCAGTATTCAAATAACAATATAATAAAAATTAAATAACAACTTGGTATTAGAACAATTTTCTCACTCACTTAAAATAACATATTAACAAATAACAACCAACTGATGCACCACTTCCATTTTGCATGTCTGTGGGTCCTAATGAAACAGGGCCTGGAAATTCTTGAACGCATGCCAGGTAAATTCAGTTGTTTGAATATTTTTTTTACTAAGCTTTTTATACAGATCTTCAAAGGTTCAAACTTTGAACCTTTATGCTTTTATTTAAAATAGGCAACAAAAACATTTCCTAGCCAAGCACAGTGACACATGCCCGTAATCCCAAATACTCAGGAGGCCAACACAGCAGAATTGTAAAATTGAGGCCAGCCTGGATAACTTAACAAGACAGAGTCTCAGCATAAAAATTTTAAAAGGGTTGGGGACATTGCTTAGTAATAACATTTGCCTCACTGACATGAACGCGGCCCTGGGTTCAATGTTGAGTACTGCACCCCAAACTCAAAACAAAAAACCTTTTCTTTTACCTCTCTAGTTACATTTCAGTTAAAATTGCAACCACATAGTATGCCTAGGCCCAGGTCAGTACCCCTGGGTCGGTGGGAACACAATTCTAGGTTCAGCTGTTGCCCCTTCAGTTCCAGCATACATTGTGGGAGCCCAGGGATGGCCACAATCTTTCTAGTGGTAGGAAGACAGGGCATAGTGGACAGTCATGAGTTCCATAACAGCTCCGTCCACAAAGGCCACATACACAGCCCTGCTGTTATAAGATAATGAAACTGAGGAATTCCCACTGCCTGGTGACAGTGCCACACACTTCTCACTCACAGCTGTGGGGACACTGGCGCAGACAGACTTAGTGCACAGCTATGTGCAGTGCCATGGGGGACCAGACACTTGAAAATAAGTGACTGTTACTGGTTTGAGTATTTCTGTTATTTCAGGAGACACTCTTCCTACTTAATGTTTAAGGTTAATGTAAAAGAATATGCCCAGTTATGCAGGTGGCAGCCTCATGCCTCCCGCTGACCTGAGCGACTATATGGAGACCATATCGAGGACTGACCTGTACCACAGCAGGGCAAGTGGGAATGGGACACTGTCATCACAGACCACAGAACTGCCCAGTGCTGCCATACCTGGATCCTATCCCTGCCAGTAAGTGACAAACAACTACATTTTCCTCATACTGTTCAGAAGAAACCTATTATCTGTAAAGTCATCAAAACATAAAATTATCTTCCAAAATATATATACAAAATCCCGAGGGAGGGGAATATGATCAAAACACATGGTTATACATTAAAACTCAGTATTTTTATTTAAAAAATATGTATATTAGGGGGCATATATTTAGAAATATATGCCTGCCTATCCATTCAACCATCCACTCATTCATTTGCTGAGTGTGCTCACTTGTAGCCCTATCTATTGAGAAAGCTGAGGCAAAAGCATCACTTCAGACCAGCTCAAGGTCCACTTAGGTAACACAGAGACGAGCCTCTAAAAATACGTAACTTTTTATATTTATGTCATTCATATAGGTATACATATTCCTAGAGAATAAAAGTACACTTTTCTAGTCTAAATTAGGGCACTTATCCCAAACCCCACCTTAGAGATTGTCTGTTATGGCACATATCTAGATGTCCCCCCAAATCCTCATGTGGTCATAGGTGGGGCTTTTTCAGAGGTGACTGGATCAAGAGTGTATGATGCTGGGATTGACTGATGGCTCAAAGGCACTAGGATTAAGGTTCCAAGAGTGAGTGCTACCTACACGCTGAGTAACCTGGATAAAATATAAGGGACAGAAAGAGTTGTGGTTGTCCCCTGCTTTTGCTGTCTTCTGCCTGCCATGGACTGTTTCTCCCCTGCAATGCCCCTCAGCCACATGCCACTCTACTTGGGGCCAGCCAACTCTGGACTGACACCTCTGCAAAGTGTAAGACAAATAAGCTTTTCCTACTTTAACTTTGGGTGTCTGTTATTGTCTCAGCAATGAAAAAAGTAACTGAGGTACTATAAGGGTTTCCTGTATGGCAACACTTACTTCATAGGATCACAGACACACTGAGCTATAAACACACATTACATTGATGTTATAGTTAACTGATGGTGTCAACATGAGGAAGACATGCCCAATGAAACTGCTCAGCACAGTACTGTATTAGAGACCCCTACAGTGGGTTCCAATCTCCTGCCTGGATTACAGCACACGGCAGAGGTGCATAGCAGGGATCTGAGACTACTGGATGCTTCTAGGAACAAAAGGCCCTGAATTTCCAGCTAGCTAGCCTTGTATATTAGCCAGTGCAGGGAAGAGGGTAGGGTGTTCTTCCTGAATTGCATAAAAGCAGCAGTACAATGGGCAAGTTTAACATCACAAAGAAAACAAGCCAAGATTCATATCCACACCTGGGTGCTAATCTCATTGACAGAAAAGCAGTGAGATTTCTGCATTCCAAAATCAGTCCACAAGGCAGGCAGGGTAAGGAAAGCCCAGAACAGATATACCAATTTACAATTCGTTGGCCCCAATAGTAACAGGTATGGAAGGAGGATCATTACCATAATGATACAAAAGGGAAAGGAAGAAAGAAGGCTCCTTCTGTTGCTTGGAAAGAACTGTAGTCTTTGCCTTTACCTTGGAGTCTTCTTCTGATGCAACTCCCACGGGACCTACACAGAGCTCCAAGCCTCCATTGGATCCCCCCCCCACCCCATCTCCAGCACAAACAGTCCTTCTGTGATCTTCGACACCTGGCCTGCAGGCCGTGACCCCTTCTTGGACATTCTTATATATTTGTATATCCTGCATGTCTTGGTTACTGTTCTCTCATTGCTGAGACAAAATACCTGATACCCAAAGTTAAGAAAAGGAAGATTTATTTAGTTTGCAGTTTGTGGAGGTTTCAGTCTATAATCATCTGGTTCCATGGCAGAGTGGTGTGGCTAAGGGGCAGCCATTCATGTCAGCCATGATCAACAAGATTGAAAAGGGCAAAATGGGGAAGAGCAAGGAGAGTAGACTCTGTTCCTTATACTGTATGTAGACCACATCCACTTGGGTTAGCACTCACACCCATAATCCCAGCCTTGGACCATGAGTCATTCACAAACTCTAGAAACCTGCCTCCATGACTGCATGAGGCTTTGGGGGAACAGCCAATGCAAACCATAACACTGTATTAAGTTTGTATCTCTAGTAACCATCGACTGATGCAGTGGTGTCATTTCCTCTCTTTCAGCATTTCTGCCATTGCTTGTTACATTAAAATAATTAAGAGGAAAAAAGCTTCAGTAAGTTAGCCAAGAATGAAGATGTACTAGAACATGATATCATGACCAAGGACTTCCTCCAATTGTACTAGCCCAAGGAGACATGTGGTATCCTTCATAAGAAACTACCCACCCTGCTCATGTACAGTGGCTGGCCAGGGGGGCTGGACCAGAGAGGGCCATCACCCTCTCAGTGAGAAGCTCACTGTTGCTTCTCATCACTCCCTGGAGCAGGATTCCTGATGGGCAACCTTGCAGGGATATATACACATCAGCTTGCAGAATACCCCATAATTTGAATAAAACATAATTTCCTTATTCTTTATATATTTTTCAGAGATCATTCTGATAAATATTTCCATATACTTAACAAGTACTTCTATAGAGATTACTAGAAATGGACTTGACAGCCAAATGGTATGTAAATGTTACATTTTGATAACTTACTTAAAAACTGTGCTTCCAACACTTGGGAGACTGAGGCAGGAGGACTGTTGCAAGTTCAAGACCAGCCTGGGCTAGAAAGTGAGCCCAAGGCCAGCTTGAACTTACATAGCGAGTCTCTGTCTCAAAAAGACAAAAATAAAAATAAAAACAGTACTTTACACATCAGGTTGCAGAATACCCCACAATTTGACTAAAACATAATTTCCTTATTCTTTATATATACATTTTTCAGAGATCATGCTGATAAATATTTCCATATACTTAACAAGTACTTCTATAGAGATTATTAGAAATGGACTTGACAGCCAAATGGTATGTAAATGTTACATTTTGATAACTTATTTAAAAACCGTATTTCCAGCACTTGGGAGACTGAGGCAGGAGGATTATTGCAAGTTCAAGACCAGCCTGGGCTACAAAGTGAGCCCAAGGCCAGCCTGAACTACAGAGTGAGACTCTGTCTCAAAAAGACAAAAATAAAAATAAAAAGTACTTCCCAAGATGTGATACCAATATCGCATATAATTTTTCTCTTCCCTTCACTTGCGTTACACTGGATTTTAAAAAATAGCTTTGCCAATTTAATATGTGAAAACAAAAATCAGTTAAGTAAATCCGCAGTGTATTTTATGATATAACACTGTTGGTACAGCCTGGACCTAAAGTGTCCCCTAAAGTCTCCTGGGTGTAGAAGATGATTGATCATGGGATGCTATCAGCAGATTCATCCACTGAAGAGCTCAGCAGCTGGGTGTGCTGTCCAGAGGTGGTCACCAGAGTGTGACCTAGAAGGAAGTATTCTTAATCCTGGCTCCTCCTTTCTTTCTTCACTTCCTGGCTGCCAACGGGTGAGCACACATCCTCTGCCAGGCCTTCCCACCATGCCATTTCTGCCTTGAAACTTGTGACTCTGCACTGAACCTGTGGAAACCTGGAGCCAAATATACCTCTGCTCCTGAAAGGTGTAGGTGTAGAGTAACTATGTTTTCAGTGAAAACAGATGAACACATGGTACACATTGGCAAGGCCAATCTCACAAACAATGTGGAGTGAAAAGCAGCCGCAGAACATAGTATGACTCAATTATATAAAGGATTTTTGATGTCACTGTGGACATACAGCTTATGTGGTCAAATCAAAAGGCACAATAAACATAAAATTCAGCATGGCCTCTGGTGGGCAGTAGAGAAAGAAGGGCACATAAGCGCCTCCTATGTACTGGTATTGTGTTCTCTAAACAATTCTCCAAATTGCGTATGTGTGTTAATATATTGTATGCCAAAATTTTTTGTTTGAACTTGTATTTTCCTGATTCGTAATTTATGTTTTTAATTATTCGTTACCCAATTTTTAAAACTCCTGTGAACTCTGCTCATATCTTTTTCTATTGATGTTTTACTGTGTTGTATGAGTCTGGGGGACTTCAGCACGTCACAGATATTTTCTCCAACTCTGGCATGCCTCCTAATAAATTCTGCTTTTATATTAATCCCAGATAATGTATGTCACCTTAATTCTAAGCAGAAATAGAACTGTTTGATAAATCATGGTATTTCTTTAACTGTGACCATCATTATTTTTATAGCAAACTCATCTGGGTCACACCTGATGAAAACTGCGCTTCCTGTTGGTCAGTTACACTCTGCACCCCCATCATGCCTGCTTCCCAAACCCACTCTACACATGATTTCCTTGTGCTCCTGGCTTCTCCACTCACACCTACAACACCATGCCTGTGCCACCCGCAGGCTCTAGCCCTCAGGCTGCTGGGTGCTGCCAGCAAAGCACCTCTGGGCCTATTTAATGGTGCTGAGTTTCCACAAGGGAGGCAGACAAAGCCCTGGGGACAGCGTGGTGGGGAGAGCTGCAAAGGCATGAATGAATGGACTTAACGCTGAGGGCACAGGCTTGAAAGTGGTACAATTTCATGTTACGTGTGTCACAGTAAGAACTATTGCAACTAGAACATTTTCAACTACGTATTTATGCTTCCTGACTTCAGTCAGCCTCTCCTCTCTCTCCTAACTCATTTGTTTGTGCTCAGCCACTGCCCAATCATGGAGCCCTACTGTACTTTCCCTTGCATTACCCTTCTGCACTGTCCCTGGGCCTCAGACCTCAGGGCTGCAGCTGCTTCACAAGCAAGAGGTTCCTAAGTATCTATTTTGGGGACCAAGCCTACCTCCCGGCTTCATGTTCTCACCCCCAAGGTCTGGACAACTGAAGAAAAGGATTTTGAGCACAATTTCACAAGGCAGCAAAAAGAAAAAGAGATTTCAGGCTGTGGCTCATACAGTGCCCCCAAGTCCCTAGCCAGCGGGGCTGCCTGGGATACTCAGGCAGAACCGAGGGCTCACAGGGGCCTGCAGGACCACCCTGCCCTCACCGTACCTCACCTCTTGCCTCTCCACTCTGAGAACATCTCCATAAGCCATGTTCCCAAGTTTGGAGAAGGAAGTCAAGCAAAATGTTTTCTTTTCATAAATTTCCACAGGAACCAAATAATTATTTTTTCCAACTTTGAAATAACCATGCACTTCCAGAAAAGGCTCCTCTGAGGTTTTAAGAAAATAACTTGTAGGCTGTCACCTTGCCAGGTCAGACAGAGGGTAAGGTCTGGCCAGCAGGAACATGAAAGCCACAGCTTCCATTTCTCTACTTTTTGATCAGCTACCTCGTCTAAATTTCTTATAATTACTGGCTCCACTTGCCCAAGAGTTTCTGGGCAACAGCAGCTACTCAGGCCTTTTCTATTGGCCCCAATATTCTTTTTCTTTGTTCTCCCCCCTTTTTCGACACAAGGTCTAGCTACTAGACAAGGCTGTCTTGAACTCACTATGTAGCCCAGGCTGGTCTTGAGCTCTCTGTGATTCTCTTGCCTCAGCCTCCTGAGTTCTGGGATTACAGGCAATGCCATTATACTTGGCTGGCCCCAATATTCTTAAAGGTTAAAATAAGAATATTGAAGTAAAGATAACTCAAATACAACTGGCATCTGCCTTATTTACTTGTCTCTCACATAGAGATAATGATGTCCTTAAGTATGCGGTGTCCTTTGGCAATCTCAGATGTTTAGTACAGTTATAAAGTCAGTTCCAAAGAAATAAAGTGTTAGATCTAGAGTTTTGATGTTTTAGTTTTGTTCTGTTGCAGTCCTGGGTGCCAATCCCAGAGGTGCTTCACCACTGGGCATCATCTCCAGGTCTTTTTTTTTTTAATAGATTTTTTTAAAGACAGTGTCTTGGAGAATCGCCATGACTAGCCCTTTTAACTTGTGATTTTCCTGCCTCGGCCCTCTAACTATCTGGGATGATGGGTATACAGCACCCACAGCAGACCCAGGCTTTAGTGACCTTTTAGGTAACCTGTTCTACAATATGGTCTTTGTGGTGAGAAAAAAGATCAAAAATAAAAAGATCACAAGTTAAAATAAAATAGCACACTTCCATTATCCAGTTTTCCACTGGAGAATGAGTACTAGTTACACTGTAAATGTATTTGCTTGCTGGGTTCAGAATCGCAGTCCTCCTGCCTCAACCTCACAGAAAGCACCAGTGCATCTAGCTGAAACTGTCTAATTATTCTGGAAATCTATATACTGTCAACTGCAGCAACAATGCTGAACTGGAAATAGATTTGCTGTTCCATGCTGGGGACTATAAAACACCCACGTGGCCCTATAGATATAGCACTTTCATTTACACACTGATGAGTAGCAGTTTAGCGACATTTAGCTAACTAATCTCACACTGGTAAACAGCTCGCAGCTCACAGACTGGCTCATCCTGTGCTCGCCTGGAGACGACAAAAGCAAACACTTATTTCGCATCTAGGGTGGCAGAGCAAATCAAGCCTCAGTTTCCAGCAGTGGGGATCACAGTTACCCACGCAAACTGGAAAAGGAATGTTAAAAGTTACATGTTGAAACACAAGCCATTTCAAACCCTTCGCAAATGGTTGTTTGCGTGTATCTACAAGGAAACACGGAACCCTTATGTAACACAGCGCTAGGAACTCGGGAATTTCCCTTCCAGTTTTGCTCATTACTGTTCTCAACAATTTCCATCTCCCTCGGCCACACCACTCTGTGCCCCTAGGACCACAGGGACTTTACATGAGGCCAGGTCTCTCTCTGAGCTTCCCTCTAAGCACTTACTCATCGCTGAACTTGAATATTCTCAAGGCACCCTTTACAAGTCTCACTACACCCAAAGTTCCTGAAGGGCAGGGACCAGGCCTGCCCTGCACACATTTTGTCCAACACCCTTCACGAACTCACTCAAAGGTGCCTTCTCCAGGGGCCAGGGAGAGAAGACTAATAAAATGATGGTCAAGCCTGGCTGGGCCCTGTCCTGGCTGCAGCACACAGAACACCGGCAAAGGCCCTCAGAGGAGGGTTCCCCCAGTTTCTCACAAAACAGCCTTTTAAGCACAAACCCAGGCACGCACTCTTGGTTGGGGTGCAGGCAGGAATGTGTGCCCGAGTTAATTACTGCATGCATGCACTCATGCACATGCTGTAGGACAAAATGGAAAAGTAAGGTGAGGTAAAAGGAAAATGTTAGTTTTTCAGAAAACACGCTTGATTCTGCTCCTCTGCATTTTGAAGTTTTGGTCAACATCTCACTATCCAGCGACTTAAAGAGTGGGCTGCATCACTTTGCTCCCTTCCTCAGCCTCAGCTACTGTCCCCACTCAGGGGACCCACTGTCCTGAGCAGCAGAAGGATCGCTGGGTGCAGTTACTGAATCTACTGACAGCTTCTACCACCTACCGGGTTTCCCACCACATTCTTCCAGCACATTTCCATCTGCCCTGATATTTTAGAAGGCATTATTACATTTTTTAAATTTTTGAAACACTTGGTCTAAAACCTACTAAAAGTATTTCAAAGTTTTTCAAACAAAGTTTAACAGAATGTTAAGTCTGAGTGTATGCGGAGATCATTTTTTATAAAAGATACACTTGAATCTGTTTAGTGATCAAATTCCACAATGATGGAAACATCTCTGCTGTCTGCAGTTGCATTTCTACCGCTCTGGGTCACACGCACTTTCTCACTCCCATGTCACCATCACTGCAAAGGGACAGACTCCGTGCATTTTTTCAAATGTCTCTGCAAGGTAGTAAGCTGCTAAACATCTGCTGACAGGCACCAGCCCTCATGTGAAAGGTCAGCCAGTGAGGGACATTTGTTTCTTTGCAAAGGGAAAAGATGGGATGTCCTTACTCTGATGACTCATTTCAGCACTGATGAAAATATTAAGGTGGTTTTTAACTCTGCAAAACATTCCCAGTTTTGGTCCCTGCTTTCTGCATTCCAAGGACTCATCTTTTGTATCTTTCTTTTATTTTCTTTTTTTTGTTTTTTGTACCAGAGATCAAACTCATGACCTCATGCTTGCCAGGCAGGCATTTATGCCACTGAGATAAATCCCCAGCCCCTATCTTTTGTATCTTATAGAGCACAAACTCTACAGGCTGTTACTTGATGGGGATGTATAGTGTTTGTTTTTGCACAGTTTTTTAAAAGTGATCTTGGGCATCTCATCTAATAATTCTTAATCTCTGAATTATTCCTAAAATTTAGATGTCAGAAAGCCAACATCATAAATACATCATGGCACAAATATCATGATAAAATTGTGATATACTATAAAGTGGACAGTGTAAACAGTAAATGCTACACAGAAAAACACTAAACTTCAACATGATTTTAAGTTGAATTCATCCAAAAATTTATCATACTCTTTAGGGCCAGTTTGGATGCCGGACTACCTAATTGCATAGTTTGACTCTATTAATTAGGACAACAAAAAATTAAGAGAATTTCCTTAGCTGAAGTATGTATTAGGTTCTAATGTAAAAGTAACCAGACAGGGCTAAGAGTGTAGCTCAGCGGTAGGGCACTTTGCCTAGCACATCTGAGACTCTGGGTTTAATCTCCTGAACCAAAAAATAAAAATAATAGAAAGCTGGACAGAGTGCTTATAATCCCAGCGTTCTGGGAGGCTGAGGCTGGAGGATTCAAGGTGGAGCCCAGTTTGGGCAACTTAACAAGACCTGTCTCAAATTAAAAATTAAAGCTGAGAATGTGGCTCAGTGTGAAGGCCCTGGGATCAATCCCCAGCGCTGGGGAGAAAAAAGTAACAGAATAACTTGGTAAGGGAATATTTGAAAAAGGAAGTTAGTCTCGCAGGGAAAGGTCATCATAGCCAGGAAAAAGGATAAAATAGTCTCATTCAGCTTCATTAAAGAAATTCATAGGACATCTTACTAAAGGCAGCTTTTGCCTCTAAAGTTAGACTTTAAGCAATTAGAAAGACAAAGATCAGGAGTCAGAACTTAGCAGGATATAGCCAGGAACATGAGAGACCAGGGTAACCAGCCTTCCCACCGGATACAATACAAAGGAGACGAAGGGGTATCGCCTGAAAGCCTTTCTCTGTGTATAAGAGACATAGACCCAAGCATTTATCCATATGCCCCCTGCTTGGGATCAGTGTACTACTGTACTGCATATACACTTTACTAGCCTCCCATGAGGCTCCTTGCCTTCCCTTACACATCACAAGCGGGGAGGAAGGTGTCACAGGATCACAGAAAATGTATGCAAACGAGCCCAGGCTAAGGTCAAAGGCAGCCAGGGAGCCAATCGAATGGTGCCAAGCTCCAGGTGCCCACCACGAAGCAGGGGCTCCAGCCTTAATGAAAGGTGCTGAGGACAAGGACGGAGGGGCATTCACCTCGCCCATGCCACTATTCTTTCAGAGTGGCTGTCTGTCTTCTCTCTTCTTACCCTTTTCCAAATAAACCTCTTCCTTTAAACTCCGCCTCTTTAATTCCTTACCTGCGCTGAGTTTACCAGCAGCATAGCTGCAAGTGTGCTTCCCGAATCTACATAATAACGACACAAAGTACATTTTAGCCTTAGAGTAGAACGGTTGTAAATTATGGGGAAAATATCCTCTCAAATGCCCACAGGACATGTGGGTTGAGGCAGCAACCTGTAAACTGCAGGAAAACTACCCATCACCTGTCATTTCCACCTTGGGCACACTGTCCTAACTAAGTGTCACCCTCATGGAGATGAAGGTGGCAGTTTATAGAAAGGAAAAACTGAAATTAATCTATTGAAGGAAAAAAGGGAAGGAGGGGGAAAGGAAAGGAGGGAAGGGGAAGAAGCGGGGAGAGGAGAGAGGAGACAAAAGGGCAAGAAGAGGGGGCTGGAGATTAAGCTCAGTGGCTTAAGCACCTGCCTGGCAAGCACAAGATCGTGAGTTCAATCCCTGGTACAAAAAAAAAAAAAAAAAAAAAAGGCAAGAAGCGGGAGAGGGAGAATTTTAAGATACAGGATCTCACTGTATTGCCCAGGCTGGGCCCAAACTCCTGGCCTCAAACAATCATCCTGCCTCAGCCTCCTAAGTCCCTGGAATTGCAGACATACATGCGCCACCACACCTAACCCAGATTATTTTTTAATCTTTTTATTTCACTGGTACAATTCAGATATACATAATGATAGCATTCGTCATAGGCAGTTGGTACCTGTACATGTCTTGCTTCTTTTCTTCCCCATTCCCCCTCCTCACTCCAGCTCCTCTTCCCCTCTTCATTTACAAAAGCTTTGATTCCATTTTTCTTCTACTCTTTCTTTCTTGTCTCTTCTTTCCTTTTTCCTTCCCTGCTCCTTGTTCCCCTTCTCATTTGAACTGAATTATTTTTAGTACCACACTTTCTCCCCCTGACAAGGTCAACTGAAGAAATACAAAAGGCACATAAATATTTGCAGATAATAAGCATCTGGGAACTTTTTGGGGTATTGACTAAAGACATATTAGAACTAAAACCGTCCAATTAAAGTATTATAGTTTCCAGATCTAGTACAGTATTGTAGAGCATAGTTTATCCCAATATTGTATTATAGTATGTATTACATAAAGTTACCACCTTAAAGTAAAATACTAAGTGTGCCATTCCTTTTCTCACTTGAGTAGTGAATTAAACCTTCGGTACTTAAATAGATCAGAGGCATTTTTCTATAAAGTCATATTTTGCTCTTTTCATTTACATATAAACCACCTAATTACCCTGAGGGTTGAAACAAGAGTTTTTTGTTACTATTAAACTTTATTTTCCTTAAAACATAAAGGTCTGTGCTAAAAGTTCACTCTATATTGTGCACAAGGCAGGCACCCAGTGCATCGCTGTAAGTGAACACCGCCCCCGGGACCGGGCCCCACAGCCTGGGCAGGTCTGCCCTATCCCTCATGGCCAGGATGGGTCTGAAAAACACAGTACTCAGAGCGAAGAGGAAACACTGATTGCAATAACCACAGCTTGAAAAGGGAAATTCGTTCAGTTTGCCTCCTGATTCCACCCTGTAACTTTTTCAAGGGCTTTTTCTCCCTTGCTTACTATTTTTATTTTTCTACTGGCTTCTGAGAAAAGTTTCAGTTCTGCTTTTGGCAAGTTTAGTTATGACAGCACACACTAGTTTGAGATTAGCAGGTAGTTATTTACTAAACTCAAGTTCCTGTTTAAAGGCTGAATGAGCTTTCGCCAATATGACTAACTCATTTATGAAGAGTGCATTTGTGTGCCCCTTTCAAAGAGGTATTTCATTCAAAAAAGCCAGAGTTTTTAATTCATCCTATCTTCCTGTGTGGGATTTCCTCACCCCTCCCCGATCATTTTCTTATTTAAAAGACACAAAATAAGATACAAGCACTCACAGACTTGTGCCAGTAGTTTCTCCTCTGCCTGTGTCTCTCTTACTCTTCTGTAAAAGGGGAGGAAGTTAATCTTATTCAGCAGGAAGCAAGAAAACAGCAGAGAGGTGGAAAAGTCAAACCAATAGATATTTGGCAAGACTTCGTTTTATTCAAAAAGGTGAGTGTGTTTTTGTAGTTCCTCAGCCATTGTGGAGGACACCCTCAGACCCTTGGTGAGTCTCTGACACTTGACACTCTTCATCACAGTCCCACCCCTTCTTTTGGCAAGTGGCCCCAATTACAGTCTGCAGGGCTTTGTGCAGGCACCGAGGAGCCCCCGGCAAAGAGACAGTGCCCAGCCCAGCATGAGAGCCAGCCAGAGACTGGAGAAGGCAGCTCCTCTGCGCAGAGGGACTCCACCAACAGCAGTGACACAGGCAAGGTGGCGGCCGCTGTCAAGCCTCGGCTGGCCAGCACCTCTCCTTATCTTCCAGGGGTTAATTCAAGGACACACAGCTTTCAAGGCAGCTTGCAACAAGGCCTCTACCTTCCCTTCTACCTTCCTTTCATCAGGGTTAGTGAAGTTCAACAGCCTCAGTGTTCACAGGGATTCTACACTGAGTCAAAAGCTGGGATGGAAGCAAGACAGCTCTGGCCCCGCTGGGAGAGAGACAGGGTCACAGCCGTGTGCAACCCTGAAGGGGTTGACTGGGCTGTCAACCCCTAGCCAGTGGAAAGTCTGCACGTAATGTGCATGCGTGCATGTATGTGGTATTAGGGACTGAACTTAGGACCTTCACACTGCACTACATCTCCAGTCCTTCCTTATTTTTGAGACAAAATCTCATTAAGTCACTATGTTGTTCAGGCTGGACTCCAACTTGCTGTATTCCTGCCTCAACTTTTCAGTATGCTGGGTTTATCGGTATTCACCTCCATGAGGAGCTTATTAATATCTGACGCTCAAAAACTTTACTAATAACCTGCTGTTGGCCAGAATTCTTACCAATAAAATAACCAGTTGGCTTGTACTTCCTATGCATTAGATACGGCAAAAAACCGGTCACTCTGAGAAATGGATGCACAACAGACTGCAGAGCTACTGACCCGGTCACAGGGAGACAGGGAGCCCCAGCTCTAAGCCGGTACTTGAAACAGCTGAGTGCACCACAGATGCAACAGGAGATGGCTGTGAAATCCTCAGGGAGCACGGCTCAGCCTGCACCTCTCCATTTGTTCACCTCCTCCCAGCTGCTGGTGGCACAGTGCAGCCTGTGTGTGTTGGCCCAGTATGAATTGTTTTAAGAATAGATTTGTGTATAATTCATGGTAGTAAATGATAAAAATAGACTTAAACTTGTCTGCATATATTTTATATATTCAAGACATATCCCGTTTCTCTTAATCTTTCCAGCATTCCTAGGCTTTGCAGGTATCTGTATGTTTTTTCAAATCGTTGCAAATCTAAGAAAAATAATCTGCCTGTAAGTGGACTCTAGCAGTTCAAGCCATGGTTTTCAAGGGTCAGCAGTATGCTGATAGATAAAAAAAATTACAAAGTGCTCAGGAAAATTGGAGGGGGAAAAGTGCAGATGGAAGGTGTCCTAACAAGGCTAATAAATACCGCAACATGTTCTTGTTTCGTTTGAAAGAACAGAAGCCAGCATCCTACAGTCATTTCTCAGCTCAACACTCACAGCTCTTCCACCTCCAATAACTGACAATTACATAATTAGTTAATTCATTAGATAGACTTGACACTTTTTCCTTGAAAAAACAAATACATATTATTGCTCATTGTAATGGTTGATACACTGTGTCAACTTGAGAAGTTTAGTGGGTTAACTAAGTGACTTGGCAGGCGGCCAGGGTCCTCACTTTGTAAACAACTTCATTAGACTCAACGTGTGCACCAGGAGGGCACCAAGAATGCGCTACACCTGCCCTGGGGCTGGTAGCTCGCATACAATACAAGTAAGAGACTCATTCTCCCCCTCTTGTTGCTGCTTTTGCTGTCTTTTGCAACCTTGAATTGCCGCTCTTCTGCCATGCCACTCTGCCCTGGAGCCAGCTGATTACTGACTTAAAACTCCACAAACGGTGAGCTAAATAAACCTTTCTTTCATTAATTTTGGGTATTGGGTATTTTGTCTCAGCAATGAGGGAAAAGTAACTAAGACTCATGATTGCACCACTGTCAGAGGCTAAGGCAGTAAGATTGCAAGTTCAAGTCCAGCAATTTAGTGACTTAGGAAGACCTTGTCTCAAAAACTAAAAAAAAAGGGGGGTGGGGTGGGAGAGACTGAAGACATAGCTGCTTGATGCAAAAGCGATGGATTAATCCCCATAACACACACACACACATGCATAAACTCTCTCTCCCTCCCTCCCCATATAATCATATATATATATATATATATATATATATGATATATATTTTCCACATATTCTATGAGTTCAGATTAAACCCTGTTCTATGTTCTGCTTCCACTTCACAGCAAGGGCCCAGTCACCTGCTGACAGGTAACAATTTTAAATACAGTTCCAGGGGAGCAAGTACTAGAAAGTTAAACAAGAAGAAAAACTCAGAGCTGCTTTTAAAAATCTCATTATTTTCCTTATACTGTCATTATTTTATGTTTGGCAAAAGAAAAGCCAATATAGCATATATACTAAAAATATTATGTGGTATTTGTTTTCAAAGCTGTAAAACATACAGATTCCATACATAAATGTAAATTAGCTAGACGTGTGATGGGAAAGTAAGCATGATCGGAGTCAAGCATGCGATCTAGTCGCCTTCCCCATGAGTTCCAGTACCAGCTAATGATGAGCCTGAGCCTGTGGGCTGCTCTGGCACTTCCCACTTCTCCAAACCTGTTCGCATGTACAGTTGATCACCAAGTCCTGCTGGTACTGCTCCTCGAGATTTCTTGGTCCTTCCTTCTGCATCCGGGTGCCTCTGTCTCTACTCAGGGAACTTGTCCTCTCTCGCCTGCACTATCCGCTCCTTATGGAAATGTCAAGGCTCCTGCACCTTGCCACTCAAGTCCTTCCTGCACAGGGCTGTCCAGTCATCTCCCTGGAACGCACATAGGACCGCACTGCCTGCCAGCTTGAAAGCCCCAGCCAGCTCTCTCCAGAGAATCAAGTCCCACCGCAATCTAACATGATCTGGTGCGGTTTATCTTATAAATCTTAGCCACTCTACTCCCCACAGTAGCTACACCAACTTTCTTATTCGGAACGTGAGTTATCTTTATTATACTTTTCAATCTCTTAGGTACACTGCTTCTTGATATGAAGTACCCTTCGCCACCTGGCAGATCTCTCCTTACCCTTAAGATCCAGGCCAGAGCTGTCTCCAAGGTGACATTTTTCTCATGCCCTGGCCAAGGCACGAGTCCTTCCTTCTTTCAGGGCAATCACAGCACCTGGCATGCATTTTTGTATACTTTTATGACCTTATGTTATACACTGGACTTCCTAAAGGGAAGCTATTGAGAGGAAGACAGTATCTTTATTGTGCTAGCACAGCACCAGACAGAGATAAATTAAGTCTGCATTGCATGAAATAAATCCATCAAACTTTGATGGGCAGGGATCCCATTTGACCTGTCTGCCATTAGAAATTCTATGCAAACACCATGCATTTCCTTGCTCTGCCAGTGTTCTCCAACAATGGACCCCTAGCCTTTCTGAAAAGGTATTTTACCCCTGAGCAGTTAAATGAAATGGGAGAGGGGCAGGAGAAAGATGGCTTCAAAGTGAAGGACTCCTGGCCTGTCCCTTTTCACCTCCTGCACTCCAAAGGCCTCACTATTTTCTGATTTAAAGGTGCATGCACCCTGACAGGCAAACAGCTGGACCCAAGTCAGCCCTATTCAAAGCCATTGTGCATGTGGGCAGCCAAGCACTGGCCTGGCCTCTCATGGCCTGCCTGACCTAGCAGCTCTTTCCAAGGGAAGACAGCCTGAGGATTTCTAGGATGGGCAACACTCTTGAAAGAGACTAGCAATGGTACCAACCACAATCTGTGACTGACTTGAGAGCAGTGTAGGAACTATCCCGCTCCCCAGGGCCTCAGATGACCACAACTGCCTGTAGGGTGTGCTCTTCAGGACAAGCTTAGAACTGACTCTTGTACACAATGATCAGAAAGTAGAAATGTAATTCAAGGAAGAGCTATATTACAGCGACCATTTTAACAGGAATAAGCTTATGCTTACTCCATGTTTGAAAAGGAGAAAAATCAGGTTTAACAAAGTGCTACACTAAGTTTAAATCCTGGGATCAGCTCACTCTTTATAAAGTTAACGTCTTTTTCTTATGAAAAGAAACAATATATCTTTAGTACAACTTCACTTTAGCAAAACGATGGAGAACAACACACACATACATATGCGCGCGCATGCATGCACTAAAGGTCTTTTAATACATAAGTTGAGGTCTGGGGATTTAGCTCAGTGGCATAAGTGCCTGCCTGGCAAGCACAAGGTTGTGAGTTCAATCCCCAGTACCAAAAAAAAAGTTGATTTATAGTACAGTTGCTAATGTATTTCTGCCATAGTTTAATGTAACTACCAAGACATAAAATCACCACTGATTGTCCTACAGTTCCTTCCCAGAATACAGTTAAGCCAAGGACAGACTCAACACTATTATTTCCTTTTACTCCCTCGCTCCATGCAAGCTTTACACCATTTCACTGGAGAATGGATGTGGACAACTTCTGCCTGGTTACTGATAGCTGTCCCCCATGTGTTAAAGGTGAAATCCCTTGCCTATGGCACCACTGGGAGGTGGTTCCTAGCTGGAAGTCCTCTGGTCATATAAGAGCATGCTCTGGAAGGGGATACTGGGCCTCTCTCCCTCTGCTTCCTGGCTGCCATGAGGTAAGCATCTTCCTCTACCTCAGGCTCCCACCATGATGCTCTGCCTCACCAAAAACTCAACCAACAATAGACTCAAACCTCTCAAACTGTGAGCCCAAATAAATCTCTCCTTCCTCACCCTAAGTCATCTGAACTATTTGTTACAATCATGGAAAGCTGACTAACACTGTCTCATCCTAAGAAAGAACTCACTAGCTGAAATTTAATTCTACCTTAGTATCAACCATTAGCTAAACTCTGAATGAGTTCCCTCACATAATCCAATCTTGCCTTCAAGAGAAGACTCAAATGTATTGCCTCCTACTTAGTCCTACAGATTCGGGTGGCTCTTGAATAATTTTACATCTCTTTCAGCGAAGGAATGTAATTTGTGTAAAATTTTCCTCAACATTTAATCATTGTATAAACCCTCTTTCAGAGTAAATTCTGACTTTCTAATATAATGTTAGCATTACGAAGGAATTTTGAAGGCATGTAGTTCTCCATATCTATATGATAGATGGATCTTTTCTATAATATCTATTATAAGTGTGGTCCAATTTCTTTTCTTTTCTTTTTTCCTCCTTCTTGAAGAGTGAAAATCTAGGACCTTTGTCTTGAGTTACATTTCCATACTTTTTTATTTTTTGAGACAAGACCTTACTGAATTGCTAAATTGGCCACACTAGGCTAGAACTTGCAATCCTCCTGCCTCAGCTTCCCAGAGTGCTGGGATCTGTAATTGCTATGTGAGTACCACCAGTAATAAGAAAATACTTTTCGAACAGACCATACACCACTTTTAAAAGTCTAATTATCATGAAAACTATCCTCAAGTTTTTACAACTTTGTGTCTACAACACAAAAACAAATTAGCCTATATTGGTTACTGTTACTTGGCACAAGTTTATCTTCCCTAAAAGAATTTAATTTGTCTCTTAAAGTTTTTATTAGTTCAGTTTTTCTTATCCCTTTAAAATCTACAGAAAAGAATGAAGAAAACAAGTAAAAACCTCCTGGTACCTATAGCAGGTACATGCTTCTGGATCTTGCTACAGATCAGGTGACACTGGGGTCCTGTGGCCCCAGCTGACGGAATTTAACTGACCCAAGCTTAGCCTAGGATGCTTCTGAGGCAAGAAGAGTCAGACCTGCAGTCTCTGCTGGCCACTGGCCCGGGCAGGGTTGTCCTTGGATTTGGCTATGCTTTCTGCCATCCACAGGGAGACGTGTGCAAGGCAGTAGGGAGGACAGGAGGCCCCCAGGCAGGGTAACAGAGATGAGAACCCAGATACCCAAAGGGACAGTGGCACAGCCCCCACCTCTGAGGCTAGGATCACTCCCTACTCCTAGTTCCTCTGTATTATTTCGACATAGCCCTCTTTTAAGTTACCACAGGCTTCTGTTCCTATTGCATGTTCTCTAAGATTTGAAAAAAATACATGCATAGTCTTCCCCAAAATCCTATCAGTGTACACAGTTGTCTGAGATGTCCATCTGAAATAGTCTATAATCTAGAATATAAGCACTCCAAAAATTTCTGCCAATATAATAATATTCTGTGATTTCTTTGATCACTAGTTACACAAAAGTTTTAAAATGTCTTAGGATTTGTGCTTCTTTTTTTCAAAATATTCATGTTCTTTGACAATTGCTAATACTTAAGGGCTTCTGAAAGACAGTAACTCATTAATTCTCTCTGTTAATCTCTTTGGAATCTTCTGTCTATATCCCCTCTGCCACTGTAATAATTAAGTTTCTCCTTCTCATTATCATTGTACCTAGGTGAATGCAATGGTTTTCTAACTAAGAAAACTGAGCACAAAAGCTGGGAAGATCAAAACCTGACTAGACGATGCCTTTTATCCTGGTTCATCATTTAATAGCTAGAGAATTTGAAATTAAATGTTATCTACCAGCAGATTTTATTTACCTTACTCAAAGACTAGATGGGATGATAGATACAGTTTATGGAGTCTGGCACGTACAAAATATGTACAAAGCATGTACAAAACAAAAGTTAGCATGGAACACAGTTCCATAGTTCTATCAAAAGGGCATTTAAACCTGCTCGATCTAGACTCTACATCCTCTGTACACAATGCGCATGTACTCTGTGGTGAGAGACAGGGACAGGGACAGAACTCTGAGTGTGAGGCTTCATCACACTGGGCTTCAAGTGTGGCTGAGGTCCATCAAGAACAGCCTTTCACTGCGAGCAAGCGATTGTTTCATCTCATGCCCAAGCCAATCACTTCCAACCCTGGGAACAAACACGCATGCACACATGTGTGCATACACACACATGCATGCATACACACACACACACACATACACACAACTGTTGGGTTTAATGAGAGGATTGCTCTCCAAGCTGTACTTTCCTAAGGCATTTCTCAAGGACATTCCTCACTAAGCAAATTTTGCTTTTTGTGCTGACTTTAGAGTCTAAATACCAAGCATAAGACGTGACTTCACTGGATTTTGGTGGTGATGGTAGAGGAAAAGTCTGCGGGCTGTTGCTGAGGAGGACGATGAGAGAGATGAAGATACTGCCCATCATGAGTATCCCTCCCACCTGTGTTGGCATGATTAAACTACCCACTAACCTTTCCTGCTACAACAGATCTACTCCCCAGATCTTTAGAACTACCCTAAGGACCTCCACCCCTCATGGGACGCAGGAAGTGTCTCCTCACACCTTGGTCCAGCACCCGTCCTGTCTCAGCCTGACTCCACCATTGTAGTCAGCACTGCTCAGGCCCTGGATTGCTCCTGCCCCACAGGACTGCATAGAGGAAGCATTGCCTGGACACAGGTCCTGCCCTGGCCCTGGTCGGTATCCAGAATCCTGAAGGGCAAGTTTACTGACTGAAGGTGAGGGTTTCTGCTGTGTGAATTCTGCCCACGGGTGACTGACTGCTCCTGTCCTTGGAGAGTAGCACAGCTATCACCACTGCTTTTAGCACTGACCGAAGCTTGGCACATGACCTCTTTCTTATGCACAGTAATAACCCCACAAGTCCTACAAGGGCAAAACTGAGGTTGAGAAAGGTAACTGGCCTAGAGACATCCCAGTGGCCGGTGGGTAAGATGGTCTAAGCCCAGGTCTGCTCTACTTAACTGCCATCTCTGGTGGCTTTCCAGTCCTGTCACCAGAACTCTGACTCTGAAGCAGAACACAAATTCGATGTAAAGTCCTTAAAGGAGAGAGGGCTCAGTGTGGCTTCCAAGTACCACACTGACTGTGACATGATCCTAATGACTAGCCCCCCATCTCCACCTCCAAAGTGAGGACGGCAGCACCCCTTCCCACCACACTGGTTACAGAGGGTGCAGGACACCTTATCCTTTACTTCTAGTTTATGCAACACCGCCCTTGGTAGTTCTCCAATACTATAGAGAGCCCTTTCCTGGATCTCCATGTGGTTTGGGAAGTTTATATTTGTAATCCCATGGAGAAGTTACTGGAATTCTAGCAAGTTAATTCTAATCTGCCACTTCCAGTGCAACCCAAGGCGAGAATAAAGACACTAAGATATATATATATATATATATATATATATATATATATATATATATATATATATATATGGTTATTGGGAGCCAAGGTGTTCTAAGTCCAGCCAAGATTGTGCTTCACCAGAACAAAGGCCTAGACCCAAGGGTCAAACACGGGTTTTATTAATTCTCCATGAGGGGAGTGGCTTGGGGATGAGTGACAGTGAGGGAGGCGGGAGGTACGTAAGTGCCATGAGCTGGGCTAGGTAGGAAATCAACTCTGCGATAAGCAGAGGGCAAGAAATGCAGAGCGAGTAATCTGTGTAACACAACTGAGGTATTATCTAACATTTTGGGGTGAGTGCTTCAGCTCTGATGTACAATCTTTTTTGCCCTGGGAAGTTACAGCCTCCTAACTCTAGGCTCTCTCCTGGCCAGGCTGACAGCATGGAGCAGGGCTCTTCACCCTACCCATGTTTTTCTGGGAGTCACTGGGTTGGGAAAGACTGTCAGTAAGCCCAATTTATACTGCTTAAAACCAACAGAAGGGTCAAAGAAATGGCCTAGCCAGCTCTGTACATGTCAGTACATGGAGACAGGGCCAAGTTTATCCAAAATGAAGGTAATTGCTTGTCTTTTAAAGAGAATAGTCTGGGCGGCTCCTCACAAGCCACCTCCCCTAAAGGCCGTTGCCCTAAGGCCGTTCCTCCCAGCAAGTTTTATGCTCTATCTTGCTGGTCTTGCAGACTCTCGCCCTCCTCCATGTGGATTGCACTAGAGACGTCCCCACACTTCCTCCATACCTGCAGCAGTGGCAGCACAGCCAGCATTCAGCCAGGATTCACTGAAGGAATCAAAGGGCAAGAGTGATGACAGTAATGTCTCCAAAGAATAGTGGTAGGGACCCTGCCCGGGTGGGTAGTGTGGTGGGCATGGGCTCCAGAGGAAAGCCAGATAGGGCTGTGGGTCAGCACTGTCCACACAAGGGGCCACTGGCCACACAGGAATATAGGTTCCAGGTGACAGGTGTGTGCCCTGTGAGGAACTACAGTCAGCCTCCAGCTGTCTGGCTTGGCGCTCCCCCAACACCTGCTCAAGGCTCCAACTTTGGCCAAGCCACCGCCTCGCCATCTCTGTGCTGTTCAGAAGTGCAGAGGAAGAGCGTCTGCCCTGAAAACTACAAGCATCTGGTTGGCTCAGGAGTGGAGGTTTTTTAAAGTTTAGGCATTTACAATGAGAAGTCTGTTTCTTTGGACTCTGATTGTTGAGGAAACCATCGTTGGAAGCTGGGAACTCTCTAGAGCCACTGAAATTTCTGTCTGGAATTTTAAGGTGACAGCCCCAGGCTCCACTTCTTGTAAGGGCAACAGTGTAGACAGTCGGTTGACTTTGGTTGATCTTGCTCGTGTCCTTGTGTTCAACAGGCCACATAAAACATCGGCCATTTCTGCAACTCAGGTTTTATGACTGCCAAAAATTGGTTCATTCGTGTGGGACTCAGATTCTTCTCTAAAATTGAGTTTAACATCAGATCATTCTGTCTAGATTGTAATCTTCATATAAATGTGAAAAACAATATCTAGTGAAATATAGCAGTGATCAAAGAATCCAACATTCAGTCTGTCTGCCTTATGTGCCATTATTGCACTCATCTGAGTGAGGACCAGGAAATTGGGAAAAGTTAAAAAAGAACACAGGATTTGGGCAGATGAGGAGGAAGGAACTACTTACAGGGGAAGTCAGTAATTCAAAACATGTGTTACAAAAGAACAATTAGCTCCTCAGAGTGGGGGTTACTTGTAAAAGTACAGACCTTTTCTAATAAGAGATCATCCACACAAGTGTCCTAGGCTCCCCAGCACCTACGAAGACCTGTTCCTGGCCATGGAAGGAAAGTTTGCCTCTCCAAGTTACAGAAGCACAGGAGCTATTACAGGAACAGAAGAACAGCTGCCAATGCTCTACTCTGCTGCACAATGAGAAAATCTTCCTTGCTTGGGTCTGAGCCACAGCTTCCGTGCAAGTTTGCATCGTTCGCACGCATGCCTTATAGGGTTCCCTTCCTCTAGTTCTGCATGGAACACAGCACTGCAGGATTGTGCTGATGCATCCAATTAAACAGATTCGATACACATTCTACGTGTATCCTGCAGCTATGATGAAATGGAATTCTGGGTGAGGGCAAAAGAGCACCAGTTTCATTACACCCACTTTTAAGAGTCACGAGAATGGTGACAGGTTCTGAGAACACACAGCATCAGTCAGCCACAACAGCACCACAGATCCTCCTCCAAATCCTTTCCACTCCTAAGCGTCCCAAGCCCACAGTGGCGCAAAAGAGTTAACTTCAAAAGAATGGCTTATAAATCTGCACTGAAAAGTAAAGTGACAGAAAGGAGTTAGGCAGAATGAGTCAACATATCACAGAAGAAAACTGTACAAAGTGAAGCAGGGCAGTCTCTCAGTGCTGCAGCTTTCCTGTCCGAATGGACCCCAGGCCAGGCAGCTAACCAGCACGAAGTGTCCGACATGGAAGCAGAAAGACCAGAACTGTGCCAACCGTGGGGTGGGTGGGTGGGCTGTCTATTCCAAAGGCTAAAGGGCTAACTCCCTCGAAGTACTTCATTTGGGATTGCGTATTTGTTAGACTGCCATATTTGTTAGCCATACTTTTACAAAAGTAACTTGGAGTTTTACATATTTACCCACATAAACATATACTTAGAATTCAACATAATCTTAGATTGTACTGAAGGAGCTGGGAAAGTTTTGAGAAGACTTCGTCATAAATGGCTCCTCCCTCCACGGGGGCGGGGGTGGTGGTGAGATCTGGACAGCAGACCTGGGCCCACCGCACTCTCAGCTCCTGACACAGAAGCTGTGCCCAGCAGGGGCTCTTGTGTGAAAGGAAGTGAACCAGACCCCAGATCCAAACCCAACCATACAAGTGAGGACAGGCATGGGACGTGTCACCCACAGTGACAGGGCTGGGCTCACACTGCTCCACTCCTCTTGACCAATTCCAGTAAGGGGGTGATCCTCCAGAGTCACCCGGTTTCTAGTCAGTGGCAGAAGGAACAAAGCTCTTTCAACAATTCTGTGGTTTAGTTACTTTAATATGCTCCTCTGGAAACTCAAACGAGGAGCATATTAATAAAAATGCTTTTGAGCAAAAATAAGTGACTAAGTATCTGCTAACTGCCATAAAATGCTAGGGGTATAGTTTAGCATTCACTTAAAAATGCAATCCTGTAACTTTAACTCAGTAACAGTACAAATAGCAAGCATAGTGACAAATACTCCAGAACTTGAGAAGTGTACGGATTTATTTGGCCCACCTCAAGTGCCTAAGTAACCACATCTTAGGCCAAGAGGACCACACCTTCCTTCACACCCAGTCATTCAAATGTCATTTCGAGGTTTAAGAAGAAACATGGTAAAGCAAGCCACATGAACACACGATGCTTGTTAAGTTAGCTCACTTCCTCCCAAGACTCACAGTGCTTACGAATGACTAAATTTTATGCGTGAAAATTTTATTCCAATAGTACCAGATTATCTTGAAAGTATTTCAAATGGTGCTAAGAAAACCATAAGGCAGGCATATATTTGTTACTGAAAACAAAAAGAATTTATCTTAGAGATAGTATGTAATTAATGTATTTCTGCTTATTAAAAAAATACAGATCAACAAGTACAAAAGACAATAAGAATTTTATAAGTCAACTACAATTCAGATCAAGAATCCACAAATAACCAGGCTTAAAAATGTATTCCTGAAGTAAGAACGTGAGCCCTCGACCAATGCGAGGTTACTTAATTTTATATCATCATTTCTTAAAACTCCCACAATTAGAGCCTGTTGGCAATGCTTCCTGAGGCTTTCTGTTGGCCTCCGAGCCGCTGACACGCGTGTCCAGGATGCAGCCTGCTCATGGAAAGCCCTCCTCCTGCCTGCCCTTCCTTCGTCGCAGGAAAATGGCAGCCCGGGGTGACTCCCAGGGCACTCGTGCCGACAGATAGCACAACTTACACAAAAGAAGCATCCAGGGTACCAGCAGTGCTCTTTCTGCTTTTTTACTCTTATATTTTAGGGCACAGTTCTGGGGAAGGGTAGACAATGCTGTCTCACAAAAGACACACAGTAGTCTCTTGTTTGAGCTACCAACCTCTGGGCCACCCAGAAAAATGTCAGTCATCCATTTGTTAGGACCCAAATCTCCTCCTTCTGCTCACAATATGCAGCACACATTTTAAGGGGCTGTTGAAACAGAAAAACAAAGGAAGCCCTTGAAACAGAGGCGACCTTCCTGGTTTGCCTCTTCCTTTATCAGGGAGCCTGCGCTGCTGCTGCTGCTGCCCGTTAAGCCTGTCACATTGTTTCCACATGCTCAGGGCCCTTGAAACTTGTGCAAAATATTGCAAAATAAAACTGTATAAACATCACATTTCAACATGACCCAGTAATGGTCACCCGTCATGTGGAGCCAGATAGTCATGAATCAAATCCTAACCTACAAATGCCCCTGACCTGAGAGATCTTGTTTAAATACTAAGACCAGACATTGAACACGTTGTGGTGCTGGGTGAATTTCAGCAAACATGCCCTGCACTCCTTCTGAGAGATCACTGAAAATGACTGCCTCTTTGACACTTGCAGAGGTCATAAAACCATTTCACAGACAGAAAAACAATTTTTTAAAAAAAGATTAACAGATAATTCTTTCATTTCCCAACACAGTTGTGAGGTGTAGGCATTACAGAACACCAACGTGAGACAAATGTGTAAGCCCGAGTCTGAGAGCTCCATCTCCTCTGACCGCATGGAGGGAGAGCCCGAGCCACCCGCAGCACGAGCTGGACAGCCCCACACGCCGGGGCATGGGTACTCACCCTCGGAGAGCAGTCTATTCCGCGGCCGAAGTCACAGACCAACTGCCTTCGTGCACCCCTCCAGCGAGCTGACCTTGCCCTAGCCCATCGCAGATCCACCCTCCCGCACCACCCAGCCTGGCTGGGCTCCGTGCTCACCGAGTCCCAGCCCCGCAAGGGTAATCACACTCCGGCAGCGGCAGCCAGCGGGGAGTGAACAGATGGTGGATTCCATGGTAACCAGCCCTCCTAAGGCGATTGGTAGAAGTGTGTGACTCCTGCTTATTGGGTAACAATCGCTCTCTTTGTGCTCCAGCACTGCAAATCCTAAAGGAAGGAACACACATAGCCACTCACATGCGCAGGGCTTGCCTAGCAGGTGTTTGGCTATTTAAACAAGGCAAGGCAGCCCAGCTAAAAGCTTTCAGCAAATTCACCCTTGGTGGTCAAAGACCTAATGTTTCAGATAGTGCTCATTTGAGCACGAAGGTCATGGACTTAACTTGTCAAACAGAAAGGAAAACTTGAAAGTTAACTGGAAAAGTCAAGATAAAGCATTCTAGAACTCTAAACTGCATCAGCAAGTTGTTTTCCGATTTGTAACAAGCTCAGAACAGAAAACTGGTTATATATATTTCAAGGATTTTTAAAACAAATATATTTAGATATATAAAAATAGCTTGGTGCATGTGCCAGCCTCCCAAAATAAACTCAGTCATCATGTAGTATTAACATGAACTAAGAAATATAATAATAAAGAGCATTAGGGTATAGAAAGTTTGAAAAAGTCAAGTTTTCAAAATCGACTCTTTTAGAAGAAAACATATAAATTGATTTTTACTGTATTGAATGAAGGGAGAAGAGCAAGATTTTATACTAAACATTTCATCTAGAGCTTTCCTCAACTATAAATTTGAAGTCTCTTGGTTTAATATCTACTGGGTTTGTCTCTGCATTCATGAAGATTAAGTGCAGACTCAGCAAATAAACCACCGCCCAGTCGTCAACAAGGAATCAGAGAATAAGTGTTCCAAAGATCAAAATGACTGAAAATGAAAAATTTACCAAACAAAAACCAGCTACCAGAAGTAATCCACAGATCTAAAATATAAATTATCACCATTCAAAATATCTAGCAACATAGATTTTAAAAAGGTGAATCTTATTTAAATAATTAGGATAAGACTGAAAAGAAAACAAAAATATATACTGTGACTAGACTTTTAAGTAGTAACCAACTCCTCACTTTATAATTACTCCCTCCATATCTTAAATTTCAGAGTTCTTTCTTAGGCTTAACAAGGAATATGATACACATATTAAAAGAAAAAGAATCATAACTTGCAGATTATATTATTCTATTCTTACCAAAAAGAAAAAAAGTAACATTATAGTATCAGAAGGTCAATGAAGTAACCAAATATATCCATATAATTCCTTTATAAGAGCAATAGCCATTCAAATATTAGCAAGATTGAGTTTACTAATGATGAGAACAAAAAGTGTAGAATACCTGGGATTATATTATCAAGAACTGCATGTGAACTACTGGGGGCAGCATCAACTCCCAACTCTTACTAGGAGAAATAAAGAACTAAAAGCTCAATGAAGAGAAAATATGTTGAGGAATAGAAAGATCTACTTTAAAGATGCCAAGACCTCTCAACTTAATAAGTAGTCATCTAGTAAATTTTCCAATGTAATTTATGTTTTAAAAAAATGTTTAGCACAGTGAAATTTATTCAGATTTTCCGAAGAAAAGATGGAAAAACCAAAGAAAATTCTATGGAAGAGAGCAACAGCAATAGTGGGTAAAGGAACTAACTGTACTAAGCTTTATACAGGCTGTAAATACCACAGACTTGCACTGCCCGACCTGTGAGCCCAGGATATACCTCTGTTTCTCTGCATTCCACTGGTCACCTGCCTCTGGAGCACTAACACTCCAAGCCTCAGCTCCTGCTGGTTCCTCTCGTTTTCTTCCTTGGTTTTGGAAATGGCAATCCCAGCCTTGCTGCTCAGGCTGAGCCCTGGGAGCAGAGTGCCTGCTCCTGTCAGAGCAGCTGCTTCATTCAGATCCAGCCACCTCCGGCCACTGCATCTACCAATTGCAATCTACCTCTACCTTGCCCTCTACAGGCCACACAAACCTATGAAGGCAGGTATTATTCTCCTCTCCCAACCTGCTCTGCCACTGCAGAGACCAAAGTGACAAAGGTCTGAGCCGTGACAGGCTTACTTGCTTACTCTCTGCCTCAATCTAGGGACCAGCTCACTTCCCACAATCCTCTCCTGCTTCCCTGAGCTCCCCGCGAGTACTGCACAGCATCCTCTCCTTGAGCTTCCTCAGTACGTGGGCAGCCATGGCGCTTCGCCACAGGCCAGCGTCTCCCTGCGAGCCTCTCCCAGCCTGGTGCAGCACCGAGCAAAGGTCCCCGGGCACAGTGAGCACTAAACAGATACGCTGCTTGGACAAAACAGCATGCCACACAGCTTCTCCAAGTGCAGGTCTAGAGGTTATCTAAGAATCCAGTATCCGATGAGCAGGTACGCACATGATGTGCATGACTTGGTAGACTATGAGGCAGCTATTAAAATATGGTCACTGGGACTATGTGGTAAAAGGGGAGAAGTCTGTTATATTAATAATAATTAACTATTTATTGAGTTCTTAGTGTGGGCAAGGCACTCTAATGAGGACTTTGCAGGTGTTTTGCTTAAACTTCACAGGGACTATGCAGTAGGTATTCATCTTCTCATGTTTGAGGTACGGAAACTGAGACTAAGACCAGAGAGACTAGGACTTTCTTTGTTTGGTTCTAATTCACTACAACACAGCACCTTCCAGGTATGAAAGGAACAACACAGAACTGAATATTGACTATAAACAGATCTCACACCTTTGCAATGACATAAGAATACATTGTCAGGAACACAGGTCTATGCTTCCAAATGTGAAGGTGGTTGTGAGGAAGGAATATTGGTGATGCTTCCCAGCTTTCCAAAAACTTTAACATCATAAATTACAATTTTCTAAAATATTTATTCCTCCTGTACATCTTTTTAAATGTTTGTTCTCTCAGGTTCTTGGGTGGATCTAACTAACTAGTGAGACAGTGAAAAAAATAAAAACTTGCTGCATAGCTTGTAGGAAATGGTCCTAGGAATTACTCAGAAGGGAAAAGAAGCAGCGTTTGAAGAAAGGCTGCCCTCACCACTGAGCACACCGATGTCACTTACCACTCTTCTTTTCCTTAGTTATAAGCTTTATCCAGGACGGGATCTGAAATCACAAGTTCCCAAGCTTTCTCAAATCTTGGTGTCCCTAGCATCTCAGTAGCTTTTTCATGGCATGCCAGGCCAAGAGAAATTCCATAGAGTTCCTTTTGTTAATTAGTTGTATCTAAAGAACCTAACAGGTATTTCTGACCTAGCTCCTTGACACCATTTAAGACGGCACACAAGATCCTTCCAAGAAAATGTAGTATAGTATTTTTATTCCACTCTCCAGTCACTACTGCTGCTTACTAATGGGGTGTGGGCACTTGCTGGGCCCTGAGCAAAGCCTCCCACAATAGGGTCATGCTAAACACCCTCACTTCCTATTCACAAGCCTGCTATCAGCACTCACTAAAACTCTCAGCTCTGCAAACATGTGACATCATGGAAAGAAACACAGTACAACCTAAAACTAAAACTGGGAACCACCCAGGAGGTAACAGTTGACGCAGGGTCAGGGAGATGTTGCTGGTTTCCCCAAGACAACACCCCTGGGGCTGGCCAGGGCATCTGGGTCTCATTCAGCACCTGTATGCAGCCTGGGCTTCAGTCACAGAGTGAGGGTGTGAGGTCAGACAGCTCCAGTCTCCTTGGTTGCAAAACGAGGAGCGAGAAGGGCTCTTGTCAGGCTTACTAAATTGAGAAAAGAGAACCGGGCAGGAGTGACAAAGATGGATGAAGTATTTCTGTTTTGGCAGGAATCGGCATACTGCAATTTCCAGTGGTGCAGCCTGATGGGCTTGGGCAGAGGTGGGGCTTTTGTGGTGCACACCTCACAGATTCGGAAAAAATGTGGAATCTAAGAGGGCATGTTTACCTAGATCCTTTCTGCGAGTTTCCAGAGTTCTGTATTCTGAGTTAATCTATGACAGTTTTTGTTTAATTTAAATGTTTTTTTTTCCTCCTTGTACAATCAATTTTACACAGTTGATAAGAGTGTGACTGTAGGGTACAAAGTACCTTATAAGCGAAAGGAAATATGCTGAACTAAGCCGAATGTCTGCCCAGCATGCAGGGAGCTAAGATGAAGAGTCCAGCTTGATAGGATGGGAGCATTTACTTGGTTCTGTGTAAATCATCCATCATTCCTCTAAGGTGATTAGCCGGTCAGAGAGGATTCTGTGAGTCCAGGTCCTGCACTGCAGAGAGAGCGACGGATGCCGGGCAGAGGAAGTCGGCACCAGGGGATGTGGAGGACAAGCTCTTGGCCGGCATCTACCACTGGCCACATCTACCACTGGCCTCTGGTGCTCTTCCACTGAAACTCAACAGTGGTGCTGTCTTAGTTGGCTGACAACAATGGGATTCATGTCCTCACACCATTAGGTTATTTGTTAATGTCTTCACGAGAGTAACTTCCTTCTCCTTTCAAAACCTTAACACAGGTTCTAAAATGGGGGGTGAGGATGAGGGGGTACTATTGAGTACCTGGGTTCAAGCCTTCAAATACTTTTCGTTGCTATATATGTTTTTCAAGAAGTGACTCATTCAAAGATGTTTGTAGTCCAGGTTTTTCAATCATTTTGTCTAAGAAAGAATTCTAAAGTATAGGAAAGTGAAGAAGCTACAGAAAATACTTGTGCAGAGCACACTATATAATGTCAATGTATTAATAAATATCTAAAATATTTCTAAGAAAGTATAACAAAGAAAGAAGCTAAGAATATAGAATGTTCTAAACATGAGATTTGTTGGGTTCTGCAACTTGCAAAGTTCCATTCTAAACTCCACAGACCATAAGAAGCCAGGACCCTTGGTGAGACTGTAATACATCTGTCTAGAAACAGACTTTTGCCTCTTGTTGCAGGGGGTAGAGGGAGAAGCCAGAAAGTAAAACATTAGCCTCACAGCAAGGATGCACCACACAGATGTCATTCTGGGAAAACTACCAAAATATCAGCATTAGAAACTGTCTCATTGGTGTTGTAGGGTGGAGGTCAAATCAGAATGGAAATGACAAAAACTTAGGTTTTACCCACATAAAACTTAAAGCTGAAGAGCTAATTCTTGCAGTTCAAAAAATAACCTAGATCCAGGCACAGAGATGGTATATGCTCCTAGAGCAGCTGAAACAGGAACATTACCACCCTGAGCAACAAAGCAAGACCCTGTCTTAAAACAAACACCTACAGGACCAAACCACGCAAGCTTTTGAACAAAATTATACTTGTGTTCCTGTGTTATTTGTAAAGAGAAAAGGCAAACTGAGCAAAAATTAAATAATCAGTAGAATCCCTACTGTTGATACCCAGAGACTTATTTGCAGTCTTCCACAGGGTCTTACAAAGTCCAAACCCCATGAAGAGGAAAGTTTTACAAAAAGACAGAACCCAAGCTTTGTAAGGTCTTTTGAGCTGAAGCATAAGGTGTGTCCACTGTGAACATTTGAAGGTGCCAAAATTTGAACTATGGGTAGGTGTGGGGGTAGGTGTGGTGTCTGTGGAGACTTGCATGGCAGAGATGTATGTGTGCATGAGATGGGTGTGTGTGTAGGGAGGTAGTGGGGTTTGGGGGCTATGTTTCGAATCCGCTCTGCATGTTTCATCTCCGAAAGGCCTGGACTTCTTGTGTGGTGACCAGAGCATAACTTGAGGCACATGGCACAGCATGGTCAGCTGATGTCACCAACAGACCAGGGGACATAGGCTGGATGGGCACCCTGGTAAACACTCTCAGCCTACAACTTATACTCAGGGTGGCTTGAGGCCCCCACCCAACTTCTGGCACCTTGCTCTTGGGAAGATCAAAGATGCCACCTCTGCACCCCTAGAAGCAGTGGCATGAGGGACAGCCATTCCCCCAGGGGCCAAGAGTTGCAAACGGGGAATTCCTGTTGCAGAAAAAAACATAGAAAACAGAGACATAAAAATAAAATGGAAAACACCCCTGCCCTCTCACACTCCCAATGGGTTTTCAAACTCATTCCTGCTTCCCGTTCAGTCTTCTTACAAAGGTGAGGCCCTCTCACCTCCTGGCCCCTCCTCGGCCTTCTTCTGTCCGCCCACAGGTCTCCACTCCCATGAGGGCGGACACAGGCCAGGACAATGGTCACCACACGGTCCTCAGGTCTGCACTTCTCTGAATGCAGACACATCCTCTGCAACATCCATCTCTCCTGGCCCCAACAAAACCAACTCTGATTCTCCGGGACTCCTCTTTCTCCTCCTCTAGCATCTCCAATCAATAAGGACAGATCAATAAATGTTCATAGGATCTGTTCATAAAAACAGATACTTCGAGCAAATGTGTTGGATATGATAGACCAATTCACTGACAAACGAGGGCACCATCAATTCAGACACAGAACTCCTGAATGGACAGAATCTTTGCATCTATGTGGATCAGAAATGCAGCTAAATAGCTTATGGATTACACCATGGAAGGTGGGTAAAAGTACAAAGACGGCACTTACTGCTGCTCAGTATTCTACTGGATGTTTCTTTTTCATTTATTTTACTTACTGGTTCCCACCCTGGCTCTAGGCAAAATCCATGAGGGCAAGAACTCTGTCTTGTTTATCACTGGGCTTTGTCTCCCGTGGTACACAGCAGTTGCTCATTAAATCTTTGTTGAAGGAACAACTGCAAACGGAGGCAGCCTAGAACACAATCCTAAGCCTGGACTCTACCACCACAGCCTACCCAGGCATGGGCACACCTGTAGAAATCACAAGAATTTCACATGTGCAGAAATGGTGTACTGAATGTTATGGCGTGAGACATGGGATTGGGAGAGCTTGGCAAGAAGTTTTATGAAATCATTTCAAATGAAGAGTCAGTCACATCAGGTAATCAAAGTTTTAAAAGGCGATGTTGATGTACAGTGGAGCCACTTAATTAACTTTTATTTTATAGATATTGGCACTGCTCAGGAACGTAATTTCCCTAACAGTACAATAAATGTCAGTACATTAATTTCAAGTTTCATTAAATAAACAAACTCTCTGCCTAAGAAGACTTTCTCTTGGCTCAAAGGAGCCCTCTTTATCTCAGTGAATGTAGTTTTCTCCTGAAGGTTAAGCTGATTCATTATTCAGAGTCACCACCTGACTTTCTAAAAAGGTTTCTAATAATCTCCTAAGTGCTGTTCACTTTAGAGGATTTTCAACCATCAGCTGAGTAAATGATTTTTGCTGGATGAAATGTATGAATTTTAACAAGCAAATGGGATGCTCTAATTTGGCTCTTTAAAAAAGGACAATGCAGTGCTTGAAAGAAATAATAACACAGTGCAGTGTTGGATAGAAATGTGACGTGTACATGCATGCACACACTCACAGAGTCCCCTTTCCTAAGCCTAAATAAATAAAAATAAAAAATAAACCACCATCACTAGAAAGAGGATCGATGTTACTTCTGGTTTAACTCTTCCAAGAGTCAGGTTTATGATTTCAGGTCACAGATGTGTGTCTGAGAACAATTTGGCCCATATTTACACCCAGTGAAATTTACATACTCACCAAGGAAACCCAACATACTCACTCCTATTCATATCTGGTTTCAAAAACACATGACTTTGAAGTTTTTTTAATATCAGTAGGGATATACATTTTCTGAAAATAGTTAAAAAGATCAAATGTTCCTAACCAAGGAAGGAAGGTTAAAAGGTAGGTTTTCCATGAGAACAGAACTTACTTACTATCATGTCATTCAATTATATGCAACAAATGCTTGCTGAGAATGTCATGCCGCTAGCCAGTAATCGAGAGGACTGATGCTGAGTGTGGTGGTCCACAGCTGTCATTCCAGCACTCTGGCAGGCTGACGCAGGAAGACCACACATTCAAGCTCAGCCTGGACAACTTAGTGAGCTAGAAACAAATAATTTTCAAGGAATTCTTAGTCTTTTGCTTACTTAAAAGTAAAATTGGTCATTGAGAAAAATCCAGTGAAATGTGACAAACAAGGGGGAACTCTTTATCTGTTGGGTTGTTGAACACCTGTAAAGGACTGTTCTGATTGGACGGCTCCAGGCAACTGCTTTCAGTTCAGCAGAAGGAGCTATCACCCCAGCCTCTGCAGTGAAGCACTTCTAAGAAGCCTTCACCTAGAAACCGTGTGCAAACTTCCTCCACCCAAAACACCCAGCCCTGTCCTCATCCTTCTCTTGCAGAAATGTGCAATGCAACTCCTCAGCTACTGCTGTTCCACTGGAAAAAACCTTCCTTGACAAATCTCACTCTTACAGTGAATTCACTCTTTCTCCAAACTCACTGGAGTAGGTGAGGTGGTATGAAACAGAAAACATGAGGTGATTTAAATGAGATCCTGAAAATGTCAGAATTCTCCCTCAAAACACTGGCAGTCACAAAGCTACCACTGAAATCTGACATCAAAGCCTAGTGTTTCAAATAATTGCTGCTGAATTACCCTGGTGTCTATCCGGGGCAAAAACCAAAACAACACACCATCTAGATCCTTGCTTGCATGGTTTATGCCAATCGACTCCAGATGGATCACAGGCCTAAATGTAAAAGGTAAAACTTCCAGAAATGCTACAGGAAAATATGTTTATGGTGTTCAGTTAGGCAAAGGCTTCTTCTTAAACAAACAGGACATGAGGCCCAAGTTTAAAGGAAAAGATAGAAATTGGCTATTGCTACTTAAAGGACAGCACCAAGAAACGGGAAACTTTAAGCAAAAAAAAAAAAAAAAAAAAAAAAAAAAAAAAAAAAAAAAAAAAAAAAAAAAAAAAAAAAAAAAAAAAAAAAAAAAAAAAAAAAAAGAGGAAAAATCAAAAAGCATATAAAAATAATGAATCATAAGGAAAGCATATTAGTAGTACACTGATATTAGTGCACATAGATCACACAGCTAAGAAAATAACAAAGTATTGGCAAGTCCTCAGATAAACTGGTATGCACACCCTGAGAGTACCGTGGAAAACTTCATCAGAACCTCCTGAAGCTGAAAAAAATGATGCAGTAATTCCACCAAAGTATGTGTGATGGGCCCTCACCATAGCAGCCATCAACAGCAAAATGGAAATGAAATCCTGTTCACAATGAAAAATAAGAAATTAGTGCCAGAATGTGCAAAGAAAAGGCCACAGACATTGGATGTTCCTGGACTTGCCTTCCAGTTCTAGTACTTATCGTGTGATGCTAACTACACAGAGGACAGAGACTCTTGGCACCTGCCGTCTCTGCCTAAGGATAGGTCCCATTACAAGCTTCTTCTGAGGACAGAAATGATGCATGGAACACAAAGCACTAGGAGGAGCTCAGTGTCTATATGTGAAGAATAGGATTTCAGAGGTATAGGTATCACTCAGGTTCAATTACCAACCACTGTTGTAAAGACTCTTCTATACATAGGCTGTCTTCCTATAAAATAATGTTCTACCTGCATCAAGCACATACACTATAGAAAGGCTTATAAGGTAAAAATGCTCCACTGACTCCACAATCTAGAATCTCACAGAAAAGGTTACATGGATTGATCTTCCCCACTTCACTGTGAATGGAGTTCCAACTCAGGGATCAGCGAAACTATGCAAGAACTAGGTCAGGGGACGATGCTGTTTCTTTATCAGTTCCACATGCAATTGGAGCTGTTGACCCCAATGCCAGAGGATCACATGAGTAGGAAACTTCAGACACATGGGCAGAAGAAACACCACGAGTGCACAAACTGGGACAGGACTCCTACCAGTCTGGGTACAAAGCCGAGCCTTAGATGAACACAGTAGGTGCTCAACCCAGATAAGCTTGGGAAAGGCTAAGAGGCACAGAGGACATGGGACTGGGACATGCTCTGTGGCTGACCATAGCCCTACATGTTCAGGGTCCCGAGTTGAACCCCCAGGATCACGAAAAGGGGAGAACCCCCCAAAAACCTAGTCCTACTGTGGTTGTTAGCCTGATTCTGAGACTGTTTTTTTTTAAACTTAAAGAGAAAAAAAAAAAGCATGTAAAGGGTAGAGATAATACAGAATTTCAAAAAAAAGATAAATAATAAGAAATCACTAGTTGATAAATTATATATTGTCCTCTTAGAAATAGTTGTTCAAGTTACAAAATTAAAGTATAAGATTTTCAAACAGTGAGAGTGTAAACAGCTATGCATGCATGAGTCTCTACACGTATTTCTATCCTTTCTGTATTAGAGGGAAAAACAAAACATAGCAAGACAAAACAAAACAAATTCCTATAGAAACATGAAACCAAAAAGTCATATAAAACAATAGTATAAGGTGATCTACAATGATTATTGTGTTGTTTGTTATTATTTTCAATAGAATTGTCTATATCATCAGGCATAATTGAATACAGCAGTATAACTGAATATAGCAGTACATAATAATATTAGTAAAAATAAAACAGTGTAGACAGTATAAAACTTCAAAGGCAGGTAATAATCAACCATAGTGGATATTCTCGTGAATCTTGTCATCTTAAGTGCAGTTGCCTATACTCTCAGACTTGATACTATCAATCATAACAGCTTTGAATAAAATCTATTAATAAAAAACAGCAATCTAACAAACCAGATTCGATTACGATCAGTCATGGTAAAACAGTGTAGGTTTTACAGAGCTTTAGATTAAGTTAATAGGAAATTAAGGAAGATTACTGTACTATAACCTGTTATTTTTGGGATAACTGTCTATGCCCTCAAATCTAGTACAGGTAGAATGACTGGAACAGAATATAATACATCTAAGCAGAGTGGTGTGAGTAATGTGAGTTTTAAATCCTCATGCACTGTTAACAATATAGGCCATCTATGTTAGAGATTCTAGCCATCCTTCTCTGCCTCATTTCTGCTATGCTATTTTTCTGCCTTTGTTTGTCTACTTTTCTCCTTCATTCTACTGCCTGCCCCACTCATTGAGGCCTTTCTGCCACTGTTCCTAAAATCCTGGTATTTTTTTTCTCTCTCTCTAGAATGTCCTTCAGTATTCTCTGTAGGGTTGGATTGGTGGTCACAAACTCCCCCAGTTCTTCTTTGTCATTGAAGCATCTTGTTTCTCCATTAATTTCTAGTGACAGCTTTGCAGCGTACATCAATCTGGACTGGAGGTTATTTTCTTTCAGGGCTTGGAATACATT
>PVLA01003151.1:0-107185 GCA_004027455.1 Hydrochoerus hydrochaeris
GAGGAGGAGGAGGAGGAGGAGGAGGAGGAGGAGGAGGAGGAGGAGGAGGAGATGGCTTGTGCCCTCAGCAGACTCTTCAGCTCCTGCAGATGTCAAACCCCAGCATGGCTAATTTTTAAAGTGCTTGGTTTCATACCCAAGTAGCAACACTGAAGTCATGAGCTCTGGATATTTGACCAGGAGTCTGACCTTGACCACACTGTGGGTTAATACCAGCCAAAGGCTGGGAGAAAAAAATGTATTTGTGGAGGATTTTCCAACAGAGACACAGTCTATATCTCCCATCCTCTGAGATTTCTCTTTGGGTTAAGCCAGAGTTAAGAAATGAACTGGTGGAGGTGTGGAGAAGAGTAGATGGCTTGAGGTCAAGTTGTGTATATATTAGTTCCCAGCAGTACTACCTTGGGCAAGTATCCTTAACTCTATGCTTAGTTCTTTTATTTGTAAAATGAGCTTAATAATAAATACTTCTTTGTGGTAGATTATGTTATTGGTCTCAAGTTTTCCTGAATTGTGCCTGAGTTCTTCCTGAACTCATGCCCTTTGCTTTGTAACTTTGAAATGTTACTCTCCTGTTGAGTGGTTTGCCCCTACCATTGAGGAAAGGCTCCTCCATATGACTGGATCTGGCCAGTGGAATGCCAGCAACTGGGACACATGCAGAAGGCTTAAAGCAGGCTTGTGCAGTGGAACTAGCTTTCTTGTGCTTTGCCATAGATATAGACATGCCTGTTGGGCCATGAGGCTCATAGAGTTGAATGGAGTCACCTGGCTGTGGTCAACCTGGATCAGCTCACCCTTGCCAAAACTAGATGCACAAGGAAGCCTAGGCAAAGAGCTGCAGAGCTGCCCAGCCATGCTGGCCTGATCAGTAGAAGGCAGCTGGCAGGTACTTGAGAGATCAGGGCTGACTGTTTCATGCCACTAAAACTTTGTGAAGATCTGTTACATAACTGCAGCTCACTGATCCAGCCATGCTGGGATTGTGGTGATTAAATGAGTTCACTCATGCATGTGCCTACAACAGTAAAAGGTACGTAGGCTTCGCAAGTCCTGGGCGTGCTCTGCACATACAGGGATTCTTTTCTGAGAGGCTGACACCTGTGCTTCTCCTCTACTTGGCACACTGTGGGTACCTCCAGTGCTTGGGACCAGAAGAAGCTGAGGGGGAACAGACTTCACACCACCTAACCCAGAGCTCAGGACTTGGAACACTTTGCAGTCTGATCTGGCTTTTCCTGGCTTTGATTTCTTGGGATCAGATGTTATGCTGGGGGCTTCACGAGAGGAGCAGATGCTTTTCTTGCCCCAGTGTCCGAAGCTATTGATACCTAGTAGATTCTCCACACATGTTGGTGAACTGATCACATACTCATCTGGACCTTGTTCTGGACACTTTTCTCTATTTCAATGAACTCCTGCTGGCTCTTTTTCTCCCTATTCAAGTGGGCTTAAAGCTCATAGGGTGGCACAGAATCTCATGGGTGCCTTGCAAAGACCTGTGAAGTAGAAGAAGCATTATCAGCTACCTCCTTTCCCTGGAGTCACAGCCAGGGTGGCCACATTTGCAAGTGAGTTGCAAGTTGTCTAATGGTGTGATTTGAAGAATATGGGAGAGAGTATTGTTTAAAATAGCCACCCATCAGCGATTAAAAAATCCTCCCCAGAGTTTCTATCTCCTCTATTAGCTCAGAAATGTAAATACTCCTGTGAGACCTGCCATTTGGATGGCTCTGCTCATTATGTGAATATATTTCTAGAGGTTTCTTTTTTATAACACTATATAATTATACTTACATGATATACTCTGAAAGCATTTTTACACCACTTCCTAGCTTGTTTGATAAAAAAGATGCAAAGATATCCTGTCCTCAAGGAGTGTTTAGCAGTGAGAAAGGTGTTTCATGTCTTCAGCTTTACATGAGATGTGATAAAAGGTACCTTCAGAGAAAAGATGACAATCATAATTATTATGACCATTTGCAAAAGGAGCCACAGATCCATCTCCTTCCTTAATCCATGACCTTGATGTAGATTCATGTATCAGTAGGTGACATTTTCGGGCACCCTTCCAAACTGAGTTCTTCTCACAGCTTGCACTGGCCAGTGGGGGTCCATGTTCACAAGCTTGATGCAGGCTGAGCCTTAACTGACGCTTGCATTTGGGGGCTTTTTCACCTCTTGGAGTCCAGCTGCCATGTCACATCTTATCCTTAGTTTTCTGCATCCTGAGAGACATGTGGCCCTGTTACCACCAATGCCAAAAGCCAGTCAAGCTCAGGACGCGTGAGTGGGGTCCCTTAGCCCAAGGTGAGCCCCTAATTAGCTACAGATATTTCTGTAGGTCCTCAAGATCCACACAGCCAGGAGATGCATAAGAGCTTGAAGTCTTAAATTTTATAGTACAACTAAACTACACAGTAATAGCCAATTGATATAATAATAGCATCAATAATAACTTTCACTTACTAGTTGCTGATTAGAGCATGAAACAATTTATGATGGTATACTTTCACTTAAAATTACAACAGCTTAATGAGAAAAGTAAGAACTTACTACTATTCCACAAATAAGGAAAGATAGGCACAGCGCAGTTAAGTCAGTTATCCAAGGCCACACAGTTGGAAGACCCCTCTCAGCTCCAAGTTTCTGAGGCTCGATACTGGTATTTCTCCATAGCACTAGGCTACTTACAGCAGGGGTACAGGGATAGCATGCCTGGGTTCTGCATGGAAGTGCTTCCCTCATGGGGACCTGGATCAGAGAGCAGAGGAGCGGAGGGACCCACTCACCTGTCAGTGTGAGCCCTCGTTGCTTAGAGTAGTCCCCATCCCGAGGAAAGACAGGGCTACCATGTCATCTCCTCTCTCTTAGTGACAAATGTCCTCCTCCCCCTTCCTCTGCTATACTTAATCAGCCTCTTTCTGGAATTTCATCGGAGTACTCTCCAGTCTCGGGCTATTTCTCTGGGTCCAACATCTCTCAGCTGCCAATCCTCAGTGACAGGCTCCCTGCCCCAACCCCCAACAGCTGTTAGGGTGATTTGTCAATAATAAATTCTGAAGCAAATTGAAATATTTCATGACAGCATAAAAACAAATGGGAGAAAACGGTTCCCATCCCGAAATGCTGATTGAATCAAATATTGCAATATCGATTGTATGATACATTTTCATATTTAATTCAATGAAAACCACGGGGTCCGAATGCTTTCCATTACCCTACAGAATTTTTCAGTTTGCTGGAGAATTTATTATTGGTGTGCCACCCAAATCGGATTACTATTGAATCAAAACCCTGCCATGTTATTCAATCAAAGACTGTGATTCTAACCCCAAGAGTCGATCATTACCACTTTTCCCAAAGCGTATTTTCTTTTCCGTGTTTCATACAGAAATGGCTAGTTTTCTTGTTTGCCTGTACATCACCCACCCCCTCCTCATCCTGTTTAAATCTACTATCAACAAAAACCTAGAAAAAAGATATCAACGGGCTTTTCAGGATCAGTGTCAGCTTAGGCTTTTGGGGGGAATTCATATGCTCACTTTTCCACTTTCGTGACCCCACTAGGTTCTGGAATGGACACGTGTCCATTGCTTTCAAGAGACAACTAATCAGCCATTTCTGCACACTGTCTCCCACTTGAACTTGTTTCCAACTGCCAGCACTTTTGTGCCTTTATGCAAGAGGGGTGAGTACATGGGAAATGATATTCATCTGGGGCCTCCACTAGCTAAAACTTCAGCTTGCTCACTCTCTAGTTGGGATACCCCTGAAGGCAATCTGGTTCTGGGAATTTCTTGCGGGATTGAACCCAAATTCCCCTCTCTGGGACTTTATTTGACATCGTACCCTTGCTTGGTCTCCTCCTTTTGTTTCATCACTTCCTTACTTCCTGGTAGGGGTTACAGGATTTCGTAACCCAACCAAATTCATATGGTGATGTTCTAAACCCTGGTACCTGCCAATGTGATCTTATTTGGAAGCAGGTCTGTAAAGAGGTAACCAAGATGAAGGTGGCCTCTAATCCAGTGTGACTGGTGTGTTCATCAAAAGAGGAATTTGGATCCAGACACACACTCAGGGAGAAAGCTGCATGGATGGAAAGGCAGAGATTGGGGTGGTACTCACTCCTACACACCAAGGAATCCCAAGATGGCCAGAAAGCCACCAGGAGCTAGAGGAGAGTTGGGGAGCAGATACCCGGCTCTGCCCTGAAGAGGAACCAACCCTGCTGACTCATCTTGGACTTCCGGCCCAGACAGTTCATTTCCAGTGTTGAAACCTCCCAGTGTGTGGCACTTTGTTGCAGCAGCTCTAGCAACTGAATATAGTGCCCCATCCCACTTTCCTGGCAGAACTTAATAAAATTACTTTAGCGTGAACCCCAGTCTCAGGTTCTGCCCTGCGAAGCGCAGCAAAGCACGACTCTGCCAAGTGAGTGGAGCCTGGTGCCCAGAATTTTACGTGCCTGATTGAGATTGGATTTCCAAAATCCAATTAGAAAACCTCTGCGTAACAAAACTCCTGGGCAGGCCAGCGCCCGCGACGCTGGGCAGCGTTTTGTGGAGACATGCTTGTTGGCGTGGTGCTCTTCTGCCTCCTCCTCAAGCACATCTTTCTTCTATGTCCCTCACAGCTGTGGCCCTGGCTGCTTCACCAAAGTTGAATTGAGTGTCCCTGAAAAATATAGCGTAGCATCCTTTCCCTGCTGTGAGACACTAAACCAATAAATTATAAATCAGCCAGCAGCCCCGTGACATGAGGATGTAATGAGAAATGCAAAATAAGAAAAGACACGGGGAGGAGGACATGCTCCTCCCTCTCTCCTAGCTTAGCTCCCTTTGCATGCAGAGAAAACAATTGCTTTTTTTCTTCTGTTGTCACACGGGTGCAACACACATGGGTGCATGCGCACAGACCCACAGACACATAGGCACACAGACATTGTCACTAGTAATGAACAATTGGAGGCTGCTAGAGGGACTCCAATAACAAACCCAGGAGAAACAATGATTTGATTCCTGGGCTTATAAAATTCCCAAGCTAAAGGCCTAATCGTACTTCCAGGCCAGTGTCCTCCCGTGAGAGGTCAGCCCAGCTGTAGCCTTTCTTGCTCCGTGGTTCGTGGATGGTCACCTTGACCAGCACCTCCTGCAGGGGTGTCCCCAGGCCTGCCAGTGCGCCTTCTGGGATGCCCTGCAGAAACTGGCAACTGGAGATCTGTCTTCAGGTGTGGAACTCAGCTGCTCCCCTCTCCCCACTGTTTGTTTATTCATTCATCGCCTCACTTCCATTTATTCAGCTATTCAGTGACTGTTAGAGGGGGTCTGGGAATGAATACTTTCGAGGCCTCTGGGGAGCAAAATGATGCTACTGGAAATGCAGGAGCCGTCTGCCTTTTCTCGCGTCAGCCTCTGCCTGGTGGCCAGTCTTCCAACCATTTGCCTCCCTCCCAAGGCCTTCTGCTCACCACCACCTGCTCTTTCCCCCTCCTCATTCTGGCCCTCACCACAGGCAGAAGTCTGGGGACTGTTAATAAAGCTACTCACCTGCAGCATTAAATTCCGAGTTCCCATCCTGAGGTTTGGCCCCAAACTCCTTTGATGGCAAAACCTTGCCTGAAGCTAGGGGAGGCTATTTATGGGAGGCTACATAAGGTCACTTCTAACCCCAGTTAATGTGTCTTTTGGAGCATTTGCTGCAGAAATGTTAATGTGTTTGATTATGAGGTGCTACCCTGGAATGGCTGGGGTTTACTGTAATATGTGGTCAGTGTACCGTATGAGCTTCCTGAAATCTGAACAACACAGAATTCTGCAAGCTGTCAGTCGCCCTTGTCTAGATAAGGGACTATGGACACATACTTGCTTCTACCTATTGAATGAATGTCAAGCCGCAGAGGTAGGGGTGACCTCTTTGCAAAGCTCGTTACATCAGATACAGATATTAGCAACTCATTGTGCATATTGTGTTATTACTTCCAATAGACAGATGAAGAAATAGCATCCCAAAGAATTAAGCAACCTGCCCTAGGTCCTAGGTCCCTGTCCCAAGCCCCCAGCTGTAAATGATGAGCTGGGAGTTGATCCTACCTAGATTTGATCCAAAACCTTTAACTTTGACATTTGACAGATTTCTCTGTTGTGTTAGTTATTGCACCTTCCAGTGACCTCACAGGACCCCAATATGCAGTTGGACTTGGGTAACACTTCTGAAATGGGGAGTGGGAAGGTAAGTTCGATTCTAGATGATCTGAGATGGGCAGGTAGGAGAGTGGAAGGAGCAGGGAATCAACAAGGTCTGGAGAGAGAAACAGGTGCTGTGGCTCCGCCCCGAGGTGGGGTCCCGGGAGGGAGGGTTAGATCTCCATAAGAGCATGCTCTTATCTTGCCCTCACTGGGTCATCTCTATGTGAAGAAGGATGGGCATGTTGGTACTTCTGCCCATTTTTCATATATCACCCTGCTCCTGGGCCCTGCCTCTTCCCCAGCCCCAGCACTGCCTTCTTCTGTCTTAGGAAAGAATATTCTGTTTCTGGGAAACATCCCTTAGGGCTACTTCTCACTGGCTAAAATCAAGTTGCCAAAGGGAAATAAAATTGAGTGCATTCTTGAGTCCCTAAACTAATACCACCTTAGGTGAAAATGATACTAAATCCTACTAAAGTGTACTGTAGTTTTGCAATCTCAGTAGTTGTCATTAGTTATTCTAACCACCTAATGAGGACTTTACTCTTCATTAGTGGCTCTCTGGTGTGGCTCCTTACTTGAGCTGCTTCATGCATTGTCTGCCTAACACTGAGTTCCGAGAACAAAGCATGCATAGAATACTTATCACTTAGGTAATGGAAAATGTAGTGATACAGAGTAAAGACAAAGGATAGCAATAAAAGGTATGTGTTTGGTTTGCTACTCCCTGGGGGTGAGTTGCCATGAGAGGAGTCAAGAGCCTAGAGGTGGTCACCCTTCAAAGTGGTACCGTGTCGGTACCTCAGACTACCTGGTCAAAGGTGGACATCCGACTCACAGGGGCTTTGAGGAGGGAGCATGCAAGTGCCTAGTTAGAAAAATGAAATGATAGCCAAGCACAGTGGTGCACACCTGTAATCCCAGCATTCTGGGAGTCTGAGGCAGGAGGATAAACCCATGACAAGTAAACCAAAATGCTCGTACACTGTGGAGTGACCAGTTGCTGTTCCTTGTGATGGTTTGAGGTCTGGGAGCTTCAGCTCACTGCCACTGCCTGGCATCTCAAGAGCCTAGAAAAGACTGAAGCTCAAAATATGAAGAGCTGCTTTACCAAAAGTGTATTATTTCACACCATTGTAATGTCAAAATATCATTAAGTAGAACCACTGTGAGACAGGGATTGCCTGTACAGAGTTCTGGGATGGTTTGTCAGTCAGCATTATTACAGAATTAGCTGACTGATGCACTTAGTAAAGTCGAATCCTTGAACCTGAATGAGGTACAATCAGGTACGTCTGAAATCTCCTTACTGGGTTCTGACTGCTATTGTCTTGTGAGCTTGCCCAAATCTAGTCAATTCTAAAATCAGAGCAAATCCTTTCTTAAATTGCTGGTTTGTTTTGAGCCCTTAGTAGGTATGGGTTGGTTTGATTTATTGCCCACTTCCTGATGATGCCCGTTGAGTCACCAAACATGTGTATCTCAATATTTGAACAGCATATTTCAAGTTTCAAAACCTTTTGATAGAAATTGTGTATACTATCAGTTTCCATGCCCTCAGCTATGTCCTGAGAAATTCTTTCTGAAATTATCCAGACCAGTGCAATGGAATGCTGTCGCCCTTACATGTATTGACCAGACCAAGGATAGATAGGCACTTGCCTGATGGTATCCAAGTCACACTGGCCAGTGAGAAATGAGGTGACCTGCCTCCAATGTTCCATGAAATAGGGCCATAAGTGACTCTTTCTTTCTCCGTGGTTGGGAAGATGTCACCATTGGAGTGTGTGGCTTACTAGGACCAAGTCAGGAAAGAACACAGACTTCCCAGCCACTTCCCCTCTTTGACCCACATAGTAAGTAGCATCAGCATCATCAGGGAGCATGTTAGAAATACAGACTCTCAGGCCCCATCTCGATCCACTGAAACAGAATTTGCACTTGAACATGATTTTTGTGACATATAGCTTGTAATCCTCCTGTTTCAGCCTCCCAAGTACTAGGATTACAGATGTATACTACTGTGCACAGCCTAGGTCCCCTCTTAAACTAAGGAAGATACTGAAAGAAACTCAAAGGGTCCAGGTGTGTGAAGCATCATTGCATAAGTATGGAAATGGGATGAGGAAAGAGAGGTCATACGAATGGGCAGATTACTGCTGTGGGCAGCTGAATTCAATATTGCAGCAGCCTTCCAAGGATAGAGTGTAGAATGTGTTTCAGAAGGACAAATTGGCATTGATCCAATGACTCTTACCTATTGGTTGCTGGCTGACCTAGGATCATGAATTTCCTCACACTTTAGAGTTGAAGCAACTCCCCTGGTCAGGGTATACACATTAGTCAGTTTTCCTGTTGTTGAGACACAGTACCTAATACCCCCAACTTGAAGGAGAGCTTTAATTTAGCTTATAGTTTCAAGGGATTCAGTCCATGGTCAGCTGGCCCCTGGGAAGAAACATCATGGTAAAAGGGCACAGGGGAGCTAAGCTGCTTAGTTCATGGAATCTTGGAACAAGAGCAAGGAACAGTGCCAGAAAGAACTGGGTGAGAGACCAGACATAGACCTCCAAGCCACTCTTTTTATGGCCCACCTAGACACTCCCAGAAGTGTGCTCTACTAATTCCTTGGGCAGCTCCCAATCCAATCAAGTCAATTCAATGAGGTTAAGTGTCACAATATATAATCTATGCAGAAAGGAGCTACTTATTTGGGCTTTAATGCCATGTGTGCACCATCTTGCTCTTCTCAATAATTTTATCTTTGAAACTGTTTTGTAAGTGAAGTCTAATGGGACATTGGAGTGTGCCCTGGGAGTCTGTCACCTCCTAGGCTCTCTGGCGAGGTTCTTGGCCACTTGGCCCAAAGGCCCCATGTTAGTCCACTGGCAGGAGCCTGGCAGAGGCACAGGAGTGCTGGGCATGAGCCAAACTGTGGGTCAGGACTTCAACAAGGCCCTGTATTTCTCCCAAGGATGGCACCCTGGCGGAGGGAGTCCCTCGTAAAATAGCAAATAAACAACCCTGTGACAGATCAAGCACAAGAGCACATAGAAGAGAAAAGCTTGTGTCCTGACTTTTGAGAAAGGGATCCCACGTTTTCGTTTTGCACTGCACACCACATACCGAGGCCTGACCTGTCTCTGGGCTGGGGACAAGGCCCGAAAAGACCACAGTTCTGGAGGAGGCTGTGGGGCAGAGGAGTGGAGGTGGTAGGCAGGAGGATGGGAACTGCCTGCCATGGCGGCAGGTGAACACAGATGTGCAGGGGGCCTGTGGCTCTTGTGTCAGCAGGGGCTGTGGTGGGGCTGCCTCCTTACTTAGGCAGTTTTGTTCCCATCTTTGTGTTGCCGTCTTGTTTTCTGAGTGTTGGTTTCTACCAGCCTGATGCTGTGTTCTACCAGCACATCTAATTAAGATTTAAATTCTGTGCAAGTTCCCAGGGACACTCAGCCATACCTGGTTGGCCTTCATCTCCTGTTCTGGAAGAATGAGTGAGATCTACATTTACAAAAAAGGTCACTGTGAAGCTTTGTGAGGACTGTGCTCCTCCCAAATGCACAGTAGTATAGTAGGTGTTACTTCTTACCCTGGGAGCAAAGGCGCAGGTGTCCCAAGGTCTGGGCCAGTGTGTGTCTGTCTGCCTGTTCTGCTGTCACTGTGATTCTCAGAGGAGAGGTGGCAGAGCCCGGCTGCTTCTGGGCAGGGGAGGGTAAGCACAAGGTTTCTGGTAAGAGTAATATATATTTCATGGAAATGGTTTCTGGGCCTGGAGTGGGGCCCCCAAGTCAGCTGAGGATGCTCAGAGGCAGTGTGAAGGGCATGGGGGTGGCAGCTGAAGGGAGAGGAGGCTGGGGAAGGTTCGAAGGGCAGACAAGAGCACGATGAGGGAGGAGGGCCAGTCGCGAATGCTGATTTCTATACCCTGAGTGGTGGGCACAGGGCTCAGTATGTCAGGCCCTAGCCCCACCGTTACTGAACGTTAACTACTACTCGTACATGGAAGGAGCAGAAGGATGCTTACACCTGTGTCATGGGGGCATTGTGGGGCTGGACCATGCTTGGCCCTCTGCCTGACACTGAGTGCGTACTTCCCCATGTTACTCATACCAGGGCCGCTCGCCGGAACGGGAAGCAGGGTGTGACTAGGCCAGGAGCAAGGAGGCCCCTGACCAGACTCTCCCCACTCTGTTCATGCCTTTCCTGTTTGCCCACTCATAGGTAAGGGTAGATAGCGCTCACAGGTCGCTTAGGTCTCTCTTTAGAGAGGTGCCAGGTGTAAATGATCCACGGGAGGCCTGTCAGAGTGGAGGTAGTCAAGGGTTGGCTTACTTGAGGCCACAGTCACGAATACTGGCTTCATCCCAACTGCCCCTGCTTGGGTACAGTCTCTTCCCTTAACCAGGCCTCAGCGCAGCAAGCAGTCTTGTAGGCAGGGGAATGATACGCTAGGGAGTAGCATAAACACTGGAGTCGGATTACCTGGGTACAGTATCTACTAGCTGTGTGACCTTGGGCAAAGTGACTTGAGCTCTCTGTGCTTTAGCTTCCTTGTCTGCCAAGGGAAGGTAAGAGTAATATGTATTTCATGGAAATGGTGGAAAGCCTCAGTTAGTTAACAGGGATATGGTGTGTAAAATAGTGCCCAGAATGTAGTAAATTCTATATTAAAAGTATGGAGTATTATCACTGCCTGACAATAGTGCACTGCATGACAATAGTACACAAAATAGTGCTGAGGGTTCCTAGCCAAAAACTTCTTGGAGGTGGCCTGGGAGGTGTTTACTCCCTTTTGCCTGGGAACCTGGCATTGACAGTCCTGCACTGTCCGTGGTAGTAAGGACAGGAGATCAAAGGCAGAAGACATAGGAACTCTTCACACTGGCCCTGCTGGAAGGTGATGGGCACAGCCAATGCTAAGAGAGGTAAAGTGAGGGCCAAGCCACTTTACTAAGATGGTGACTGCTCTGTCTACCCCATTTGTACTTTATCTTCCAGGCAAAGAGCAGCACTGAGGCTACTGTCATGAAATGCTCTCTATGAGGTTCATTCATTCATTCATTCATCAAGAATTCTTCCAGTAACAGCCCGATGCCAGGCAGGCAGTTCTACACCCTGGAGTGATCAGCCAGACAAGCATGTTGGCCTTCAAAGAGCTGGTAGGCAGTGGATTTGGGAAGCCAGAACCTGGTAAGTCTTTGAGCGTTAGTAAACCCCAGCCCTGTAGGGACACAGGTTCCTAATCCACATTCCTGTTATTGGACTGAACTTTTATTTCTGCATTGGGAGCTGCAGGAGAAACTTGTGCATTTCTTCAGTTGCCAGGTGCAAGGCCAGTCCTATTACTCATCTTTCTGTAGCTGTGACAAAATACCTGATAAAAACAATTTAAAGAAAAAGAAGTTTATTTTGGCTTATGATTTTAGAGAATTCAGTCCATGGTTTCTTGGCTTCATTGTTTCTGGGTCTATGATGAGGCAGAGCAACATGGCGGAGAGGGCACCATGCTCACCTCATGAGAGTCAGGAAACAGAAAAAGGAAGGGTTGGGAGTCCTGGTGTCCCCTTCAAAAGCACACCCCTTGTTACTTACTTCTTCCCACCAGGTCCCATCCCCCAGGATTTCTACCACCTCCCAATAGTGCCACTAGCTAGGGACCAAGCTTTCAATCCATGAGCCCTTGGTGGCCATTCTGGATCCAAACTCCATAACCTGTGCTGCCCACTGCAGAAGCCAGGCTTTGAACCAGCTTTCTTAGAAGGTCCAACAGCCTTTACCCCCAGTCACTCCTTACAGCTCCCTGGCATTTTCTTTTGGTTGCTAAAACCCCTGAATGATCCTGATACTCAGCAAAGCACCTAGTATATTTTCATTAAATAGTCACCAAAGGCAGCCAGAAGTCAAGATCTAAAATCTTGGGGGAGAAAGATTAGTCTCAGGATGGGTTCTCCAGGAAGCAGACGGAGATACCATGCTAACATGGAGTTTATGGAGAACAAGTTCATGACTGGGAGAGATGATTTAGTTCTTCAGTGGCTTCCAGCAGGGTCTAAATGAAATTGGACTCAAAATAATAATAATACAAGTGTAGCATTCTTGAGGGGGGATAGGGAGGAGGTAAGACTGGGTGTGGGAAGCTATTAGAAAATAATGCAGTTTTGAAGAGTCACTGCTGGTCCAGCAGAAGCTTCAAGCAAGAGGTGCCCATCAGTGGAGCCCCAGAGTGGGGAGAAATGGCCAGCCCTGATTAGCACCATCTTGTTCAGCCAGTGGCGACAGGTTACCCCTAGAGGGATGTGACCTTAGCTCAAAAGCTGGGGGTAATTGTGCTGAATCTAACAGCTGGATGCTGTCAGCTGAACACATCCAGTGTGACTGGCTGCATGTCCTTTCCTGATGGGGCTCTGAGTGATGCTTCTCTGTGTCTGTAACAGAACCAAAAGGAGAGTCAGGTGCGGAACCTGGCACCATACGCATGATGGAGGAAGGGTGCCTCTCTGCCTGCGAGTTGTCGCACTGTAGAACTTTTAAGATCCCAGGAAGAAGAATCCAGGCAAGAAAACCCCAGATCCCAGTTTATAAGAGGCTGAGTTGATATGTTGGAGCCTGCTCAATTTGGCCGGTACCCTGGGAATTTCCTCATCTAGACCAATGAAAGTGATCCTTGTATCAGCAACCAAGAAACCCTTTTCTATTTTCCTTTTTCCTAATTCAGCGGAGAAGATGCAAATGGATATGGGTTCCATCAAAATGCTCTCACCAATGATAGATATCCCCTATTTTGTTTCACTCCCATTTGGGTTGTTAGCGTGGCAGCAATTAAACTTGACAAAATAGTGATTAAAAAACAATGAGAGGCAAATGTACCAGCACACCAGCGCGCATCTAGACCATTCTGAAAATGATCTCTTAAGTGTTTGAAATCTGCTTTATTTTCCTACTGCAGGAATGAGTTTTCAAAAAACAGCACTTAGGAAGGGCATTTTGCCACAAGCATTCCACGGCCCCAACAAAGTGTTTCTTTCTAATGGACTCTCCCCCTCCAAATTTTAGCTGCACTTCCCAAATCAGATTTATTACACAAAAGAAGGAGCAAATGCACCAAAATGCCCCCAAACCTAGCCTTTTTCCTGCCACTTTTAATGATGCAAAAGGCAAATGAAACTTCTGAATGGTAACAGAAACTTGCTTGCTGGGTCCCCAGGGTACCAGCTGCTGGGTTGCCCTGGTATGGGAGCTCATGGTCACCTCAGAGCTGGGACCTTTAGCTGTGATCAACTTGCTGTCTTTCGAACAGAGTTTTTATTACATCTGCCTGCTCCTTATAGCACTGAAGTATGTGACACACAGGGGACCTTTTAGAGAAAGGAATTAACAGCACAGGGTATTTTCAGTCACGGGGTTTTTGTTTGTTTGTTTTTTAAATCCTGATACATCATGGGCTTTGGTGAAGCCACGGTCATGTCTTTCTTTCTGATGTGCAAGCAGCTTTCTGGTCTAATTATAGATGTAGTCTGAGCATCCTTGATCAATAGTTCTGAGTGTCCTCCCGCCTTAAGAGCTGTTTAGTTCCTGCTGATGGGCTGGCGTTTCAACGTCTAGCTCCAAGCAGGAGTTGTCAACCCCATCAGAAAGCCCAGGCATCTCCCAGAGTGTCTTTTGAACTTTGCAGAGTTTGGATAAAGCCCTGCCTCAGGAGGCCTCATCTGCGGGAGGCCAGAGGAGGCCGTGAACAAGCCTCCCAGTGGCAGGAAGGACTACCACAGGAGGCTAGGGTTCAAAGTGACAATGGCCAGAACCTGGAACTCCATCGGAGAACATCCTCCTTGAGGAGAGGCAGAGGAGATGGCTGGCAGCAGAAATGAACCTTGGGAGTCACACAGCAATCTGTGTACTCATCCTCCATGCTCTCTGCTACAGCCACAAGCATGCTCGCTTCAGAGACTCGGAAAGCCACTCAGTTTGCAAGGCTTCTGTTTAATGAGAGATGCGCAGCACATGGGGTGGCAGGGAAATGAAGAGGCAGAGCACAGTTTGACCTGAAGGGCACAGGAACTACGGAGCCGAGAGGTACTTAATGACAGGGTTTTACCGGACGAGAATGAGTGGCTGCCCCTGGGGGCTTGGTGCCTCCTCTGAGCACGGCCTTACCTGGGCTCTCTAGATGGGCTCTGAGACCTTTGTCAGGCTGGAGGGCACTGTGGTAAAACTAACTGGACATAGCACTGAGTATCCAGTGAAGGCTAGCAGAGGACTGGAGGCTAACCATCACTCCAAGCAAGGTAGTTTTGCAGACTCTCAGTGGCCACCCCTAGACTTGGACACTTTTTCAGGGCAGGTCTGGGCACAGGCATGGCAAGGGAGGGAGGAAACCCCAGGGAGCACTTGAACAACAGCCACTGTGGGGAAGGCTCCCATGACCTGTCTGTTTCTATGGAAACAGGCACCACGCTATGAGCCTGCTGCTTCGGGTAGCCCAGTCTGGTGGCTGTCAGGCTCAGCTGCTGGTCACCCACTGGGACCTGGAAATGCCCTTTTCCAAAACCCATCCTCTCTGGCTCTGAGTCAGAAGGGTCTCCTGGCATCCACTGAGCTCAGAGCCTGGATGGAAGAGGAGAGGGAGGAGAAGGAGGGGTGGGAATAAAAATATTTACACTTAACAAACACTTTGATGTTTGAAGACTGTGTGTACAAATGAGGGCTGGGAACATCTTTGGTGAGGGATTGGCCTTTCCAGGTAAATCCCTTCATGCACATGTGCACACACGCGTGCACGCGCGCGCACACACACACACACACACACACACACACACACACACACAGGCAATCTCTCTTTCTGTCTTGGCACATTTTCACCAAGGGCAGGAATGCAGAGCTGGCCTTGGGAAGAGTATGGGCAGCAATGGGTGAGTATCCAGGGACAACATTCACATGCCTTGGTGGGCTTCCTTGGCAGCCCAGAGGTGGCCTGGGGGGCTGGCTGGAGATGCAGGGGACAGCTGGAGCCAGATGGCCACATGGGGCATACTGGGAAGGTTTCCTGTTGCAGCTGCAGCACGGCTGGAGCCACTTGCGACTGGGGAGGCCTGTGTTCCAGGTCGGTGACTGTGAAGGGAAAGTGATCAAGCCTGGCATTCTGCTGCTTGGGTTAGTACAAAACCCTTGTCAGAAGAAGAGCATGGCAAAAGCTTACATGGGGTTGCCCTGTGTCTTTACAGGCCCCGGATGTTGGAAAAGGCATATACCAATCTGCGTAGAGCTCGGCAGAGGCAGTGGTGATGAGGAACACAGGCTTTAAGGCCAGCACTGGCGGAATGGCCTTCGCAAAGTCATTTAAGCTTACATTTCTTAAGTTAGAGGTAGCAATAATAGTACTTCATGGTGCTATGGCGTAGACTAAATACTTTAAAAATACATGGAATTCAGTACTTGTTCAATAAATATCAGTGAGTAGTGTTGATGATTGAGCCTGTACAACATGCAGGGAACCTTGTTAAGCCTGTGGAAGATACAGTCATACGGGCATAGAATTTTCCCTAAGGGACTTTATAGCCTAGGGAAGAAGCCTAGAGGAAGATTAATAATTATTTACAAAATCATAAGATACAAAGTGAAAAATCAAGAGTATTTTCTATGCCCTTCTTCAAATAGTTCCTTGGAGGTAAAAGTAAGACCAGTGCATATCACTCGGGGAAGGCTAGTTGCTGTAACATGGCGAAGGCCACTAAGCTGCTCATTGTCAAAGATCCTTGTTGATACTGTCTATAGAATGCACCATGACTCCCAAGATCTCTACTGAGGGTCTCAGGGCTATGAATCTTAGGGTCTAGGTCCTAACAGCTTAGTGGTACTTCCGGAAGAGGGTCTGTCTCCCTCAAGATCTATGTAGGATCTTGGGACTGGTCTCCCATGGCGCCTGCCACCACTAATGCCATCCACCAATGACTAGATTCTCCTTCTGCTCCTCACCCCTGCCTAGTTTTTTTCTTTTCTTTTCCTTTTTTTCTTCAGTACTGGAGATTGAATTCAGCACCTTTTCACTGAGCTACATTTCTAGCTCTTTAAAAATTTTTATTTTGAGACAGGCTCTTCCTAAATTGCTGAGTTGCCCAGACTGGGTTTGAACTCAGGATCCTCCTGCCTCAGACTCCCAGAATGCTGGGATTACAGGTGTGCACCACTGTGCTTGGCTATCATTTCATTTTTCTAACTAGGCACTTGCATGCTCCCTCCTCAAAGCCCCTGTGAGTCGGATGTCCACCTTTGACCAGGTAGTCTGAGGTACCGACACGGTGATTTCTGTAGAAAATGACTCTTAAGAAGAAAAAATTTGTCCTGAAGGGACATTGGGGCTTGGTCCATCCAGAATTAACAATATCTTGGTTTTTAATTAATCCTGGCCTCCAAACCTTAAAGCTCTCTCTGCTCATTTCTTTCCCTCATTCATCTGCTGTTCTTCCAGACAGTTTTAAGAAGGAGCTTGTCCCAAATGTTCCAGAGTCCACAGGATGTGTCCCCGATGCTCAGGAGAAGAAGACTTCCATTCATAGTAAGGGAGAAAGTGACATTTCATGGTTTTTGAGATTGGCTGCCCCGCAAAGAAACCCTGGGACTAGGGTTTGTGTACAAGTTCCTTATTTGAAGGGAGACCCCTTCGGGGAACTCAGAGAATGAAAAGGAGGAAGTTATGTAAGGTCCACTAAAGAGCAGGTGAGGCTCAGTCACTCTGGGTACTGTGGGAGGTGCTGAGGACCAGGCTCAGAGGTGTGGCCTTAGAGGGTGCAAAAGCCAGGGTGTTCACTCATCTACTGCACGCATTTGTGGTGAAGAGCTGTGTGGGAATTTTAGTTCTCTGGCACCCCGACCTGCCCTGCACAAGAACTGAGCATTCTCTGTCACCAGAGAATGTTATCAGACAGGGAGTGGTACTCGGGTGCTGCAGGAGTGAGGGCAAGTGGGCAGCACCCCAAAGGTACCCATTATGCAAAGGAACTGGTGTTGTGTCTTGACTTTTGATTATGGAAAATATCAGAGGCATAGAAGTAAACAGAATAGTATAACAAATCCCCATGCAGCCATTACCAGCTCCAACAATGACCAGCACTCTTTCCTTCTTGTTTTATTCTTAACATTGCACTGAATACTTTTTTCAGGATTGGGGATTAAACCTAGGGCCTTCACACTGAACTACAACCCAAGCCCTTTTCAAAATGTTTCATTTTGATACAGTACCTTGTTAAACTGCCCAGGTTGGGCTAGATCTTGTGATGTTCCTGCCTCAACCTACTGAATGCTTGGATTACAGGTCTGTGCCACCATGCCTGGCTATTGAACTGATTTCTATAGGCTAGAAGAGACATGGTGAGAAAAGGAGGGCAAGACTCCCGCTGACAGGGACACCAGATTAAAGGCACAGGAATGTGAAGTCAGGAAGTAAGCCAGCAGTTCCCTTTGATGTCTGTGTCACATGCATGCTGGAAAAATGAAGTTCAAGTGGAAGGATGGACTGGGGCCAGCCTCGGACAGCCTTAGACGGAAGGTTAAGGAGAGTGTAGGGAGACATTCTGTGGCCAGTTGTGTAGACAAGTAAGCCTATGGTGGAAGCTTGGGCTCCCCAGAAATAGGACCCAAGGAGATTCAGGGATAGGAGTGATTTGGAAGATGGCTGCAGGAAATAGCGATGGATCAGAGAAGGAAGACGGAAGGAAAGGCACACATTCAGGCTGTTGCCAAGCCAGCTATTGCTGGAGGCAACTGCAGCTTGGTCCGGCAGAGGGACTCCGGAAGACACTGCAGAACGTGCAGTTCAGTTACCAACAAGTGGCAGGGGCCAGGGGCACTTATCCACCAGCTCCCCTCCCATCTTTGTTGGGAGGCTGTATCCTGGGGGTCCTATTCCTTGTCCTATCTAGCTTGCAGTTCTGGAAAAAACCCTCAGGGGCAGAGATACAGAGTGGCAACTGGAATTCTGCCAGAACATGCCAGACCAGAAAGGTCTGGAGGAAGGTGGAGGCAGCACCCAGGCCGTTCCTACACATGTCTGAGCTGGAGTTTCCTAGGTGGCAGGGTGCCGGATGGATTGGGGTAGGGACACTCAGGAGGCAGGAACACCATGAGCAGGCATTGGCTATGTCCAGATGGGAGGTGATGGAGCTCTGAGCTACGAGAGTAGGAAGGAAGAAGAGGTGACAGATGGGCAGAGAAAGACTGGGGAGGGATCATCAACAGGATCTGGCAACCAATCTCACATGTATGCATGTAGGAGGCAAATTAACCAGAGATAGATTATAAACAATGCTCACCCATAGTAGCTACATGTTTAAACTTCTGGTAAACCAATTGGATTCACCAACAGTGCTTCTGGGTCTCTCTCAGTTCCAGCAGCCCCAGCAGGCACTGGAAGGTTCAGAAGTCGAAGACGTTATAACTGAGGGGCTGGCATCTTCTCAGGTGTGGCCACAGGCTTGGCTCTTTCCAGACTGTTCCACGCTGTGCTGTAGCTCAGTGAAGCACAGTGAGAACAACATTGGGTTACACGTCAGGAGATACTGCAGCAGATTTATCCTTCACTGTGTGGTCTGGATCAAGGCGCTGGCCTGTTTCTTGATTACAGGATGGAAACAATTGCATACAACCTCCCCACCATGAAATATTTCTTGTGAGGGCACAACCAGTTTATGTGTCTGTTACGGTTTGTATCTAGGATGTCCCCAAATCCTCATATATTTGGAGGTGGGGCTATGGAAGGTGATTGGATCATGGTGATGCCATATTCATTAGTGGATTAATCCATCCAAATGGTTGTTAGGAAGCAGGAACTGGTTGGAAGAGGTGGGTCACTGGAGGTGTGACCTCAAGGGTGTATGTGCCTCCCCCAGCTCCCCCTTCACTCTCTGCTTCCCTACCACCATGACACGAACGGCTCTCCTCCACCATGCCCTGCTGCCCTGGAGCCAGCAGACATTGACCAAATCTTCTAAAAACCACAAGCCAAAATAAAACTTTCCTCCTTTAAGTTGTGAGTGTTGAGTATTGAGTCTCACTGACGGGAAAGTGACTAAGACAGTGTCAGTTTGGCTCTTTTGACCATTCTGACAACTAGATTGCTCTTTCACATCTCAGCCTGAAGGTTCTGAGACCATTGCAGCCACCTGTTCTTCCTCTGTCAGCTCAGTGACATTCCCTGCCCATGTTCCCTTTCCCTGGCTGCTAACAACAGTTCTGTTTCTCAGGTCTGTGCCCAGCTCATAACCAGTCAACTTTTCTGTATATCCTCATGTGTCCAAGAGTCCTCTACTCCCAGAAACCAGCTCTGTCTGTGTGGGGCAGCCCAAAAGTATCTAGTGTAGTGGGCTGAATAACAGTGGCCTCTGAGGATGTCCATGTCCTAGTCTGAGATCTGTGATTATATTACCTGATTGCAAAGGGACTTTGCAGGTATGATTCAGATAAGGATTTGGGATGGGAGATTATCCTGGATTATCCTAGTGGGTCTTTATAAGACAGAGGCAGGAGAGTGTGATGTGATAATGGAAGCAGAGGAGAAGGAGATGTGATAACAACAGCATAGATCAGAGTGATACGGAGTGCTATAGTTTGGATCAGTGTCCCCCAAAGGTCAGTGTGTGAAAAGCTTGGCCACCGGGGTGTGATTACTGGGAGAGGCAGTGGAAGCCACAGGAGGAGGGGCCCAAAGGGTGGTCTTTAGATTATTAGAGGAATACCTGCAAAAGGGACTGTGGCACCCGGGTCCTCTTCTTCCTCTTTCTCTTCTGCTTCACCCCAAGGTGAGCCTTTTACTCTGCCACAGGCCTGTTGCCACTGCAATCTGGTATGCCCACCAGTGTCCCAAAGCAATAAGTCTGCCTAATCTTGAACAGGAACCTCCACACTGGGAACCAAAATAACTTCATTCTGCTTATAAGTTAATTATCTCTGCTATTTCCTTACAGTGATGGAAAGCTGACCAACACAGGTGCCAGGAGCCAAGAAATGTGGGTGACATCTGGAAGCTAGAGAAAGCAAGGAAGTGAATTCCGCCCTGGGGGCTCTGGAAGGAATATAGCTTTGTGGACCCATCTTGAATTTCTTATCGCTAGGAGAGAATAAATCTGTGTTGCTTTAAACCACAAAGTTTGTGGGGGAATCTGTTACAACAGCAAAAGAAACTCATATATTCAGGAATAAACACTGGCCTGAGAGTAGCCCTCAGCCAATGCCTGCAGCCCTCAGCCACTGGCCTGAGAGTAGCCCTCAGCCAATGTGTGCAGGTGGCTAAGTACCCCAGTTTTAGCCTCCCCAAGAAAGATAACTCTGAGATGCCTGGTTTACACTACACTCAGTTCCTCCATAGGAGTAAGCTCTTGTCACTGCTGTGACAATGGCTTGGGGACATGTCCTCTTTGTATTCTTTCTGGCTTTGTATCACTTTAGTATTTCCTTGCTAAAGGTTTCTGGGATCCCTCCCTAGATAAATCATTTGCCCTTAGATCCTTGTTTGGGGGTATGCTTTTGGGGTAGACCATAGAGAAGGCCTTCTGTGGACCAGGCCTTGTGTCAGTGACATTTCATCTGACCAACCCTGCTACATGGATTGTGTTGCCATTTTTCATAGGAGGAAGCTGAGAATTTGACTTGTTGTGTCTTCTAGCTGGAAAGAGGAGTGGTCCGGACTTGCAACTAGTTGTACCTGAATCTCAAGTCCTGCCTCATCTGTGGGAAAGCTGACAGGCTGATGTTTAGGAGAGCCTACTTCTAGGGTTCCTGTCTTTTGCTCTGACCATTTTCCTTTTGGCGATCATCTTGGGTCCGCTGCCCTGTTAGACTCATTGTCTCATAGAACTGTCATACCCAACAGTCACACTGTTATAAGCTGCCAGGGCTGCTGTAACAAAGCACCACAGACCAGATGGCTCAAGTGTATCGTCTTACAGTTTTGGAGCCAGAAGTCCAAAGTCAAGGTGCTGTCAGGGCTGGCTCCTTGTGCACTGTGAGGAAGGCTGTGTTCTGCGCCTTTCCCCTTAGCTTCTCCATGTCCTTATATCATCTTCCCTCCCCAACGGTCTGTCTCTGTGTCCAGATTTTCCTTTCTTAAAAGGAAATCAATCAGATTAGATTAGGGCCTACTTCATCTTGATCAACTTCAATAACTTTATTTCCAAATTATGGTCATATTCGGAGGTACAGGGGTCAGCACTTCAACATACTGCTTCTTTGGGAGGATGAAATTCAATCAGAACAGCACCAAGGCACAGCCTTTTATAATAGATTTTTGGAGCCACATGCATTTTTTTCAGGGACCCTGGTTGTCTTTTGTTTGAACCCTAGAATGCATCGTTTTTTAATTTGAGGGGTTCAATGATTGAGCGTAGTCATGAGTGAGGTAGGGAGGCACTTCTTTGTGTCTGGTCTGCTGATGGGGAAGTGTCAAGACTATGGGCTGATGACTTTTTGTGGTGAAGGCCAGGTTGCCAACCTCAACCTGTGTCTCCCTGGTCCCTGAAGGAGGAGGCCAGTCAGTTAAGATCTGCCTGAGGGCAGACAGCAATGTTTCTTGATCTCCATTATGTGTCATTGCCTTACACTGTGCTTAGCACTCAGGAGGGCTCTGGTAAGTTTGCCGGTTGCTTGAATGGACATTGGACCCCTGGTGCTTTGGGCTCTCCCAAGGGACTTGGGTCACATGAACCTTTATGGGTGAGATATGAGGGTGGAGTCAAAAGAGCCTCAACAGAGAGGAGAAAGTTGATGAGCGTGCTGGTCCTGCAGAACCAGAACCCAATCCACACTGCCATGATCAGGATTGTCAGCTGCGCCAGCAGCAGGTGGTCTGTGGTGTGTTCGTGGACTTGGAGGCCCCGCTGATCAGCAGGAGCTGTTTGCTTGTGGTGCTCTGCCTGGGGAAATGATGGTCAAGGCCAGGGTCAGGAAACAGAGACCTTCAGGGTGAGAGGAAAGGGGCAAATAGGGGTTAGAGGGAAGGCCAGCACAGGTGGTCCTTCACCAGTTTCCTGGGTCTCTGTGCTGTATTGTCACAAATGGAGTGGCTGAAAAAATGGAAACCAATTGTGAACAGTTCTGGAGGCTGGAGGCTGACATCAAGATATAGACAGGGTTAGTTCCTCCTGGAGTCTCTGAAAGAGATGCTTTTCTATGCCTCTGTCCTGGTTTCAGGTGGCTTCCAGTGGTCCTTAGTGTTCCTTGTCTCATGGCTGGTTCATGTCAGTATCCTCTGTTTCTGCATCACCTCCTCTGTGCATCTTCTTCCCTTCCCTAAAGACACTTGCCATTGGATTTAAGGCTCACCCTAACTCAAGAAGATTTCCTAAACTGGGGTGATCCTTCCCTTAATTAAGTCTTCAAAGACCTGTTTTCCAAAAAAGGGCACATTCATAGGCTCTGGGTGAACATGCTTTTGGGGTTCACCATTTAACCTACTATAGTTTTGATGTTGGCTTCTGGCTAGACCCCTGGAGCTTGTACTGAGACTTAATGAAGAGGATTCTGGCTGGTCTGCTGAGAGGTGCTATTCTGCTGTGCATGGCACCAATGGGCTTTCCTGGTGCTCAGCCAGAAGCAACCCCTGATAAGGAGGTGGGCATGACACTCCCCTCTCGAAGAGCCAGCTGTGGGCAGTAGGGCCTGGGTGAGGGGGCGAGAGTGCTGGCTTTCTATCTGCAGAGCTGAGCCTCTAGACTAAAGCCTGAAACCACACAGTTCACCTGGGGTGCCAAAAACAATAGCTAAGAAATTCCAATAGGAGGCCAAAATGTAGATTTTTCAAAGGTAATATCAAAGAACCAGTTAAAGGACTTTAAATCCAGAGGAGAACATAAAAGAGTGAAGAGACACTGGATTTTCTGTGAGCAGATTTCTTTGGAGAGAATTGATCCCTTGCTGGGAACCCCCAGGATCCCACCTAGAAAAGTGGGTTAAAGCAGCTGTGGGAGTGGGGTAGAGTGTTCCCCAGGCGCCCAGAATTCATGATGGTGAACTCCACTTGGTAAGCCCATCGTGCTTAGCCTCTGCAGTTACCTGGGCACATGGGCTAGGATCCCACACATGCCTTTCTCCTCTAGGAGGCCAGGAGGGAGGGAGAGGCAGTCAGGAAGGAGGGAGAGGGAAAAGGAAAAAACACAGTAGAGACAGCGATCCAGTCCAGGGTCATCTCTACAAGGGGCTCTGCCAGGAGAGCTCTCGGTTTCCCGTGTACCACCTTAGCACTTCTCCCTTCGAAGACTGGAACTTTCTGCTATGGGCACTCTTAGATATATGCTTGAGACTTGGCTGGGCAGTCCCAATATGCCAGCGAGCTCATGTCCTTGGGGACCAGCTCTAAACCAGTACAAGGTGGAAGTAAATGTGTAAACTCTCCATTTTCCTCACCCTTGAGTGGAACAAGTCTGATGTGTGCTCCACATAGTGTCTCAGGTCCCCAGTGAGACACATCCATTTGCCCACAGCAGTGAGTGGACTGTGCATCAATGCCCCCCGTGTGCACCATCTTTGCATCCCTGACTCCCTTCCATCTCTCCTGCTGGTGTTTCCTTGGATTCCTTCTCTCATAAATGACTAGCACCAGAATCCTTGTCCTTTCAGGGGCAACCCAAACGAAGACAAGGCTTTGCAAGAAGGTAAAGGGACCTCTGCTGAGTGTCCATGTGGGGTCAGCCTATGTGGAGAGCAGGAGTGCTCGTCCAAGGAGAGGCAGAATAGAAAAGGCACTGGGCAGCCCTGAAAAGCCTACAAAGGCTTTCTTGAAAGAGCAAGAGGCTGGGAAAGCCAAGCATGTCATGTGACAAGTGGCCAGCTGAGACAGAATGTGCTCTGCCCCTCTCTTACGCCCTGCCCACCCCTGAAACTGGGGGGGGGGTAGAAGCTACCCCTATGAGAGAAGAAGCCACAGATCCCACCTTGTGCCCCCAAGGCTGGTGTTGGTCCACAACGGCACTGTGGCAAGAGGGGTGTAGGTGCAGCGCCAAACCATACCTCTAGATATGACCACTGCCTGAGTCGGTACCAGGTGGAGGCGGTGTATGTGCACGCACAGGTACTTGTAAGGATGCAGTGACCTGGCAGAAGAGGAATCAGAAGTCGTAAGGTCTGGAAGCAGAGAGAAATCATCCTCTGCTCAAGTCTTCTTCTCCTTCTCCTCCTCCTTCTCCTTCTCCTTCTCCTCCTCCTTCTCCTCCTCCTCCTTCTCTTCCTCCCCCTTCTCCTCCTCTTCCTCCCACTCCCTCCTCCTCCCCTTCCTCCTCCTTCTTTCTTCCTCTTCTCCTCCTTCTCCTTCTCTTCCTCCCTCCCCTCCCCCTCCTTCTTCTTCTTCTAAGACAGGTTCTCACTATGTAGCTCAAGCTGGCCTTGAACTCATGGCAGTCTCCTGCCTTACCCTCAGGAATTCTGGAATCACAAGCATGTGCCACCATGCCCCATTTGCTGAAGTCCTTTTCAAGGCACAGCCAGAGCATATGTGTTTCCTGTGGCTGCTGTAAAAAGGGACTGGATGCTTCACAGTCTTGGAGGCCAGCAATCTGAAAGCAGGGTGCTGGCAGCTTGGCTCTTCCTGGAGGTTCTGAGGGAGATCTGTTTCTGGCCTGTACTAGGGCCTCATGGTTGCCTGAGGTCCTGGCTGCTCCTTGACTTGTAGATGCCTCACGCCAAGCAATGTCCCAGTCTTCATGTGGCCTCTCTCTATGTAGCTTTGGGTCCAAATTTCCCTCTTTTTATAAGGACACCATTCATTGGATTTGGGCCCTAAATCCAAGATGACATCATGTTAATTTGCTTACAGCTATAGAGACTCTCTTTCCAAATGAAGTGACATTCATAGGAACCAGGGGTTGGACTTCCATATAACCCTTCGAAGGACACACTTCACCCCATAACAGAGAAACTGTAATGGAGCTGTATTCGATGCTAACTCTTAAAAGTGCTTGGTTCACATGCTGGACATGCTTTGGGAGTGTCTGATAAGCAGTGTCCCCATAACATCCCATCTCGGTGGTCATCACAGCAAGGAGCAGCGCAGGCTGTTTCTCCTCACAGCTCTCAGTGATTGCAGTGTCTGCCCACTGGTCCTGTCTGTCCTGCACCTGTCTTCCAATTGCATAACCGTGCTCTGCCATCGTCTGTGGTCTGGGCTAGTGATCCAGACCTGGACTACTCTGGGACACTCTCTATTGGTCCAACATGATTGCTGCAAGGTGATCATATGACTCTATCAGGATCCCAAAGAGAGACCTCAAGGCAAGACAAGAAGCCAGAGTGTGCACTGGGTTTGTTCTTTTATAATGACTCACTCCTGGGGGAACTAACAGGGTCCCAAGAGAACTACATTTATCCCTTCTGAAGGGAGTAGCCCCAGTGACTTCCCACTGGGTCACCTCTGAAAGGTTCTATCACCTGCCGCATCATCACAATAGGGACCAAGCTTTTAACACATGAACCTGCATCCAAACCACAGCAAAGCATAGACAAAAATAGAAGAGAAGTAGTTCAATGAACTTTTCTGTATGCAACATTCACGGTCAATCTGTTCCTTCTATACCCTTATCCCTCCCCTTCTCCTTCATAACCTGATTTTAGAACAAATTGCAGCATTACATCATCTTACTTGTAAATATTTTTATCTATCTCTAAAAATATCGTGGCTTTTAAAAAAGGTAACTGAAATACCATTATGATAGCTAAAAATATTCTAGTAATTTCTTAATAGTATCAAACATCCAGGGAATGTTGACGTGTCCAAATGCTTCATAAATGTCACACTTTTAAAACATGGATTCTTTGTTTGGGTAGCTAAATAAAGGCCATACATAGCAAATAGTTATCTCTAAGTTCTTGCTCTGTTTCTGTTTCTGACTTTGTCCCTCTGTCTGTCTCTCTTTTTTTCTCTCTTCTTGCCATTTATTTGTGAAGGAAGGCAAGGCTTTTGTCCTGTAGTTTCTCAATCTGCTTTTTCTTGATCACAGACATCCTTCTAATGTCGTAACCTGGTCCCATGTTACCTGTATTTCTGGTGGATCTAGAGGCTCCTTCAGACTCAGGTGTGTGTGGGATGGGGTGGGGGGAGGGCACTCCATTCAGTTCTCTGCGGCCTAGATTAGGAGGCGCTCAGTCTAGATGATTCTCCTCCTTCCCTGATAATCTTTCTTTCGTGTCAAGGATTACTATCTACATCTATCACATCAGGGGCACAAATTATGCCCAGAATGCTCTTCACACCTTGTGTAACCAGTCACCTCCTGTGGTCCTCAGATCTCAGCTCAAAATTTGCTTCCTTGGGGAGCAGTTTCCTCACCCCAGATGAGCTCACATCTCCTTGCCAGAAAAGCTCACAGCACCTTACACCTCTGCAACTGAGCTTCTGCATTCATTTAGGATTTTTTGTCCTGCAGACTGCAACCCGTAAAGGGTGCAGTCTGAGTCTGTTTTGCTCCGCACTGGATTTCCAGAGCCTGCTATGGAGCAACTGCTCAGTGAATATTTACTTGCTGAATGGATGAATGGGCTTTGGCAACTGGATCACACACCCTGCCCCCTGCCCCCCAACCAGGGCTAGGTCCTGCATGAGCTGCTCTTCTGTAGAATGGCTTTGTGTGACCAGAGCATGCTCACTGTGTGACAGGCCCCTCTGTGGACCCTCTACTCTTGCTGCTGAACTGCAAACTGCAACTTTCCCCTTATAGCCTGGGTGGCGCTGGAAAAAATAGGTTAACTTCTTTTGTTTCTTTCTCCTCAGCTGTTGGAGATGTGAAATATCCCATCTTTACTGCCTAGAATGCGTGATTTTGATTTCCTGGGTTGGAAAATGTTTCCCTCTCAGTGAGGCCTTCCCAGGAGCCTTTGCATCTTTTTCTGATTTCTTTGGAGCATTCCCCAGTCCCCCTCACCTCCCCATGAGGAATGAAACAGAAGCTCAAAGAAGAAGCTCTCAGGGGGTGTGGGGAGGGCTGCTGGTCATAGCCCAGGGGATTTTTGGCTGCCCCACTAGGCCTCTTCTGGCTCAGGCTGGAGGACATGGGAAGGTCACATTGTCCAGTGATCTCAGGAGACTCTGGAAGATGTGGCTGCAGAGGAACAAGAACTCCCTCCTTTGCAGGCGTGGTGGCACACGCCCGTAATCCCAGTCCACAGGAGGCGGGGAGGGAGGGGCAGGAAGTGGGGCTGAAGCAGGAGGATCGCTGTGAGTTCAAGGCCAGCCTGAACTGCACAGAATCTATTTTAAGAAAAAAAAATCCAAAAAAACCAAAGCCAAGAACTATTTCCTCAAGGGCAGAAGGAAGGAGACACCCTGGCCTCAGCTGGGGTTACCTGTACTTAGGCAATGTGGGCTGGACAGAGCTCCCAGATCAAGCTGTCCCTGGCACTGGGGTCCAGGTTGGTGCTAAAGGTGCCCTGTAGAAAACAGAAGGCACTGGAGAGCCCCCAGCTTCTCTTGCTGCAGTCTCAGGACCTCCACATGCTAGGCAGAGGCTCAGCTGAACACGGGAGGGAGACAGGGGTCACTCAGGCCACCTGACTGAGAACTGGTCTCGGCCAAGTTCAGCTTTCCGAATAGCCAGCCCAGAGCCTGCTCAAACCCCTGCAGATGAACCATTCTGGAAAACTGGGTAGAGGGAGCCTACTGCAGTTTGCTGATTGGCTTGGCTTTCTCTAGGACCTTCTGGGGAACATGGTGATTTCTTCCTTGCCTTTTGTCTGTTTGGCTTAACTTCAGTAATTTTTAAAAAAATGGTATAATTTTAAGATAATGAAGCCTTGTATTAAAAAACTGACTCCCACAGTTACTTTGGGTCATGGCTGTTGTTCTCCAAGAGAGTCACCTTGGGAGGTGTTTACCAATTGCCAGGTGGCTAGAATCATTCCAAAAAGCTGTGGGGACACATTTTGTGAGTATGCTTTTTGAAGCCTGTGCCATAGGCTTCCAAGTGGCTTCAGTGGAAGCAGACTTTGATACTTTAAGGGCAGAGGGGGTCCCATCCATGAACTTTGGGTCTATCTTGCTTGTGACACTGTGTTCAACAGCCAGTGGCATGCTTAGGAGATATTTGTAAGATAAAGAAATGATCGAACCCTTTCCAGGGTCAGAGATGAGGTGCAATGAGTCACAATGGTTCGATAAACTTGACCTGCTTGCTTTCTTGTCAACAGCCCTGAGAGATGTTTTTGGAACACAGCTTCATGGTATACGAGCATTCCAGCAGGTCCCCAGAGCTTGTGGAGCTGATCTGCATTGCCAAGACATTACACTGCACAGAAAGCTGGCATTCTAGATCCCTCCATTGTTGGGACCAGCATGCTGGGACTCTGGGAACCTCACCACGGCTTCCCCTGCTTGGAATTGCCAGCTCCTAGCACATGGCAAACTTCCTAGTTTGCATTCTCTGAAGGATATGAGTGCAAATTGTTTAGCTAGAAAGAGTAAGGGATGCAGAAGTGAGACAGAGCAGGAAGCAAAGCCAATCCACAGTGTGCTAAGGAGCAGGTGGGCAAGTGAGGCGTGAACTTGCTGGGAACCTTCTGCAAGAACGATAAGGAACGTGCCCGGAGCTGCCCTCCCCTGAGGCGCTATGCAGCTGGGGTATGTAGATACCAATTCCTGTCTTCCTCTTCAGTGAAGGAGGACATTTTTGTGTCACCCCCCTCCCCCATGCTCTCAGCCTGCGTGCAGTGTGGGCTGAGGGAAAGCCTGGGGGCAGACAGAGCAGTGCTGGAGGAAAGAAGCTAGTGGAGTGTCCAGAACTCCTCACCAGGCTGCAGGTGACCTCTGAAGTGGGCCGAAAGGATAAATGACAGGGCAGTGTGTTCTACAACAAATGATCAATTGTTTGGTGATTGAATGCTTGCTGAGTGACTACGCCTGAACTATAGATCCTTGATCTATGATTTTGCAAATGTTATAGTCTACAGGAACAAGCCCTCTCCGTTTTAATCTCACACACAGGTGTACAGATGCCAGGCCTACAAGACTGAGCATTAAATGCATATTAACTGATTTATAATTAGTTCTGCTCACAGTACATGATGTACGTTTGCATGTTCTCAGCAAGGACAGCAACAGCCCTTTATGTGTTTGTGTGCTGGGAAGAGGGTGGGGTTTGGAGTCAGGTATGCCAGAGTTTGAATCTTACTTCCACCTCTTTGTGACCCCGGACAAATTATTTTGTTTCTTTGAACCTCCTTCCCTGGGAAATGAAGCAAGGATGTCATTTCCCTGAGCTATTTTGAGGATCAAAAGAGATAACGTTGGTACAAGCAGTCAGCTACGTATAAAGCACTGTGGAATGTGAATTAGTATTTTCTTTAAGGTTCTTACTGCATTCAGAACATTCCTGTATTTAGTAAATATTTATCAAATGCCTACGATGAGCTGGACAGTGTTCTATGTGTTGCAGAAACAACTGTGAACAAAATAGTTCCCAAATCCTCGCCTTCGCAAAGCTTAAATTCTAGTAGAGAAACTACAGACAATAAACAAAATAAACCAGCCCATTTTATAGTATGTTAGAAGGTGACAAATTCCAATGAAAAAATACAATCAGGAAGGGAAATAAACAAAGCGGAGAAAGTATGTAGGGCAGTGCGTTTAGGTGAGTCACTTGGATGACACCTTACTGTGAACATGACATTTAACTGACTGGAGGGGAGGAGGAGAGAGGGTGAGAGGAAGCTGCCTTGGCATCTAGGGAAGAACGGTCTAAGTACAGATAATGGCAGCTGCAAAGGCCTCTGGGTAAAGACATGTGGACCAAAAAAGGGGCCAGTTGTACTCATGTCCTGGGGTTGCTGTGACACGTGACCAGAGACTGGTGCCTTAAACAATAGGAACCAAACCTCTCCCAGTTTTGGAGGCCATTGTTGTGACATCAAGGATCCTTCCTTACCTCCTCCAGCTTCTGGCAGTGCCAGGTATCCTTGGTTTGTGACTGCATCACGCCAATCTCCGCTTCCATCTTCACATGACCCTGTCTTCTCACCAAGTATCTCTCTGTTCTCTCCAAAGGCCACGTGTCATTAGATTTAGGGTCTACTTGAATAATACAGATTGATCTTGTCTTGAGGCCTATGACTTAAATACAACTGCAAAGACTGTTTTCCCAAAAGTTCTGCTTCAAAGGTCCTGCAGGTTAAGGTATAGAGATAGATTTTCAGGGTCACCTTTCAACCTATGACCCCAGTGTGGCTGAAGAGAAGTGAGCCAAGAACTCAGAAGAGCAAGGCTGGAGAGCTGTTACCACCCAGAGGAAGGCAGGCTTCTTCTGTGCCTGGCCGTTAGCAAAGTGAGTGGCTTCAACAGCCTGCTCCCCACCTGCCCATCACTGGGTTCCCAAAAACTGCGACAGTTTTCTGCCATTATGCCTTTCCTGGCCACCTTCCTGGAATGATAAGAGGTACACTGCTGGCACAAGAGGTCTTCTAGTCTCTGCTGGCCCACAGTCTGATAGGACCTTCCAGCCATTTAAGTGGATAGTCCAAAGCATCTGGCCCACCTTTGCCTCCTACTGTGGAGCTGTGGGCTGGATCTGTGGCCAAGCCAGGGCCATTGGGCTTGTTTCCATCCACAGCATCCCAGTACAGCACAGTACAGGGTGCTGGGTAAAGGCCTTGTTAACAGCAGCGATGGTTCCTCCAATTTGTTAACTATTAGGGGTTTCCCATCCAAAAACCTTTGTTAGCCAGAGCTATCAGAAAGAGGGAGGGAGAATTCATGGCCTCAAAGCTCTTGGTGTATTATGGGGTAAACAGGCATCTAAACAGCTATACCAGTCCCCCCTCATCTGTGGGGGGTACCTAATGTCATGGATAGTGCTATGGTGTTTCTCATACATACATACATACACATGATAAAGTTTAATTGATAAAGAGATTAAGAACAGTAATAACAGCATAATTTTAACACTACACTGTGATAAAAATCATGTGAGTTTGATCTGGTTCTCTTAAAATATCTTATTGTACTGTCTTTACTATTTTCACAATGACGTGGGATCACTGATGCCTACAAGGTGAGAAGGCAAAGTGGGTGAGGTGGGGACTGTGATGTCACATTAGGCACCAGTAACATTTGCCATGGACTCCTGGAAGCTGTTCTGAGAAGCATAAGGCAATCTCACATCTTCCTGCTCTATGCTGCCTGAAGCATGGATCATCCCTCTATCCAGCGGATCCACATTGTATACAGGACCCACTCATTAGTCATTCAGTAGCTTCCTCCTTTAGATCAACTGTCCCTGTGTCACAGGGCTTGTGTTCAAATAAGCCTCAAAAAAGCACATGATTAAACACTTAGGAATGGTTGACTTCTGAAGTTTTCCAATTAATTAATACTTTCAGACCATCCTTGACCTCAGGTAACTGAAAGCGAGGAAAGTTAAAGAACAGGTAAATGGGGAGGAGTACTGTTTGTCACTAACACCTGAACGTGGGTGCTGTTTATGACTTGGCTGCAGCCTTGCTGTCTCTCAGTTCCACTGCCTGAGGGCTTGGCCTAGGCCTTTGCAGAAGCCATCAAGTGGTGGGAGCTAAGGCCCCGGGACACCTGGCCAAGGAGAGATGATCTGCTCAGATAAATGCCCCAGGCTCTTCGCCATGCAGGGTCGATCTCAGGGGTTCTCCTGGGCAGTTAAACCACAGCTGCCTGCAGGGCTCATTTCCTGTTATTGGCTTCCCTTCCTGTTCAGTCTCCCTTTCCACAGAAACAAGGATTTGGGTGCTAGCTGCCCTGCTATGCCTTTGGGGGAAAACCAAACTATGTGAGCTAAACATGACATCATACCTTTAAGCAGCCTGCTGAGGCTCAATGAAAGAGGTGGTGGGAAGTCTAAGGAAAGCTTTTAGAGGAGGTGTGATTTGCTCCAGGTTTTGAAGGACATGTAGGAGTTTAATAGACAGTGAAGACAATCCAAGAAGACCATATAACGTGAGCAGAGAGAAAAGTAGGTGAATGGCAGGTGAACTTGGGGGTGGGAACTGGGGTGCAGGGTGCATGGATACAGCAGAGGAGAGGACAGCAGGTGAATGTAAGGCTGGGAGAGAAGGTTGTGACAGGCTTTGCATGACACGGTGAGACTTTTTAACTTTATTCTGCAAATGTATTCACTTTGTTCTGCGATATTCAGGACACTGCGTGCAGGCCCTGCAGTGTGGCCCAGAGGCAGGGATAGGATGGCACCGCCTGCCTGTAGTCAGCTGGCACTCCTGGAAGAGGGCAAGAGGACTGCTTGCGCCTCACACTAGCACCTCTGAGTAGCCTTTGGTGCATTCTCTCCTTGGCAGCCTGCTTCTTGGCAGCAGAGCCGGGTCCCAGGTGAAATTAAAGACACTAATTTTCTCTCTGAGATACTTCTCAATTCTTTCCTTCAAACTTTCTGCCTATCCTGTACCATTCTTCCCCCTCCCCAGCACAGGGCCTTTCTGTTCTTTCTTTCTTTTTCCCCATTAGTATTTACTTGCAAGATTGTTCCTTGTATTTACTCATTTATACTGAAGTGTCAGTGACCAATAGGAATCCAGTGTATTAACACACATTAAGGAAATCATAATTAAAACCTAAAAGTGGAAAAAGTCCTTGTTTGTTTTAAGCCATAAAGATGAGCCCTGTAGGATTTAGGTCTGGAGTGAGCTGAATGGCTTGTGGGTCTTTCCTACTCCCACGGAGCTGTAACCAGGTTGTGCTGTACTTGTTTTACTCCTGGCACTGGGGTGGGGGACCTGTCTCCTGCCAGGCTGATGCGAATTTGATGCCAGTGCTTCTCCTGCCTGTAGGGTGGAGGTGTCCTCTCCAAACGTCTGCCTGTGTCCTCACTAGAGGGAGGAATCACTGCCAGGAGGAAAGCCGGGGCTCCTGTTTCACCCTCGTGGTACTCAGGTCTTTGCACTTGGCCCGAGCTCTGCTTTTCTGTTTTTGCTATGTGAGCTTGTGACTGGGGTCCCCAGGCAGCCGGGACCTGGATGACCTCCCTTGGCTTCCCCGTGGCACAGAGCAGTCCCTGCTCCCTGCTGAGGACTGATTGGCTTGTGGCGGCTGCCTGGGCTTGGGCAAGGCTTTTTCTTTTTAATGAAAAGGGGAAAATTTAAAAAAAAAGACCATGAGGCTGCCTTGAGTCTGAAATTACTCGCAAAGTCACCTTTTTCAGGGCTTGCAGACACTCTGCCTCCGCTCTCAGCTAACCATATGCTGCCATCGCTGCTGTCCGCGTCCTGGGGGATGGCTTTTTCCCCTTCAGCAAGCCTCCAGAAATGTCATCAAAATTTATATGCTTATTCACAGAGCCGATAAAGCAGAAAACTGGCGTTTCAGCTATTTTTGTTTTGCTTTGCAGATGGAGAGTAAGGAACATAAATCTCTCCCTCATTGGGCTCCGTTGCCCCCACTCTGGTTCACATCAGACACTGCTCAGCCCTTGGGGGTGACACACTGGGTGCCACTACCTGCGTCAAGCATTAGACTACAGACAAGGAGCAGAGATCTAGCCATATTTACTGCTCCTCGGGGCATGGGACAGCAAGGGACTCTTCTCTCTGGGTGGCCCATGGTGGGGGGTGTACTGGAGGAGAGAAGAACCTCACGGTGGGACAAGGCTGCTGCTGTGACAATTGTGTCTCTGCAGGTGATTGAAGGATGTAGGCTCTGCTTCTGATCTACTTACAAATGGTCAGCAGCAAGACTCCAAAATCAATGTGTTCCCATATCATTGCTGGGTGACAGCCTGTCTTTGGCCTTGCAAGCTTTCCTTTCCTCACAGTCCTGTGCACTGGGAACTCTAGGAGGACTCCGCTGGGCACTTTCCACCGGGACTGCCTTATGATGAGAGGTGGGGCTGGAGTTGTCCAAATGCTCATCTGGGCTGGGTGGCCTGAGGGCGCATGCATGAGGCTATCTATCAGAGCCCCGTGGACACTAGTGATCTGTGTGCCTGCATGCTATGGCCCTCCACCACCATGTCGCAGGGTGGCTGGCTTCTGGCATGTTCCTGGCACCCCCCAAGGTGATTATTCTGAGGGTCAGGTGGAAGCCACATGACTCATTGTCAGATGTCCTACAGTGTCACTTCTGCTATACTCCACAGATTACTTGAGAGTAGCTCAGGTCAGATCAGGAGCAAAAAGTGGGACTACAGACCCTGCCTCCACACATGTGTCTGGGGGGGGGGCACCCGGGGAGCTGAGGAGAATGCTTCAGGGTGTAGGTTAAAGAATCTTCTGTGTGCTGTTTGCCAGGAACTGGCTCTGGAGCCCTGGAGCTCTCAGTGTGTAAACAGGGAGTGGCTGAGGGTCCTCTGTCCCCTTCATTGGCTCCCAATGCCCATGGAGGGGAGACGGCCCTTCTCCTCATCAGTGTTGTACATGCTCACCATTTGGACAGGGAGAATTTCCAGCAAGTCATGTCAGGGAACACTGTCCCCATCTGGTGACAAGCAGAGGAAGGGGCAGGAGTGAGGCAAATCTACCCTCCTCTCTTGTTCCTGGAACAAAGGCACTGATCTATCAGCTTCATCCTGGAGACAGATCTGTAATCTGCCTGCTTCTCTTCACTTTCTTTTCTACCTCTCTGCTTTGTGTCACCCTGGTCCCTGACTTAGACTGTCACTAGCCACCCTGACCTCTGCAGTCTGTATTCCTTGAAGCAATATCAGGCTCTCAAAGTAAAAGCCAGTCTTCACAGTGCCCTCTGAGTCCAGCCCCTGTGACCACCTTGGCGTCACCTTCTACTTTTCTGTCTCTCACCCCTCTGCAGTAGCCACAGCAGCTTATGTGCCCCTGGCATACCAGTTGGGTTCCTGCCCCAGGACCTCTGCACTTGCAATTCCCTCTGCCTAGAATCTGAGGTCTCTGCAGCCATGCTACCACATCAGAAGTCCTTCTCCCCGTTACCTGACTTAAAATCAGGGCCCTATCCGCCTCCCTCTGTCCATCTCATTGCCAGCTTGAATTTCCGCCACATTGTTCATTGCCTCCTATGTCATTAATTTGTTTCTGGTCTGCCTCCTTTACTCTGGGAGAACAGGAGCTGGGTCCACTTTGGTTACTTACTGCACTTCAGTATGTATAACGAGGCAGTGTACCTACCAGTGCACAAAAAATTCTGAAGGAAGAACAGACTGTAGTCCTAGCTTTGGAGGCATGAGATGTAACAGTCACTTGATTTGCCGAGACCAGGGTCAGTGAACTTTCTGTAGAAAGAAGGCTGGACAGTACAGTGTCTCGGTCAGGCTTTGCGGGCTGTAGGCCTCTGTCTCAATGACAAAACCCTGCCATGATAGCACACATGCAGCTGGGGCTCATGTGTCCACCAATGGGTGTGTTTGTACCACAAACCTCGTTTATAAAAATAGGTACCAGGCCACATGTGACCCACAAGCCCAGGCTTTGCCAACAAAAAAAGCCACAAAAAGTCCTCTAAGGTAAAAATTGTGATTTCTGCTTCCTGGGTCAAGCATTGGAAGCACAGAGATGTTGAGTGACTGACCTGAGGTCACACAGTATGCCAAAAGCAAGGATGGGTAAGGAATCCTGCTTTCCACTCAGGGCTCAGGTTACCCAAGCTGCCTCCCCATGGGCCACTTGGAGGAGACCAGAGGAAACCCTAGCTCAGGGCCCGCTAAGAGGCTTCTGTTAGCATCACAGAAAGCTCACATTAAGTGCTAATTGTATTAGGTGCTAATTGCCCACGGCTAGGGTGTTGATGTTACTGTGGCTCCAATTTGCTATTGAGAGGTGGAGGAGGAGGAAGAGGCTGAAGAATTGGGACAGGGCCTGCCTGCCAGGAGCAGGGCTGCCTACAGGCCTGGAGGGGGAAGCGGAGAAAGTGGCCATGGACGGGGAGCTGAAGATGCAGGAGTCCAGGGTGGGGAGTGGCAAAGGAGTCAAGGCCAGCAGAGGAGAACTGGACCTCGTGAGGTGGGCCCCAGGGAGCTTGGGACCAGGGGATGGCCCATGGATGGCCTCCTCCCCAGCCCCTCATGTCAGTGGTGGCTGCTGGTGGCTACATCGGGGGAGGAGCAGGGTGCCACTCCTGACTGTGGGGACAGCAAATCCTTTATTCCCCCAAAGGCCTCTGCTTTCTCTCAGGGTTGATGGGGGGTGGGCAACAGTGGGGGGATTCACACACAGGCCAAAGCCAGAGCTGTCCAAACAGCTTGGGATGGAATCACTCTGGCGTAACTTCTTTGCCTGCTAGGATTAATGACAGGAAATGCAAAATAACAATGGCTTAAATGCAATAGAAATATACAAAGTTGATGTCATATGGCCCAATGCTGTTCAAGCAGTATCACTACGTCATCAGAGGCCTAAGCTTCTTCCATTTCACAGTCCGGGATGGCTGCTCAAGCTCCAGCCATTACTCCTACAGTTCAACAACTAGCAAGGAGGCAGGGATGAAAAAGGCTCAGACCTTCTATGTCAGGACATTTCCTGATAGTCAAGCAAGATATATTAATCACATGGTCTAGCAAATTTATAAAGTTACACATAGGAGCAAAGGAGTCTGGAAAACAGATTCTGAATGTCCTTTAGTTTGACCACAAATTAGGGGGAGAACAGATATTGGGGGAGGTGTAGCAATGTCTTCTTCAACCTGATAAACCTTTCATCTGTAAAGATTAGAGCTTCAGATCAAAACCTCAGGTCCCCTTTTCCAAACACCCTGCCTGATGCCCTTTGCTTGGTAATTACCAAGCACTTTTATTGAAATTTGTTTCCATATGCAGTTTCCCCACTGGGCTGGGTACTCCCTGAGGGGAAGGCACTCAACACCCAGTACTGCACCAGCTGGTATACAGTAGAGCTCAATAAATGCTTACTGCTCAACTTCCAGTGAGCTCTAAAACAGATACTAGGAATATGTTGCATCTCACACCTCTATTTATTCCACAGTACCTTTCCCTTAGAAGGTGTTAACAAATGCCTTTCATCGAACTTGGCATCTCACTAAGGAATCCTAAGGAACTCTTGTGTTTTCAGAGAAATAACAAGTGATTGGTGGTTACAGACAGGTAAACGTTTTCTCATTTTTAGCAGAGCTCAGTTAAGGGTACAATGAGGTGGGAGTGTATAAATATGACTCATCGTGTTGCGTGTTATTGATGGTTAACAGAACCACAAGCTGAACCCCAGAACCTTTCACTCACTTGCATCAAGAAGCATCAGAGAAAGCCTTAAATGAGGTCATTAGTGCCTGAAGCCAGGAAATGAGCCCTTTGATCCGTCCACAGCTCCAACAGAGGCCTTCCAGGTTCTCCCGCTGGCCACGCCCTTTGGTTGGGAGACCACGCCTCCGGCAGGGCCACGCCTCATGGCCACACCCTCTCCGCTCTGCTCACCTCCCCCTCCTCCCCGCTCTGAGCGAGTTCCTTGCTGACAGATAGGCTTGTGCGGACTTGACTTCCTCTGGGGCCTTTGCCTTTCAGGTGGCTCATTCCCTTGCCTCCCTCAGGTGCTAATAGAGTTGAACCCCTCAAGAGGCAGGTCCTGGCTCGGGTCCCCTTTAGCTGGTGCATCTCCCATCTCTCTGCCCACCTCCTGCCTTTTTCTGCTCAGAGTCCAGACGTGTGCTGGCTTCCTCTGGGGCCTTGGGGACATTTCCATAGCATAGTGCGCAGGCTAGAAAGTCAGCTGTCCAGGACCTCTGGGGAGAACTCTTCTTGGTCTCCTCTCCTCTGAGTGTCATCCTGTTCTCACAAGGTGCTTGGCTCTAGGCCAGGAGCTCTCTCAGAGCCAAGCCCAGATTTGCTTCCTGTGGATCCAGCACTGGTTGGAGCCGCAGAAACTTGCCCTTATCAGGACTTTCTAGTGGAGCCTGATGTCCCAGGGCTCAGATCTGGCTTGGGTTTCCTGCCCTTGGTGACACTTGGATGGTTTGTCTCCCCTGCTTGTGCCCTTTGGTCTTGTTGAAGCAAGGCCGTTTCTGTCCAGTGGCTACCTGTTTCCGGGGGCTCCCTCCCTTCTTTCTTGGAAAGGTGGTGCACTGCAGAGCAAGAATCTGAGCACGGGCTTCTAGCTCTGCCTGAGGCCCATCCCTGAACCCCTCTTGGCCAAGTTGGTGACACCAGAATAATGGCTCCTTGGGGTAACAGGGAGACAGGGTGGGGATGGGGGTGGGGAGAGTTAGGAAACTACTCGGCAAGAGACCGACTCCAACCTGGGTCTCAGTAAAGTCACTTCCTCTAGGCCTCTGGTCTCAAGTTCCTCACCTGTGAGAAGAGGTGGCCAAGTTGATGTCCCCTAAGCCTGTGTATCCTTCTACAAGCGGGGGATCAATTCTCTGTGTGGTGAGTTACAAGGAAATGGTTGCTTTGGCTTTTTTGCTTGTTCAACCTTGCAGCTTGTCCCCACCTCATGGAAACTTCTGGATTTTTACTGGGGTTCAGGCCCTCCACTCCTCTCCTACAGGATTCCTAGCCAGTCATCTATCCCCAGGCATTTCTCCTGCATACCCATCCTATCACTCTGTTACAAACTGTACTTCCTCTTTCAAGAATTTTGAATGGCTCTGAATTAGGCACAAATCAAAGCCTAAGTTCATTGGTAGGATGCTAATGGCCTTCTACCTTTGAGCCAGTTCCATGTGTGGCCCTGTGGAAGGTCACAGCATGACTTCACTTAGCCCTTCCTGGTGAGGGGTTTAATAGGGCATTCAGAAAGCTTTTGATCCTGCCAAAAGGGAAGAAAAGGCTGAATGCCTGGCTACTGGGGGAGAAGTACCCCTCTGACCCTTTGCATATAAGCAACCTGCTCACCTTTGGGATGCTCAGTCCAGAGCGAGTGTCCCAGGCTTGAGATTCATTTTACAATCCCAAGACAAAGGCCTAAAGGAGTTGGGAGAATGAAGTGTAATGGAAACTTGCAAAGTCCTGAGGGGCTTTTTGTTCTGGGTTGGGGCAGGGACTAGGGAAGGGGTAAGAAGGGGTATCTCGGAGGAGCCAGAGAGAAACAGAAGGCTGAGCAGAGGCACATGGCTTGGCATACCTTGGTCATTTCGGAGCAGAAGCACTGCATTGAATAGAGAGGAGCATAAGGCATCACAGGTCAGGTTAAACATGAGATTAATAGTGATTGATTCACCATTTCCCCTTCCCTAAGAGAAGAGGACTCTGTTAGCCATCTTAGCCATAGAAACGGCATTTTGATGGTTGCATCTGAGCTGGGCTGCTAGTACTCCTGGGACAGTGATGTGATAAGAGGTGGCTGTCTGCAGGCTCCTCTCAGTCACTCCCCTCTCAACCAGAAGCCAAGCTTTCAACTGAGAAGGTGGCAGAGGACTTGGGGTCCTGATCCTTCTCCTTCCCTGGGAGCTGGCTGTACAGAAAGCTAGCCGGGCAGGAAGCACATCTCTGTAGGCAGGTGGAGCCAGGCCTGAAACTGATGGCTCTTCCCAGGGCCCTTGCTGCCTTCCAAGGAACGGATCATGAGCAGCTGTCCCCAGAGTCACTTGTGGACAAGTCTGCCACATCCCACAGCTCCAGAGCTAGCCAGTCTTAAAACATCAAGTGTGAATGGTATTCCAGGGTGCTACACAGCAACTCTGTCATTTGGGAACCTGCTCCTTCTGGAGTGGAGTGTTTTCTGCACAGAAAAGTCATTCTGGTTACCTTCAAGGAGTCAGTGGCCACAGGGTCTTCCTGTCTAGTCTGTAGAAATTTCTAGATTCTTTTCAGGCTTATCCCTGCTTTGGGAGATGAATGTACCTGGTTGCTGCTGTAAGACTCAATGCCTCATAGGTAAATGTCACAAAGGTTCAAGGAGGTACCTTATGTTAGGACCACAGAAAGGTGAGAATCTACCTTCTAAAGTAAAGAAGTATATATATTTGCTGTTCAGTTAACAGAAGGATAAATGCACACATTAAACCCAGAGTGATCCATAAGGTGTTGTGCATCCGATCTTAACTGTTCTTCCCTGCACATTAATCCCTCACCCCCTGCCCCCATCCCCTGCCCCACTGTTAGCCCAGGTAATGGGTTAATGTCTCTGTAAGACCTTTCTCTTCTAGGGCCTCCAAAGGGGCACTAAGGAGGATGGAGAGATTCAAGGTCCTTGGTTGATTAGTGATGCTGCCAGGGGCTTGGCGTGTCAATAGGGGGCCCATGAGCTAGGTATGTGCCATCCCCATCTCTGTGAAAGGCTGCAGCTGCCTGGTTTCCCCCTGACTTGCGTAAGTACCTGCTCAGAGGCCCAGCTGGACCCAGGCCTTTGTAGGTGGGGTGTCTGAGCATGCATGTTCTTTTGAAGGCTTGGCAGGTGGCTCTTTTTCTTATCCTGCCCCAAAGTCTCCCCTAACCTGGCCACTTGGTTTCTGACTGTAGTTGTTCCATTGTGCAAGAGTGGGGATGGGTAGTTTAATTTCCTTTGAGGTAGGATGAGTCCCTTTCTGATTGAGGTCTGGGCTAAATATGGCCATTCCATTGGCGGGATGTTAAGACTCACTGCTACTTCCTGTGACATAGCATTAACAGAGCATCCTGCCCCCAGTGAGTGCAGCAACTTAGAGGCTATTCCAGGTCAATAAATTCATGTCCCTTCTGGAGTATGCTACAGTGCTGGTGATCAATAGATTAATTCGAGCTGAGAAATTAATGTCCAACCATGGCTTCCATGTAATAGCCCCATCAGAGAGTATCATGTTGAATGTACCTTAGCTTTTATTTTTGGGGAAAAAAAGGCAATGTAGATTTTCTTCAAACATAACATCCTGATGAAATGTACACATTGCCTAAATACCTGCTGGATGATTCATCACCAACAGAACATACCTTTCCATAGACTGGCACCTGGATTGAGAAACAGACCATAGTCAGCACTCCAGACACTCCTTGTTCTCCTTTTAGTCCTTACTGCCTTACGGGCAAGCACCATCCTGACTTCTAACCCTAGAGAAGTCCAAGTTTTGCCCAGTCTGGAACTTTCTATAAAAAGAGCCACACAGTTTGTTTGGCTCTCTTGCTTAGTACAATGTGTGTGAGCAACCTCTGTAGGTTGAGCACTGCAGCTAGATAATTCTCATTGCAGTACAGGTTTCTCTTATACCAATTGCCTTTATTTATTTATTTATTTATTTATTTATCTGTTCATGGACATTGGGAATGGTTGCCAGGCAGTGGGGTGAACATGCTTGGATGGGGTACCATTAAGCATAAACCTATGAGGAGAACGGCAGGGTCAGAGTGTGCTGAGGTTAGATTTTAGTTGAACTTTAAAAAAAAAATCATTAAATCCTGATTTAGGATTAAGATACTATAAATACAGAACATTATATACAGAAAATAATACAGAAATAATCCAAAAGATTTATGAACCTGCCATAGAGATTAGACAGATATCATTTTGCCTTATTTCCTTCATTTCGTTTCTTGCTTTTATAAATCTGTATTTATAAAATACAGATTTCAAATTTAACTAAGACCCTTGTCTGTCTTTTTCTCTGCGCTTTCCCAGGGACACCATGGTCTAAGGGCCTGTGTGTCATCACGGGGATGGTTTACATTTGTACTATGCGTGCATGGATCCACAAGCACAGGTCCTGCTGTTTTGAATGCTTTCACATTTTGTGAAGGCTGTACCTTCCTGGACATATCCTTCTGCAGCTTGCTTTTTTGTTGTTGTTGTTTAACATGATTTGTTTGCAATAGTGGAGCTATATCAATCCCCTAAATGTGCCACCACAGACAATTTATTTATTGACTGCAGTAATTGACACCCATCAACATGTGTCAACGTGGAAACTCAGTGTGCAGTGATACGGATTTGTGTTTTGAGTGGGAATACTCTGTACGTGCGTGTGTGTGTTTCTCCTGGAGTGTCCTTTTGAGCCTAAAATGCTGTGCATCATAGTGACTATTTTATGACCATGCAACCAAGTGCAAACTAAAAAGGAGGTTTGTCCCCAGGACCCAGAAGGCCCTCCCAGTAGCCTTTCTGAGCCTTGGCAGGGGGCACAGGGTGGCCCCAGACTCAAGTCCGCACTGCAAGGGCTTGTGGGCTCCTGCTCTCTGCTCTGCTGCTGACACTGTCCGCATTGGCGGGCCCCGCGTCTGTGCTTCTTCCTGGGCAGATGCCTGTGACTCAGGCTCTTGGCTGTCTGTCTGCCTCAGGCGAGGCCTGTAGTGGTCACAGCAAAGCAGGCTTTTGCCAGGCCTCCGCTGGCAGTCTCGAGGCACAGCGCCCACAGAGCAGCTGGGCTCCTGGAGCCAGGGCTGGGAGGCACATGGCTTCTGCCTTCTCTGAGGCTCTGCCTCCTGGATCCTGGCCGTTCCACGCACTCATGCTCTCAGCTGAGTGGTGGTGATGATCCTAGAGGACCTGGCAGGACCTACCACTTCCAAGGTCCAGTCCTTACTGAGAGCATCTGTGTGGTTGTTCTTTAACCTATGGGTTGGCTGACTTGGCTCGTCCCCTCAGCTTTGGCTGGGTGGCCTGTGTCATGGGCCTGAAGTTGGCTATTGAGAATTGTGGTCAGAACAGAATGGCCCAGTCCTACAGGTTTCAGTCAGCCACAAATATGGAGCGGGGAGGTCACATGCCCAGGACTGTGACCTGGCTGTCAGGTGTGTGGGAGGGTGGCTTTCTTCGTGAGGTACATGTTGCTGGGTACCTTTTACCATGCTTGTCCCCTCCTGCCTTAGGGGGCTGTGCTGCTAAAAGCTGTAACCTTCACAGGGTGTCCCCTGCAAACTGGCACCTCTCAAAAGGTGTAAAGAACTGGAAATGCCCAGGAGTTTTCTCTCCCCTTCCTGCCACCTCCTCCACCCAAGGGCATCCCAACTTCATTGCCAAGAGCTGGATCAAATTCTGGGGTATAATTTATTCTCCAGAGTTCCCCTATGGGATTAGGCTGAGGAAGGGCTTTGCACTGATAGCTCAGCTTCCACTGTCCTGTTCAGGTCTTGTGTCCCTTGTTGGCTTCTCCTGGGGGCACTTTTTTAATGACACACCTGTGCCCACCCCATTACCACAGCACCCTTCGCCCCACAGCTCTCCTCACCCCATTTTCCCTCCTCTCCCCTCTTCCCTTTGTCTTTCCCACCTCTTCCCTTCCAGACCTCTCCCCCTCTCTTCCCTTTCCTCCCTCCTTCCTCTGCTTTGAAGGAGGAGCCAGTGCTCAGGAGCCAGGCAGACCTGGCTTTGGAACCTCCCATAAGCTCGGTGTCCTGGTCTGAAATACCAGGACAGAAACAGAAGGCCTTGGTGAGGACACAATGAAGTAGGTGGTGCATGGGAAACGCTCAGCGGCAGGTCCATGGTCATCACTGCGAATGTGGCTCCAGTTTGTGACAAGCGTGATGAATGTGATGTGTGTCTGGCAAGCAGACACTTGGCGGAAGCTGCTTGAGGGCAGCGTGGGGGCTTGGGGTCTGCTGCTCACCAGCTGCCCAGGCATAGTAGCAGGACCGAGCAGGCTGCACTCACCCAGACCACAAAGGAGTCAACAGACAAACATGGAGACAACTCCAGGCAGTGACCCTCCCGTACCGCACTTCCGAAAGTCATTCTTGCATTTTATTTATTTGCATTTTCCTCAATAAAAATTTTAATTAAAAAGTATCCAAACCCTGGGGACTTATGATCAATCTGAGTGCTGAGCTCCTTGGAGAACGTATCTTGGCTAAATACATGGAACAGATTATTATTATTTATTATTATTTCCATTCCAAGAAATGGCGAACATTCTTGGGCACTTTCCTTAGTGATTTGTGGCTTCTGCAACTCTGGTCCCTGCTGTGGGGAGAAGAGAGCAATGCCTTTCAGCTACCCAGGATGGCCAGGCTCTGCATGAACGAGGGGACTGGGTGTGCTCGGCTTCTCATTTATGACTGCTGTTTCCTCCCTGGGGCCTCCTCCACATCCAAAGCAAATTATTCAGACCCGCTCTCTACCTCACTGAGAGACCGAGGTTACACTGTGGTAACATGGAGAGAAAAGGGAAATGTGACTCCAGAGCTTGGCCGCAGGGCCTGTGCTGCCTGGGGTGTCTTGCCAAGTGCACACCAGGCCTGGAAATCACCCTGTGGCCTTGGGAGCTTCAGGGTCCTCTGCTGCTACTGCCCAGTGATTTATGTGCCCAGGAGACCCCTTGTATCCTTTCCCATGGCACCTGGTCCAGAGTCCTCTTCCATCCTGGGCAGATTGCATCCCCAGCCAGTGGAGAAGTTGAGGCAGGGCTGGGACCAGGACGGGAGGGGGGAAGCTGAAGAGACAACGGAGAGACAACAGAGAGACAAAAACAAAAGAGAGAGAGAGAAGATGAGAGAGGGAGGGAGAGGGAGGAAGGGGGAGAGAAAGGAGAGGGAATAGAAGGTGAAGAGAGGTGAGAGATATCAGACAAACAGGCTGACAGAGGGGAAGAGAGACATAGAGGGTGACTTAGGGCCCCTGAGGGCAGTGGAGTGATAGGAAGAGGCAGAAGGGCCAGCTCAAGAGGTTGTTACTTTTGCAGCCCTCTTCTGTCTCCTCCTTCTCTTCCTCCTCCAGCCTATCAGGCACCACCTCCTCCTTTCCAGTAAGCCCAGCGTCTGGGAGACACTTCTGCAGCCCATCTGCTGTGGCCAGATCTCTCTGGAAGCAGCGCAGAGCCAGGACTGAAGTGCAGAGTTGACTTGGAATGAGATTGCTCAAGAACCTGACAGGCACAGTGGCTTCTGTGAACCACCCAACCCATGCTGAGCTTTCTTGCCTCTGTGTTCAGAGCTCAGCTCACGGTTGCTTTTAACACTCTGTTGTCTAAAGGGCTCTCTGAGCAACACCAGTTGTGGAAGTGCTCCTTGCAATGAGTCAAGTCCCAGGCTGAAAAAATCGGAGAGTATGCAGTACTGTCTGACCTTTGGGCAGTCACGGCACACACCATCCTCCCAAAGGCTCAGTCCAGTCTTCTAGGAGCAGCCTCTGTTGGCTTGGCTTCCTCAGCTTCCTCCAGGAGAAGGGCCAATGGACTCTCCTTTCTCTGGAAGCCACAGTTACTTAAACTTGTGGAACTAGCGTTGCACAAATAGCCTCAGGTTTAGCAAATTTGTCACCACTGTGTCTTATGACTTCTCCCAGATTGCCACCTTATATAAGAAGGGTGTTGTGGGAAGGGGTTGTCACCCAGATGGATGTCTCAATTGCTGTTTAGGGAGCTCAAATGTCTAGCTCAGGGATTAGAAGGCTCAGGGGAGATGGAGTCACTGCCTGAGAATGTCCCAGGAGGGCAAATGTCACAGAAAGCTCAGGTTCAGCTCCAACTCAGGCAGAGATATTTTTCTCATGGAGAAAGTGGCCACCTGTACGATCAGGCAGTAGGGTCCATTCTGCCTGCTTGCAGCTGCACAGCAGGATCCATGGGGAATAGGGCAGGGAGGCTTCTTGCCTTGGGCAAGTGTCGGCCCAGGAACTTTTGGGTCCCTTTCAGGCCTTAGATTTGTCATATGGTCTTGAAGGCATTGATTCCCTTGGTATAGATTGTACTCTACTTCTCTCTGTCTCTCTGTCTGTCTGTCTCTCTCTCTCTGTCTCTCATTTCTAGAGATGGAACTGAGGGCCTGGCACGTGCCTAGCATGTACTCCACCACTGAACTGCACTCCTCTACATTTCTTCCAAGTTTTCACCATGTCTGAACTTGTGCTTAGCCTCGGGTGGGCCGCTGGCAAACATTCCTGGGTGTATGAATATAGATGAACAATTTAGTTTCGGGATGCCACTGGCAAATTTAGGCTTTGGCAGGTTTGATGTCAAGGGCTTCCATACCCTATAATGGTGCCTGCATGGTCTCAACACAAGGTGCAATGCAAGACATACAAAAATAGCAGTGAATTCAGGGCAGAATTATGCTCTAGCCATCGTCTAGTTCTTCGTTATTTGGTCCTCACTGCATTCCTGTGAGGAAAGCATCATCATTAGGACCATTTTATTTTCTTCTCTGTTACTTTTTTTTGCAGTACTTAGAATTGAATCCAGGGCCTTTGAGGTACATCCTCAACCCTTCTTTATTATCTTGAGTCAGAGTCTCACAAAGTCACTAAGCTGCCTAGGTTTGAATGGAACTGTGTTTTCTGCCTCAGCCTCCCAGAATGCTGGCATTATAGGCTTGCTCTACCACACTCTGCTCAGATACATTTTCTTGATAATAAGGTTGAAGCTTAGAGAGGCCACTAGGCTGGACAGTGACCAGGGTTCAGGCCTGCCTGGCTCCTGGGTGGGACCAGATCCCCTCTCATCATACCTCCCAAACTCCAAGTCCTCACTGCAATCTCAGAAGTATTCTGTTGCCTCAAGTAGTCCACAGGGCCCATAGCTCTTGGGGAAGGCTTGAGGAGAGTTTTGCATCTGCTATTGCAAGTGGAGAAACTGAGGTCTGAGGTAGCATGGTTTATTTGTGCAGGCAGATGGGAAGTGGAGCAAAAAACATATCCAGGGCAGGAAGAACTCAGCGGATTCCTGGACTTTATGTCATATCTCATACTAATGGAACTGTCCCCTGCTGCTTCATGTGGGAGAGAGGGAGGAGCCACAGAAGCAGTTGGGGGTAGGTGCAATGACAGGAGGCAGTGTGGCTATCTGGCCATCATTTTGAGTGCATGCAGGTGCCTGGCAGCTGCATTTTCCCTCCTGCTTCCTCAGATGGCCCTGAAAGTGGTTAGGGCCACTGCTTTTCTGGACACAGGCTTTGTGCTGAATGTCTCTCACTTGGTGGCAATAATTCCTCTATTAATCATAGCCTAGGAACACATCTTAGTGGCTGCTCATTCTTACATACTCTCTCCAGCCCAGAAGGTTCCCTAGTTCTTTTAGCAGTCCCTGGAAACCTTGAGCCTCAATTCAAAATGCACCAGGAAACCTTGTGCCAGTACTTCCAGCAAAGGAAACGCTAGTTCTCTTCTCACTTCATCTTCACTAGCTAAAACCATGTGGATTCCATACCTTGCTTTTTTTCTTTTAGTACAGGGGATTGAACCTATGGCTTTTGCACTGAGCTGCACTCTGAGTCCTTTTATTTTTAAATTTGAGACCAAGTTCAAGTCATTAAGTTGCCCAGGCTAGCCTCAGAATTGTGATCCTTCTGCCTCAGTCTCCTAGAATGATGGGATGACAAGCATGCACCACTATGTCTGGCTTTTGTTAAATTTTTAAATGATCCCTGAAATTGGTTATTAAACCACCTCCAACTTCTTGCCCCTCATCCATTCCTGCCCAGAGCTTTTCCTCCTATTAGAGATAGGTCTCTTTTCCATCCTGTTGATGCTGGGCTGGCCTGGGCAACTTGCACTGGATTTTAGAATGTAGACAGATGTGATGATCTACCACTTTCAAGCTGAAGCCTTAAGTGTTTCTGCTCGACAACCTGCACCACAGAGCCGGATGGTCTCGGAAGAACCAGGAGATGTTAGGAAGCTTTATGTGAAGTCATTGCCCGGAGTCCAGTGCAACTTAGACCAGCTGACTGGCCAATGTACAGCTGAACCCCGTGCCTGTGGGCATGGGAATACATGCTTATTGTCATATACTGCTGAGTACTGGGCGCTTTTGTTACCCAGAAATAGCTGATTTATACAAGCTGTGGCTTCTCGAATCCATTTCTCTGAAGTGTACAGCACATGCACATCATCATCAAAAAGAAGGAAAAAAGAGAAAAAGTTGCAGCCCAGAACTTCTCAGCCCACAGTTTTCTGTGTGAACTTGTTTCTGCTAAATGCATCAGTCTATCTAAGAATATTTGAGAGGATGTGTCAGTAACACTGACAGAGGGGGCTGGTATGCCACAGGTGTTTGGAGCTGTAATCACACCATAGTGGGTCAGAGCCTTGTTCTGCAACTTACTGCATGAGTATCTTTGAAAACATTACTTTTTCCCCTCATGTTCAGCTTTCTTATCTGTAAAATGAATATCTTTCTCAAAGCATCATTTAGAGTTTAAGTAAGAAAATTGTGTCAAGTGCCTGGAGCAGTGTCTGGCCATTGAAAAGAATTCACTAAACCATTTAGCTGGTAGTACTTTTATGTACTGTTACAGCAAAAGTATCAGTGTGACACTCTAAAGAGTTATGATTCATACCTGCCTCAATTTTCTAACCAAATTTTGCTAGTTCTCGAGATTATGCCTTTTATAAAGAAATATCTCCTAACCATGATTTTTGTGCTGGAAAAAAGTGTAGTAAGCTCTGACCCCTGAGTTGTGGCTCGGGTTCCTCTATTAGGTTGCTGAGTGACCTCGAGCAAGGCTTCTCCAGTCTGTGGGCCTCCGCAGTGGAAGGCCAGGACTGATCACATTTCTAAGGACCCCTGAGGCCCATCATTTTGCAAGTCTCTTTTGGAAAAGATCTGGAAAAGCTGAAAAGATGTTTCACAGCGATACTGATTATAGTTCTGGCATAATAAGGGAAAAACTTTCTTCACATACAGGGTTAGGTATGGAACTGAAGAACTGAAGCACATTTGACCTGGAAGGACTTTTAGAAAATTTCCAATCCAGTGATCTTACTTTTTAGGGAAGCGGCATCCCAGTGCAGCTAAATGGCTCACCCAGAAGCATTTGTACATTTCAGCAAATACCAGTTGAGTACTTTGGGGCACGGGCCCCAGGCTTGGGGTTCTGAGCACAAAGGACACTTTCTGTGGTCACTCAGCCCTGGTGAGGGAAAGAACAGCACATTTTTACCCCCAGGTGGTCAATGCTCCTCACAGATTCTGTATTGAGTGCTAAGGAGAACTGGGAGGAATGCCGCATCCAATCTCAGGGACAGTCAGGATGTAACAGTGATCTCTTTACAAGCCAGGCACTGTTCGAAGTACTTCGCAATGACACTGCGGGAGGCACTCTCGCCTCCAGCATCCCAACTTATGGGGAGGGAAACCAAGGCACAGAGAGGCTAAGTAATTTATTTGAACTTGTACAACTAGCAAGAAGCAAAGCCAAAATTTGAACTCAAGTTATTTGGTTTCAGAATCCATGATGTATACTATTGTGTTACACTGACTTTCTGGCAAAGAAAATCACAGGTGACTTGGAGAGAATAGCCGGGCAGAAGGCATGACAAGTGCAGACTGGTAAATTCCCAGAAATGAGTGTAAGTTTTGTGTGTCTCAAGAGCTATAGGCTAGAAAGAGTGTGTGTGTGTGTGTGTGTGTGTGTGTGTGTGTGTGTGTATCTTTATGTCTGCATATATATGTGTCCATTCTGGTATGCCTGGGTATCTGTCTACTTGTGTGTGTATTTGTGTGTGCCCATATAGAGGTAGGTGTGTCTGTGTGCATGATGCACATGTTTCTGTGTTCTGTGAACCCATATATTTGTATATCATTGAGTGTCTTGTATTTTGTGTATGTGAACGTGAGTTTGAAGGGTAGAGGTACATGGGATTTGAAAGTGACCAGAGCTATACCTATGTCAGATCATGAGGGGCTCTGGAAGTCTTTACTTATAAGCTTGAGGGCAATTGTTCAATGAACTGAAGCGTTGAAGTAACACTTTAGAAAGACCATTTGCCTACGATCTATAAGTATCTGTAAGTATCCATAGCACCTGCTGTGTGTCAGTTACTAGTCCAAATGTTGGGGATTAAATGCAGAATGAAAGCAATGTTCTTGTCCTTAAGGAGCATGCATTCTAGTGAAGAGGGACAGTCAATAAGCAATACACAAATGGAGATGTAATGTAGTGTCAGGTTAGGTACCCTAGAGGAAAAATAGTACCTCAAGGAGAGAGAGAATGGAAGAGCATATTTGGGAAAAAACCTGTGTAAATGTGAGTGTAAGCCTAGGCTATCAGAGGGAAGAGTATTTTGGGCATAGGAAAAGCAAGTGCAAAGGCCTTGAAGAAAGTGGGGGTCTGGCATGTTCGAGGACAGCAAAGAGGTCGGAGGGCTAGGGTACACTGAGGAAGGGGAAAGAGGCAGATACTGAGGTTGAGATCATAGCTAGCACCAGTTCCTGAAGGGCTGTGTATCTGTGGCAAGGACTTTGGATTGTCATCAAATAATGGGAAGCTGATGGAGGCTCCTACTCCTCTCACTACTGTGAGACAAATGTGGAAGGAGACTCAGGCCATCAGACTCTCAAGTCAGCCCTCCCTCCATGATGGCACCTCAAGAAACAAAACAGAGGTTGGCTTTCTGTCTGATGTCATATGTACAGTGGTACCTTGGTTTATGAACTGAATTTGTTTTATGATTTGAGGGAAGATGGCTGCCTTTGTGTTTGTTTGGGGAAGATGGCCTTAGTTGTGTTTGTCACCCAATGTGGAGTCTGTGACACATGCTTTTTTTCATTTGCAAACCAAATTATTTGCAAACGGAAGCATTTGTGAATTGAGGTATTACTGTAATTCCTATTTTAAGGAAATCCAATCTGTTCTTGAGATACAGATTTTTTTCTGTCTTAATTGATTATTCCTTTGTTTCAAGTTTTTTGTATAATGTGTTGATCATAATCAAATAACTTGTACAGTTTCTTGAAGCCCAACTAAGTTTCTAATGGTAGGAGTTTGTCTCAGGTTTCCAGACTGGAGTAAGTAATACTACAGGTAAAATGTAAACTGTGGATTCTGGGACATCGGGAGCACTCAGTAAGCATGCCTCATTATCTCATTGAATTCATTTATGAACTGTTATAGTTTGGATCAAAAAATGTCCCCTAAAAGACCTGTGTTCAAAGGTGGCAATTATGGTGGGGATTATGATTAACCCATTGATGAGTTCATAGCTAAATATGTTGTTAGGAGGTGTGGCCTAGTTGGAGGAGGTTGGTCACTGAGGGTATGAATGAAAGGGTACATTCTTGTCTCTAGCCCCTTTCTTTCTTGTTTTTCACTTGCTCTGCTTCTCAGCTGCCATGAGTTGAGCAGCTTTCCTCTACCATACTCTTCCACCATGGTGTTTCTCTTCTAGAACCGACAGATCAGGGACTGAAACCTCTGATACCATGAGCCAAATTAAACTTCTCCTCTTTTAAGTTGTCTATGTCAGATATTTTGTCACAGCAGTGGAACTCTGACTAATACATGAACCCTTTGAGATAGGTACCAGGAATATTTTATACACAAGGAGTCTGAGGTTTTGAGAGTATATATAATCATCCCAAAGTCCCACAACTAGTTAGTGGCATCCCAGCTCCCAAGCAAATGCAACCTATTGGTGCACAATTATGGCACTCTGTGTTCTCAGCATTCATTGCTGGAAAAAGTCTGAGGGAGCAGGTTTGCACTGCCATCCCTTTAGTCAGGTATGTGTGCAGTAGGGTAATGGGTCACTGTCATTGTCCATGTTACCATTAAGGAAGGTGCTGCCTATTCATAGGGTTGGGCTGGGCCTTGGGCTAAACATGGCTGATTTACGAGTATTTCCAGATTGAATGGGCCACACAGATAAAAACAGCCAAAAGGGAGATTAAAAATGTTGGAGTGAGCTATAGAGAGGCCTGACTTACAGATGTGAGCAACTAAATATATAACAAATTCTATAGACACTTGCCCCTCTGCCATATTGTTTTGCTCATGTAGATGTGGTGGTCTTAGTAAACTGGGCAAGTTGACTCTGGGGTGTTAGGGAGCAGGTAAGAGAAGGGGAGGCTGCCTCCCTGGCTGTGAGTTCTGGATTGTATTGTCCTAAAGTTATTATTAGAATGAAAACAGACAAGATGGGCCTGTAAGGAGAGATGGTGAATTAGCACCATCACTGCAGCTAGGCCTACTATCACCAGGCAGACTGCCATCTCATCTCCTTTGGAAGAACGTCACTGTAGAAATACCAGGCATATCCTTTTCAGACCTGAGTCAGGTTACAGTATATGAGGAAAGTATGAGGGGTCCATGATCCTGACCAGAAGAAATATTTCTAGAGTTATATTCAGAGGGACAGATCAATGTCAACCCAACTCAACTCAACTCAACCCTTACCCAGCCATACCCATCTCAAATTGGAAATTTGGGGAACTTGTTGTTTAGTTATCATATGTATTGGTCAACTTTTCCATTGCTTGGAAAAAACACTTACATAAACAACCTAAAGGAGAAAAGATTTAATCTGGAAGACTGTTATACTCACCACTATACCACAAATGCAAGGTTCATGTTGGCTCACGATTGTAGAGGGTTCAGTGTATGGCTGACTGTCTTCAAGGCAGAAATAGCGTGGTGGAAGGGCATGTAGGCAGTTTCTGCCATTTCATGGCAGTCAGGAAATAGAGAGTTCAGGAAGACATCCAGAGAGGAAGAGGCCAGGGACCAGACACACCTTTGAAGGCACTAGTTCTTCCACCTGTGCCCCAACTCTTGATAGCCATTTCAACTGTGAACTTAAGAATGGTTTAACTCATTGATGAGGTTAATAAATGACTCTTTGGAGGACACTTCATGTTTAAACCATAATAATATAATTACACAAAAATTATCCCCAAACTTAGTGTGTCAAAGCAACAGCAATCATTTCTTACATTCATAGTTTCTGTGAATCAAAAAAATGTGGACAGAACCTAGAGTAACAGTTTGCTTCTGGTCCACAATGTCAGGGACCCCTACTGGAAGCCTTGAAGCCTAGGAGCTGGAACCATCTGAAAGCTGTGTGTTCCCAAGTGGGCAACTGATGCTGGCTGTTGCCTGGGGGCCTCAGTTCTTCTGTCTCCATGGTTGTCTGTGTGGACTTTTTTCATGAATTGGTTTGGGCCTCCTTATGTGGGGTATAGGTTCTCAGAATGAGCTCCTAAAAAACAGATAAGCAGGTGGAAACTGGATCCTCGTATTGACCCAGCCATATCACATCATCTTCACTACAGTCTGGTCAGAAGAGTTATCAGTCCTACTCAGATTCAAGGGGAAGATGCTCATCTGGGAGGAACATTAGCCACTGTGTCAGGAGAGTAAGGGAAAATACCATAAACTGGAAGGATTATAAACCACAGAACTTTATTTCTCGAAGTTCCGGAGGCTAGAGAATACAGGGTTAAGGTAGCAGCAGATTCAGTGTTAGACAAGGGCTGCTTCCTGGATCCTAGTCTTCTTGCTATGTCATCACATGGCAGAAATGCTAAGAGGACTGTGGCTCTCTTTTGTAAGGTCACTAATCCCATTCCTGTGGGGTTTGATCTCATGATAGCCATTTTGCAAAGGCCCCCGCCTCCTAATGCCATCATATTGACAGTTGAGATTTCAACATATGAATTTGAGGGAGGGGAGAGACACAAAATTTCAGATATAGGTGAGACTCAAGACTATGGGTAATTGTGAGGCAACTGATCTTCACCTGGGAACCCGTGAAAACAACCATGTGCTTCCAAAGTACAGTGGTGGTACAGGCATAAGAAAGCTATTTCTATTCCAAAGGGAGACATAGGAGAAAAAGAAGGGGTAATGAATTCCAAGTTAAGTCCAGAGTAAAAGACTAACTCCATGAAGTCATAAGGCTTGCAAATAACCTTTGGCCCAATGTTCTGCCTTACTGCCCCGCCTCCAACAGGGGTCTTACCCCTGAAGAGTTGCTTGGCAGGAGATGGCCCCCATGTCTCTTACTGACCCTTTCCCAGAGCTCTGGGTGGAGTTCATCTGACCTGCAGAAAGCAAGGTGATGGTTCCCTTTTTTGTGACCAAGGAATTTCCTTCAGAGTCCTTCTTCCCTTGTCCCAAAGGATAGTACCTGGCTTCAAATGTGATGCTCATTTAGGTCTGTGGTTCATATCCATATGAATCTCCTTATAAAATGGTTGCTTCAGTCCGAGTTTTAGCTTAGCAATCTAAGGGCCCACCCCGGTAAGCGTGAGGTTGTGAGTTTGATCCCAGATACAAAAACAAAAGCAAACAAAAAAATGGTTGCTTGAGTACAACTTCAGAATTCTCTTGTGATCATGCCCTTTCACTTTTTGCAAGAGAGTTAGGCTTGGAATTTCCTAAATCTTAAGATCTAGTTGTTTTGTTTTACAATTCTGTCTTTAAGTCATTTTTTGTCTCTCCCATTTTATTAGATGTAGTCAAGAGGAATCAATTTTAACCTTCAGCACTTTGCTTACAATCATTTCAACTAAATATCTAACTCCATCACTCATGAGTTGTGTTTTACACCAGACATTGGAACACGAATACAATTCAGCTGAGTTCTTTGCCTCTTTATAGCAAGGACTGCTTTTTCTCCATTGTTCCGTAACATGTTCCTCATTTTGGCCTGAGACTGTATCAGAAAAACAACTAGCATCCATGTTTCTGCTATCATGCTCTTCATGATTACTTAGCTGGAAGATTTCTCTGTAGCCCTCCTCTTCTTTCTCAGCTTTCACTAGAATCACCTTCAGTGGTTGATTCACAGCAATGCAGGCCTTTTCTAGCAGGCATCTCAAAATTCTCCCAGCTTGTACCCTTTATGCAAATTGCATCCACGTTTGTAGGTATTTCTTACCCTCATTTCTCAGTACTGATTTTCTGTCTTAGTCCTTCTAAGCTGCTGTAACAAAATATGATAGACTAAGTAACATGAACAAGAGAAAGTTATTTCTTATGGTGACCGGGGAGCCCATGGTTAAATTGCTGGAAGATTTGATGTCGAGTGAGGGCTCATGCTTGGCTCACAGATGTGCTTTTTCACTGTGTCTTCACGTGGTGGAAGGGGTGAAGGTGCTCTCCAAGGTCTCTTTTTATTTTTGATCAACATGTACATATTAGTGGGGTTCAGTGTGATATATAATTACATAGATACAATATACATTGATCAAATCCAGCTTCTCTTCATCCATCCTCCCCACCTTGCCAAACTCTGGTGATCACTATTCTATATTCCATTAATTTTTAAAATTTCTGCATATGAGAGAGAGCATACAGTACTTGTCTTTCTGTGTCTGGCTTATTTCACTTAATATAATGTCCTTCAGGTCCATCCATTTTGCTGCAAGTGATTGGATTTCCTTCTTTATGGCTGAATATTATTTCATTGTATGTATAAGCACCACATTTTCTTTATACATTCATCCAATAATGGGCGCCTTGGCTGATTCCATATCTTCATTACTGTGAATAATGCTGCAACAAATTTGGGCATGTAGGTGTTGCTTTACTGTGCTAATTTCATTGCCATTGGAATATGCTCACAAGTGGCATAGCTCATATTTTAGATCTCTTTTAAGTTTTATGAGGAATCTCCATACTGTTCTTCATAATGCTGCACTCATTTACATTTCTATCAATGGTACATGAATGTTCTGAGGTCTCTTTTATAAGGGTATCCATCCTGTTTATGAGGACAGGGTTCTTAATATCCTAATCACCTCGCAAAGATCCCGCGTCCTACTACCATTATATTGTGGATTAGGGTCTCAACATATGATTTGGAGGGGGTACAAATACTCAGTGACTAGCACACACCGTGCGTCTCTTTCAAGAGAGAGCAGAGAGGTAAGCCCTTCACCCCTCAATTAGGTGGGGCAAAATCCCTCCATTGACCTAATAAAGCAGGTTTCCCATGAAATGGGGCCCTGTAGGCCCAGGTTGTGAGAGCCGTGATAGAAGTGTCAGGAAGCTGGCAATGGTCAAGTTATGTGACATTATCCCTGTGACCTCTGCTGGAGTGGGTACAGTAGAGTCCTAACTTCAAACAGCGCTTTGAAGTTCTGTGTTCTCTATAGATACATCTGGGCCACCTGGGAATGCTCAGCTGTTGGGGATGGCCGAGGTTTGGTGTGGGAATAAGGTGAAGATTATGACAAGACAGGGACTAAGGATAGAGCCGGGGTCCCTGGCTGGGGAGCCACTTCCCTTGTGGCCTGCATGAGTGATGACCAGGCTATTTCAGACCCTCTGCTTCCTGTGGGTCCCTCACCTGGAATGATACCTGCCACCCACCTGTCTTGATGTTGGAATTGTACCTATTCTCAATCCCGCCTCCTCTGACAAGGCTTTGAGTGAGAGCAATTTACGTGGGTAGCATTTCTCTGAAATGATGATAGGAGGTGGGGATGTGGGACAGGGAAGGGAAGATGGCAATTCAGGGTGTGCTATCAAGCAAGTAACTACTTTGGGTGACTGAAGCTCAGTCTTACAGGGAAACTGAGAATCACTGTGGAACACAAGCCTTGCAGTTATCCCATTCCTGGTGCAAGGCGGCTGCTGTGTTCCTCCTTCATTTCCCATCAGTCACTATGTGAGGGCTGCCCCCCCACCCTGACACTGGCAATTCCCTGCCACGCCTGGTTTGCTGAATGGGTGGGCAGAGCAAGCTTTGGCCAAAGGAGCGCTCACGAAAAGAGATGTGGGATTGTCAGCTAGCAGTTAGAACCATGTACACTGGCAGGGAGTGGGTGGGAAGATAGAGGAGGAGCAGCAGCAGCATCTGCTGCCAGCAAGCCCCTTTAGCATATTTCCATTGCTTCGCTCATTTGGTATTTACTGAACTCGGTCTTATGCTGTTAATTCTACTTTAATAGCACTTCCGTAAGCTTCTCATTGTGACATTCAAAGCCCTCTGCCATGTGGCTCAAACCCTCCCTTTGTTGCAGGGATGGTGTAGCACAGGGCTTGGGATTTCAAACCCTGCGCTATGCACTTTGAAGCATGACTCTGCCACTTAGTGGCTGTAGGGCTGTGCCTAAGTCACCTCCTTGCTCTTTCTCGGCCTCAGCGTTCGAATCTGAAATGCGGATACTAAGAGTTCACGTTGAGGATGAAATAAAACTGATGAAAAATTCTTCAAGGAGTGCTTGACACTAAACAGGTACGATGAGGTAAGTGGTAGGCATTACTGGGATTTCTGGGTTTTTCTGCTTCTCCCTGGTGCCAGGTGCTATTCTCACTTGCTCAGCCCACTGCTGGCCAGCCATGGGCTGCCGCCGATTTACACATGTTGAGAGTGGCCTCCCAGTGTCACATAGCATCTTCCTTCCACCCTTGAGGTTCCAGCCACAGGGGCAGCACACCGTATACTCTTTCCTGCCTCTGAACCTACATGCATGCCAAGTCCCCCCACCACCTCTGACTACTTCCGGACCTTCAGCCATTTCCTCAGGCAAACCTTCTCTGATTCTCCTAGATGGCTCATAGTCTGTCACAGCATCTTCTACTTCTTTCAGAAACTTCTGATCTTCCTTAGATGATTGATTAATTAATTAACTGGATGTTTAATGTCCCTTTCCTTAACTAGACTTCAAGCTAGGGACTGGGTCAGTCTTGTTGATCACTTGTGATAAATACAGTGAATTGCTTGTGTAGTAGGCAGTTAGGGTTCTGTTGACAATTTTGGTTTCATTAATTGGAGATCCAGCAAGGCTGAGGCTTGTGTGACAATTTTCACATCTGTGACTGGAGGAAGAGCACTAGGTATCTGTTTTGTTGGGTCTCTGCAGAGACAGAGTGGTCCCACAGCCAAAACAGTGGCTTTGGGACCATTGAGGACACCTCAGCCGAGCCTCCACCAACAGCCCAATCCTGCAGGGTGGTTTAGGGAATTAGTCATATCTCAAAGCTCAATCTAGAAGTTTCTCCAACAGTGCTGCCAAAGACGTTGCAGTTAATACTCTTTGGCTCAAATTTGCTTTAGTGGATTCTGTTCTCTACACTTGGCCATTGATCCCTATATCAATGCTGCATCACCCAGATAAAAGATAGTGCCTAGTACACAATTGATGCTCAATAGAAATAAAGGAATGATTGAAAGGATCAATCACTAGTTACCCTGAAACCTGAAGACTGTCTTTTGGATGCTTTTCAGAAAACTGAAGCCCATCATAAAGCCCTTGGGCCCTTTAGCTTTGCTCCATTCTAACCATGAACAACCTCTTGAGAGAGATGTTGACATTGACCTGAATGACACCTTGATGTATTTCTTCAAGTTAAATGAATCATCTGTGGCAGCATCTGTCTTTAACCTTGAGAGATGCATAAGAGCCCAGAAATGGACATAGTGTTCAGTCCCTGACAAGAAGGGTATGGTTCCTGGATTTGCCAGATACGACTGATAAAGCTTCTCCTCCCAACTGACCCGGTAGCTGACCCAGTCTGCCTCCCCACTGACCCAGCAGCTGACCGAATCTGCCTCCCTACTGACCCAGTAGCTGACTTCATCAGTACCATGGTTACTTTTATGTGTCAAGTTGACCAGACTCTACGCTGCCCAGAAATCTGATAAGACATTATTTCTGGATGTGTCTGTGACAGTGTTTCTGGATTAACATTGGTGGGCTAAGTAGAGCAGATGGTCCACCTCCAGCCAATCCATCAAGGGCCTGAAAAGAATAAAAAGACAGAGGAAGGTTGGTCTTGTGCTCCCTTTGCCTGACTACTGAGCTGGGACCTTGATCTTCTGGCCCCAGTGTTCTCATTTCTCAGGCTTTCAGACTCACACTGAAACCTGTGATGTCAGCTGTCCAGCTCTCAGGCCTTAAAACCGCACCCCTGACATTCCTGTGTCTTCAGCTTGCAGGAAGAGATTGTAAGACTTCACAGTCTCTGTGATCACAAGAGCCAATATCTCAATAAATCCATCTCTCTGTCTCTGTCTTTCTCCATGCTCTTAGTTCCATGTCTCTGAAGAACAATGACTAATACAATGAGAATATGGTTTGCCAGGTACCTGGCCTTCACCTGGGCCTTACAGCAGCTGAAGATCTTGCTCACCTATGCCTGCAGGAAGATCTGACTGGATGGCACCTCAGCATCCTCCACTCTAGGATCTCCTTGTTCAGAAATCCAGCTCTGTTTAGGTGTGAATGAGGATAGTGAGGATAGGAGGGTGGAAATGCTGACCTGAGCAGGTTGGCACTCTGACAGTAGACTTGCTCCAGTGATGACACCACTCAAGGAAGCTCAGATGCTGGGCTGGCCTTGAGCTGAACTCCGTCCTCATGATACATTGCCCGGGCACTCCATCTACCATGTACCAAATAGCCAGGACTATCAAATAGATACCTCTGGGGAAGTATCATAGTGACATGCACTGAAGTTGCTTTCATATCTACAAAGTCAAACAGGGACTCCTGTGAACTTCAAGGAGGTGTGTGGCAAGCAGGACTGGGCCAGTTGGTGTGGTGTGTTGGTTGTAACTGCTTAATGTCGGTAGAGCATCTTGATGCACTTAGGTGAATGGAAGGGATTGAGAGTTGTTGTTCTAATACTTCTAGAGTTTGGCTTGTGAATCAGATGAAGGAATATATGAAAAGCAAGGTATGTTTCATGATATTTATCATTATCTTCCAGGAATGTCAAGGTTAAAGTCAGAAAATTAAATTCCAACTAGGTTTGAGATTCCTGGATCTCCTGGCTGAAACCTAAGTGAGGTGGGAAGGCTTGAGGCAAAGTGATCTGGAGGCTTTTGGTCACCACACAGTGTGGTATGAGGGTTCTGTTAGAGGGTCTCTGGTGGTGCTCACAGTGGTGACTGGGGAAAGGCAAGGCTGTTGGAAATGCTAATCAACAGACTCACAGGATTGCGCATACAGCACTTGATATTTCCATATAACAAGGTGGGCCCGCCCCCGGTTTTGCCAACTTTTGTCCAGGATGGAGTGAGCTGAATCCTAGCCTGACTCTGGGGTGTCCTTTTCCTGACCCATCTGGATACTTCTGAATACCAATTGCATTTGGCCTGACATTTTTCCATCACCTCTACTTTATTGCTGCGATTTATCAGAACTTCCAAGTGTAGGCAGTGCTGTTCTGGATGTAAGATTTTTCCAAATTTGTCTCTCCTTTTTAGGCGCCCTTGACTTGCAGGGGACTCTGTCTAGCCATCACTGTTGAGTCTGAGGCTCCTTAGCAGTTGGCCACTTAGATAGTTGGGTCAGATGATGTTATGACTCAGATCTAAAATATTCCCCAAAAGCCTTATGATCAGAGGTGGAGTGTTTAAAAGGGTATTAGGTTATGTGCACACAACACTCATCAGAAGATTAGTTCATTGATGATTTCATAGCTGACTGTGTGCCTTAGTCATTTTTCTCATTAGTGGTACAAAACATCCAACACTCACAAGTTGAAGGAAAGGTTTATTTTATCTCACGGTTTGTAGAGGTTTTAGTCCTTAGTTGGCTGGCTCCAAGGAAGGGCAGTGGGGCAGATGAGTGTGGCAGAGGAGAAAAAGTCCATGGAAGGGCAGGCAGAGAAAAAGCAGCAAATGGCCTTCCCTCACTTCCTTTTTATTTTACTCAGGCTACAAGCCCACTGGTTGATGCCACTTACACCCAGGGTGGGTCTTTTGTCTGCAATAAACCCATTCAACCACATCCAAAATTATGCCAATTATGCCAACAACTATTTCAGTTATTGCACATCCATATTTCATATTCACATTCCCTTGATCCAGACAGTTCTAAAAACCCCACCTATGAGCACATAAAGCTTTTGGGGGGACATCTAGATATAAGTCATAACAGTGTGCTGTTCAGAGGTGTGACCTAGTCAAAAGAGGCAGGTCATTGGCATGATTTGAAAGGGTATATTCTTGCCTCCATTTCCTCCCTTCTCTGAGCCATGTCCTCCTTCCCTTTCTGGCTACTATGAAATGAACAGCTTTCCTCTTCTAGGCTCCTCCACTACACTGTTTTTACCTTGGATCCAGAAGACTATAGAGTAAGCCCATTAGAAATGGTGAGCCAAGGATGTTGGGTATTTTTACCTCAGTGATGGAAAAGAGAGTAATATAAAAATTGGTACCAGGAGCAGGACCATTGCTGTGACTATTCCTGACCATGTGGTTTAAAAGCCTTTAAAACTGGTTTGTAGGAAGAGTTTGTAACATTTAGAAATGCAGGGTAAAAAAGCTATAGGTTATTGTGAACTGTGCTTGATGAGTAATACTTGTCAGAGCTCAGAATACCAGAACGTTGATAGGAATGTAAATAACAAAGCCAGGCTTAAGAGGTTTAATTTGAGAACAAAAACTATATTGACAGTTGGACTAAAGGACATATGTTTGTTATACTCTGGCAAAAAGTTTGTCTAAATTTTGCTTATGTCCCGAAACTAAGATTAAGAGTAAGTGAGTAATCAATCTGGTAGGAAACATTTCAATGCAGCCCAACATTTAGGCTGTGCCACAGGTACAGGTTACTTTTAGCCAGATGTACAGTGAGAATCAAGTGCAAACAGCAGAGCTAAATGATATTAAAATTTTAGAGTTTTAGTAGGAAAAAGCACCTACAAAGTTGAGGCCAAAGAGAGTGTGGTTGCTCAAAAGATTAACATTAAAAAGAAGTCAAACACTTTGCCTTAAGTATTTTGTAGGTTTTTCAGACATAGAAAATATAAAAGTTGTGGAGTCAAGAATGTCCTGGGAGGCCAGGCTAAGTGCTTCTGAGAGGATGATACATAGAAATGTGAGAGTAAAGCCAAAGGTACAGAAGAGACCTCAGGAAGTTAGAAGTACCAAAAATGTAAAACCAAAAACCAAAAACCAAAACAAGCTACAAACAGGGAGTAGAGTGAACCAAAGAGAGAAACCAGTGTGCTACACCAAACAAGGTCATAGGGGTGGGGCTGCCCAGGTCCTTTTGGTACTCACATCTCACTAATGTGTGCTATGGTTGCTAGAGATAGAACTACAAGATTTAATGTGTGTCCTGCTAGTTTTCAGTCCTGCTTTCATTCAGTTCCTTTGTGTGCCCACATTCCTTCCTTTTGGAGTGAGAATTCTTACTCTGTGCCGTTATATGTTAAATGTATTTAACTTTCTTTGTGATTTTCTTTGTGATTAAGGGGCTCACAGCTAAGAGTTTACCTTGAGTCTCAGAAGAGACTTTAGGCTTAAATTTTTCAGCAGTGCTGGCACCATTATGACTCTGACAGTGCCTAGAGATAGACTAAAGATATTTTGTGTAGTACTATAGATAGGAACCTTTTGAGGGCAGGGCTGGAAGTTATGGTTTAAATCTAAAATGTTCTCTCAAAGTTTCATGTGAAGAGGTGGGGGTTTTAAAAAGTGATCACATCATGGGGACACTACATTCATCAGATTAGTCCACTGATGAGTTCACAGCTGATTGTGCTGTTCAGAGATGGAGCCTGGTCACTGGGGGGCATGACTTAAATGGTTGCTGGCTCCTTCCCTCTCTCTCACTGCTTCCTCACTGCCATAGGATGCAAAGTAGTCCTCTGTGAGGTCCTTCCATCATTCTGTTTCTGCTTTACAGCCAGCTAACATTAGATTAAACCCACTAAAAACTGAGGCCCAAATAAACCCCTTCTCCTTTAAATTGCAGATATTGAGGATTTTGTCCCAGCAACATGAAAGTGACTATTGCAGAGGGGTTCTGTAAACCTGGTATAGGGTGGTTCAAGTAGCCAGTCCCACTGGCCTGAGTGCCTGGCAGGGTTCTTTCTTGTGGGAAAATTCTCCTGTGAAGAACACCTTGGGGGACCTGTTGATGGCTCACATGAGTATGCTGTATCATCTGGGGACATGGGCAAAGCCTTGTGAATCACTGGGAAAAAAAAAGATTCCTGGGCTTTTACCAATTGTCTTCTTTGACCTCCAAAGTTGGGTTAAATGGTTTTTTGCTCTCAAAGGACAGTTTCCTGGACTTTAAACACAATTGATAATGGATTTCCCTGGTCCTATGATGCATGCTGTCTTCTCACATTTCCCAGGTTTAGGATGCCATTACTTACATTTGATTTATTCTTTTAATATAGAAGTCTGCCTGCCTGCTTTGCTTCCTTCTCTTTTTTTCATTAGTACACATTTGCAGTACCTCATGAATATATTCATTGTGGGTAGTTGGTACATGCACAGGACACATCTTGTTTCTTTTTACATTCTTTCCCCTCCCTCTCCCTTCATCTCTTAGTCCCCCATCTCCTTATTTCCTATTGTCTTTTACTTTGCTTTTTGATTTATTTATACTTTAAGGTTCTCATGTAAGAGAAACTGTATGATTTTTAAGCTCAGATGTCTGATTTATTTCGCTTAACATTATGGATTCAAAGTGCTTCCATTTTCCTACAAATGACTGGAGTTTGTCCTTTTTTAAGGCAGAGTAGTACTCCATTATATATATATATATATATATATATATATATATATATATATCACATTTTCTTTATGAATTAATATGTTGATGGACTCTTTCTTTCCCTTGTCTTAATTTAGCCAATGATATTTTATGACTGAATAAATCAAGACTTAAATATTGAGTGATCAACTTGTTAGGGATAGCTCTTTCTTTTACAGCATTCATGATCCCTTTTCTATGTTAACCCAGGAGCTTAGTGTAGTGGTTTTGAAACCCATCTTTTTAAAGGAGGACAAAATATTATCCCTATTTGATCCTTAGTCCCCTTCCTAGAGGTTGGCAGTGTCACCACCTGGCAGTCCACATTTCTTTTTGGCCCAGTTCCCAGTATTACAATAGGTGCTCAGTAAATGCATATATGATGAATGCATAAATAATTAGGTATTAATGCCCCTGTTCCAAATAAAGCAAGGGTGGGATTTGCCAGATATCTTTCAGGATTGCTGCAATTCTTTCAAATTATTGAATATAGGAAGACACTGGTGGAGGAGGAGGAGGAAGTGTTACCACCGTAAAAGTAATTTGTATGTGTGATTGGCACCATGTGTCTTAAGGTCCAGGGTGAGGGGCAGCAACCATTTAGACAAACTTCTCAGGGTGACAGGGACACAAGAGGACGAATGGATCTACTTATTCCTCTTGAGACTAGGATTGGGACAGACACATTGTCTCTTCTGTCTCATTTGATTGGCCAATGCAGGTCATATAGTTGAATTCAAAATGAGCGGATGGAGAGACAGACTTTGCCCCTCAGTGAGAAGCGTTGCAAAGTGTCACAGGAAAGGCATGGCCACAGGAAGGGATGAAGACTAGGGGTTTGACAATATGATCTACCTATGTTAATCAGTTTTCTGTTACTGTAATGAAATCTCTGTGGCAGGGAAACTTTATAAGGAATGAGGTTTATTCAGCTCATAGTTCTGACAGTCAAGGGCATAGAACACTTATAGGCTCAGTTCTGGGAAGGATCTAGCAGCATCGCGGTGTGGGCCTGTGCAGAAAGAAGAGATCATAACATGAAACACAAAGCCAGAGTGATTTGGGAGTTGGCTCACTGTTTTAACCACTCATTCTCGTGACAGCTCAAGAGTCCCAGGAGAGCTACTTTTATCCCTTTGGAGCACAGTTCTCCCAATGACCTGAGGACCTCCTGCTAGACACCACCTCTTAAAGATTCCATCATTCTCACATTCTCACACTGGTCACAAAGCTTCCAATACATGAAGCTTTGGGGACACACTCAAACTATGTCCAAATGCTACAGCCCCACAAGGCAATGTTTTGACCAACGCTTGCTAGTTCACAGTACATGAGACTGGGATTAGCACTGAGAACAACAGAATGGAATGTGTATGGAGCCAAGCACAGCGTCTGGTGCACTATTATCAGGGGCCGACTAGGAATTCGAACACAGGTCTCCTGGTTCCAGTTCTGGGATACTTTGGACACATCACATGGCCTCCTTTCTACAAATTCGCACAGGCAGCTTGTCAAAGCCAGGCTTGTCCTGTGGCTATCTTTCCCCCGCCCCCGACTTTTCACCAGAGGTACACCAGCCAAACAGAGTTGGTGTCATGGGCTTGACGGGTGTCAAACCTTGTATGTGAAGAATGTCCCAGTTATACACTTATCTCATTACCAAGGAGGGGGGAGTGTTTATTCTCTTCAGGAGTGAGGCTCTCTCCTAATTAGTAGGTGATTCTGTGAGATGAAGCCCAGGTGGGGAATCAACGTGGGGGTCTGGAGTGGTGCTCTAGCTGTCCCTGATTACCCCAATCCCCAGCTGGGGTGAGGACCCCTCACGTGGGGTGGGAAAGCGGGGGGAATATTAGTTTCTGATACAACGAGAGACAAGAGAATAATTCTACGAGGCCATGTAGAACAAGCAGAGAGAGAAAAGCTCTTTGAGTGCAACAAGGAGCGGGGTTTTAAAATTTCATTTGCACAGCAGCAGGTCTTGCCAATTGGATCCTTTCCAGAAAGCAATCTGCTAAGTCTGACAGTCGGAAGAAATGCCGGGCTGCTGAGCGAGGAGAGGCTGGGTTTTTTTAAGGGTTTATTTTTCATCCAGGTCCTTTGTGAGCAATGGCTTTTTTTTATTCTGTTTTAAAAGAAAAAGACATGCAGCGATCCTCTTTGTGAGGCGGGAAAGGGCTTCCCTGACCATCTGGGCCTCAGAGGGACTCAGGGAGAGGCGGCCTTTTGTCGGGGCATTCAATGCCCGCGCGGCCGCCGTTTATCTTTGCTGCCACTCACACCAGGCTGGCCTCGCTGACGGCTGGCCCAGGGCACACGCAGCAGCTCGGAGCAGTCCTCCGGGCCCTTATCTGTGTCACGGGCAGGAGGTCGGGGGTTGGGGGGACTCTGAGCCCACCCAGAGGTCCATTGTGTTGGCTGCTCAGAGCGACAGATCAGCTGCACAGACATTTCTGCCCAGCCCTATTCTTCAGCGTGGTCCCCCCCCCACTCCCTTGAATCCATTCCCCTTCCTGCCAGTGGGGATGGGGGTTTTAGGGTAAATATGGATTCTAGGCTGAGGCCAGCTGTTAGAGAGCGTTTCATTGCATACACACACACACACACACACATGCTCACACATGCTCACACACTCATATGCACCCTTCCAGCCCCTCCTGTCAGCCAGACTCCAGAGCCTGAGCAATCTTTTTATAGAAATGCTGAGGTGACGAGGCTGCCTTGTGGTGGGTCCTTGCCCGAGTGCTGGAGCTGTTTGTCCTCAGAAAATTGCACTGCCACAGTGCTGGCTAAGGAAACTTGGGCACGCCCAGCTCCCCAGGGGCACAGAGGGCTGGCTCGAGGCAGATTTGGCAGAGAGGGTTACAGGGGCCTAGCCTAGTCAAGGGCTCATTTGGGGTGTCATTTTTACAGCTTACACAGCACTCAGTGTTACACATGTCATTTGGTTCTCATAATCACTCTGTGATAGTAGTCAGGATACACATCTGTCCTATTTCCTGGATGAGTAAACTGAGGCACAGAGAAGCTTTGCTAGCCTGATTGTACCAGCAAGAAAACTGAGCAAGAGTGAAATGTGTTTTATCTAACCCATCTCTTCCCACCCCAGCTCCTGAGACTCCTGTATGGCACACTACTTGTACGTTTGCAGGTAGCTATTTATAAGCCTAACATGTTTCAAACCAAGCAGACTACTGGATGAAGGTCACTTCATCTTGTTGAGGTGGCAAAGCTGCCCTATACATCAAGGAGGCAAGGACTTGGGGATCAGTGTCTCCCAGGGACTGTGGTCCCTTAGGTCACAGGTACTGAGAATAAGCCAGGAGGAGATCATGGGTTGTGGACAGAGGAACAGATCTGAGGGAGTCTAGGCCTTTCTCCCTGGCTATGACAATGCTGTGGCAATGTGAAGATGGGCAGGGTGAGATTCAAGGGGAGGGGTGAGGCAGAGGCTTGGCTGTATCATCCTTTGGTTAGCTGGGGTGTCTGGAAGCACTTGACCTGTGTAAGCCAGCTGTGGAGAAACATGGCAGTTTCTCCTCTTGGTGGGCATGTCCATGGAAGACCCAGTTGCTCATGCATCTACAAGAGCATGGCCCTGTGTCTGGAAGCATTTGGCTCTGGAAGGGCAGTTTATGACAGTCCTGGGCATCAAAGAATGAGGTGCTATGAGCAGGCAACACCTCCTCCCCTCCCCCCCAGCCTGGCTCAGGAGGGGACCAAGAGTCCTAGCAGTTGCTGCAGGGTTGAATATTTCTCTGGCATTGTCCCCAGTTCCCCCACCATCTGGGCTTCCTAATACAACTGGAGGTTCCCAGTTCCCTGCACCAGGGCTGAAGGTAGGGCTCATTTTGAATGACCATTCTGTGGTGAAATATTTTGAATGTCACCCCCACGGAGGCCCCATCGCTCACTCCCATAACCAGCATGGGCTTTTGTTCCCACCCATTTGAGACCTCTGAGCTCAGAAATGCCAACCGCTCAGCGAATTCGGGTTAAGTCGGCTTTGCCGCGTTCTATGAGCTGTGTCACCGCCGCCCAGAGAATAATAGCATCTCCCAGGATGTTAGGAAAGCAGCCCCTGTTGATTTTGCAGCCCTTGAATAGCAGCTTCGTGGCAAACGTTTCTGATTTGTGCAGAGGCTTTCCCCTAGCCCCGGCCCCCGAGAGGCCGGTGTAATGCTTCTTTTCATGTGGCAGGATCGGATATGACCAGCGTGGGTTCTTTCTGTCAGATATTACGAGTGGTTATTACTGAGGCAGCCCAGCTGCCGTGCGGGGCTCGGCCCTCGCTCCGGGTCTGGCGAGGCGCTGCTGTCGTATCTGAATTTCTTCATCTGCAAGATCTGAATCCAATCTAGTCACTGCAAGCCTGTTTGTGTAGCAGAAGGGAGGGGGGAGGTGAGGGAGATGGGGTGGGGGAGGCCCACGTGAGGTCGCTCATCCTTCCCGCAGGCTTTGCTGGTTAATGAAATCCCTGATTTGTTGGCTGGGGGAGGCCCCCTTTGGCTGACGCTGAACAGCTGATGGGGACATCGGTGTGTCAGGATGCCAAATGGTGACAGTTTGGACCTGCACCAATGGAATGGGGTGTTTTCTACCCTGATTGCCTCCAGTTCAAATGCAAGTGGGCTTATTTGAGTCAGGTGGATCAGAAAACAATCAGAGAGAGAAGCAGAGGCGGCCCTCAGAGCTGCATGCGCACTTGTGTGGATGTGGTGGCGGGCCATCATTTGTAATTCCACATTTATAGAATCTGCAGGGCTGTGTGCGTTTCTGAGCTTTATTTGAATCCTGATGCTCTATAGACAGGCCAATTATTTCTCCCTTGGGGAATGCAGGCCCCAAAAGGAAGAGGCCTGAGCCCCTCCCCCAGAGTCTGGGGCCAAGCTTTGTGTAGGAGGGAGAGATATTTCTCTGGTAGGGAGGGAGTATAGGGTTGGGGGGATTCCCTAATATAGTATATGCTGAAGCCCAGGTAGAAGTGGATATTCTTTCCTTTTCTGGATGAGAGAGTATTGGGGAGAACATATCAAAAACTAAGGTTCCCCAAACACTGGCTGCTGTCTGAAAGCCCTGTCAGAGGGCAGGCACGTTTGACTGCCTCAGCTGCAGCTTAAAGAGAGAGGATTAGGAAGGATCTGGCTGTGCCTCCTCGCCCCCTCCTATTTTTGTGCCTTCCTTTGAGGCCCTCCTCAAGGATGGTGGGGGAGGGGGGAGAGGCAGAGGCATATGGGAGCAGGACGGCTCCCTCAGCAAGGTGTGCCTTACCCTTGGCCTGGACTTATTTCAAATGAAAATCGGTATGTCCTCCCCCACACCCTGCCCCGTTCACACTTGCCCTAAACACATCAACTGATAAGTGCTGATAAGTTGATCAACCCCAGTATTGCTGTGCTCCATCAGTCCAATAGGGCCAACTCTGAGCACCCCGTCGCTGGCCAAATAGACAGCCAGACCAGGAAGGTTGAAGGGGTCATCTGGGCCATGCTTCCTTTACACCAGGGAGGGTTGGGGGTGGCTATTCTCCTGGGTGACAGTGAAGCCAGACACTCTGCATAGAGCACCCCTAATAGTGCAGGAGGAGGCAGAGGCCCTCCTTGGATTTGCGTCCTTTCTGAAAGCTCACTGCTCCAGGAGAGTTCCATGCACTGGCCACTGATTCGCAGTTAGGGGAGGGCCAGGACTCATGTTTGCTCATCCAGCTTCATTTTTCATTCATCCATCTGAGATTAATCACCTCCTGTACAGCCAGCATGGAGAGGAAGAACCGGCATGGCCTCTGCCCACCAGGAGATCAAGATGGTGGCCAGATGCTAGGGCTGGGCTGTACCACTCCCAAGACTGAGTGTAAGTGCCTGGGTCAGGTTGCAGCTGCAAAAGGGGCTGCTCCTGTGGGGGGCAGGATGGGAAGAGCAATTGGTTAAGAGAAATGCATCAGAAAGCCAACTTTGGCACTAGGCCTTGAAGAATAAGGATTTCACAGTGGAAAATGACATTCCAGGCATTGAGCATGAAGAAATCATTCCACAATGAAGAAGGGAGAGTCACTCTAATTATAACTGACACACTGATTTAAACATTTATTCACTTCAACCACACAAATATACACGTGCTTGCACACTTGCAGGGCAAACAGCAGGGAGGGGGTGTCCTGGGGTCTCCACCTTCAGCTGCAGCTGGATTCCTTCTACTGAACAGGATTCTGGTTTTCTGACCTTGTCTGGTATCCCACTCCACTGCTACTCCATGCATTCCAGTGGCCTCTGTGGTCTGTGCTTAGTGTCCGATTTAGGTGAAGGTATCCTCTGTCTGGTCTGGAAAGAACTTGGTATTTGTTCCATCTGGCCTGTTGCCCTGGAAGCAAACTCTTGATAGAGACTTCCTGATTGGAGAATGCTCCATCAAGGAGTCAGCATCCATCCCTGAGAGGGAAAGCAGGAGGTGAGAGTGGGGAGAGAAGAAGTTGAACTGCAGTGTGGTTGCTCCAGATGAGCAGTTGATTCCATGGGGACCTCTGTGAACTGTGGTGGCCCACCTGAGATTGGTGTGAGGATGCAGGGCCTTTATATGCCAGCATCCACCCATCATTGCTAGCTGGCTACCCATGGGAGTGGATGTGACCGAGGGTAAAACCAACTCTGCTAGCAATTCCAAGGGGAGGCTGGGCTAAACATCTTCAGAAGGTGCTGCTATCAGCTAGAGACCTGGCAACCTCAGCTGGGAAGGAGAATCTGGGTGGGGAGACTTCACCAGGTCCACTGTGAATGGCCCCACAGAACCTGCTGCTTTAGATGAAGGCCTCCAGATGGGAGAGGGAAGAGCCACAGTGGACTTTCAGGTTAGGGGAGGCTGGGAGATGATTATGACTTATGGCCCTGCCTCAGGTCCCAGAGGCACCTCCAGGCACCTCTAATAATTCCCAGTCACACACACGGACATGTACCCAGAGTGGTCACTATGTCCCTGCTTTTGATTCAAGTTGTGTGTGTGTGAGTGTGAGTACTAGAGATTGACCCCAGGGGCTTTGTACTAAACTACACCCCTAACCCCTTTGCCCTTTAAAAAATATTTTTGAGGCAGAGTCTCACTATGTCACTAAGTTACCCAAGCTGGCCTGGAGTTTGCAATCCTGTCTCTGGTTTCCAGAGTTTCAGGATTCCAGGCCTGCACCAGCACACACACTGGCATGATTGGACTTTTTAACATATGACAGTGATCCTTCTCACCGAGTCTGAGCAGAGAGAAAGCAGCGTGCTCTCAGCTTCAGCTCTCAGTTTCCTCTGCTCCTAGCTTTGTGAAGGGATCTGGTTAAGAATCACCACCCTCATCTTTCATGTGAGAAAACAGATTGAGGGGGTTCAGCAACTATCTTGTGGTATACAGCTATGTGTGGGGAACTGAAACCCCAGAAACGGCAGTATCCTTATAACAATCATTGGCAGAAGAAGTAACCCTTAGGTTATAATCTAAGGGTCCTCACTGTGGTAGATAAAATTATTGTTTCTTGCTGTGACTCTATCCCTGTTAGGGAATGATCCATCCATAGCTTTTGCCATGGAACTTGGCAGTTCTTCCTACTAGTGTCAGTTACTATTCATACCCAGTCGGTGGGCCACTTTGCTATGAGAATGGCTTTGGCCAATGGAATATAAATGGCTGTGATGTGGATTGAGGCTTTCCATATGATTGCACAGTTTGGCCTGGTCTTTTATGCTCTAACTATGGCCCTGTGCTGCACTTTTGCTGCATAGTTATCTGTCTGGATGAGTGCAATAGATTTGAACCAAAATTTACAGTCTGGAGCTGAGTCCAACGGACCTGAACTCAGTTAAGTTACAGCTTACCTGTAGATTGGTGAGTGAGAAAGGCAAATGTTTATTGTCATAAGCTACTGATGTTTGGAGGCCTATTTGTTACACAGGAGGTTCATAATGCTAGCTGACTGATACATTAACTCTTATTGTTCTCTATAATTATTGGGAAGTATACACACACACACACACACATACTCAGGCATAACTCCCAAAGACTCTCATTTAACAGCCTAGGGTACAGCCCAACTATTAGTGTTTTTCTTTATGGCCCCTAGAGGATAGAGGATAAGTCAAGGCATACCTATATGTGTTAGTCAGGGCTGTACCTTTGCAAAATTATGAAATCTTTAATGTACATTACTCTCTTTTCAGTGCTCCTCTGTCTTAGGGCTCTGGCCTCTTGTCCCTATGAGTGCCCTTTCTTTTTTCCTTTAGACCTTTTTTTCATTGTCTTTCTATACCACAATGTGAATTGAAATAAAGGAGTTGCTTTCCCCGGTATTATTTGCAATTCGAAATTCATCTGTATACTATGGAATAAAAGACTTATCTCCAATTAAAAGATTTGTAGGAAAAACTGGGCAGAAAAGCAAAAGAGTTTTGAGGTTCCAGGCACGTTATCCCCAATCCCTTCCATACCAGGCTACCAGACCTACCAGAAGCGAGGGGGCACGGGATGGAATGGAAAGTCATTCTTGTCAAGTTCTGAGACTTGAATTGCTCATGGAATTTGTTCCAATGCACAGAATTGTGTGGGATCCAGCCATGGTGGTGGCCTGCCTGTTTGGGGGTCTTCTGGAATGTTCCAGGGGAGTACAGCTACTGTTTTTGGCAATTGATGCTTGTTTTCCATACCCACAGGCTCCCCAATCTCCTAGGCCACAAACCAACCCTGAAACAAGATGGGCCTCCCCTACCTTTTGATCCTGAGATCTCCTCAGCCATTCCCTTCACCCCCTCATTGCTCCTCAAGGTCCAGATGGCCCTGCTTTTGGCTCTCCAACCCCAAAGGGCTGATCTTACCCTCTCTTGCAGGCAACAGAGCTTGATTATCTACAAATGGGCCCAGACCTTTAAGTCACAAAAACTCCTTTTCACATTGGCTTCAGGGAAGCCCACATGGGCCTGGCAGCTCTCCACTTTTTATCCTTGAACACAGAAGGCCTATTTCATTTAGCCTGGTGGCATGTCGTGCCTCACGGGTGACTCACACTCCCAAAGGGAACCTGAGAGAGTCCCTCCTACTGCTCTAAATAAAGTAGCAGGGAAAATGCAAGTTTAATCTCTGGCAAGCCATTCTGCTATTACCTCTTTCCTCAAAAGTTCAGGTGTTAAAAGAGAAACTGGCATTTAAAAAAGCAATATCAAGCACTATTCTCAATACATATCTGGTGTTTCTTTTGGGAATTGATAGCACTTGGGGTGGCATTGCGATATACTTTACAGGTCTCCTTTAGAGAGGAACTGGTTGACCTAGCCATTGGAAGTGGTGATGTGCCTTCAGTAGGCAGTGTCTACAGGGACTACCTCAGCAGTAGTGACATTAGGTAACACCTCCTTCCTAGGACAAAGTAATAAATTAAATGGTGTACAGATGTGGCCATTTCAGCCTGATGCAGGAAAACTCTAAGGGTCATTACAGCTTCAGGACTCTCCCTGGGGACTGAGGTCAGGACACTCTGGAATGGCCAGGCCCCCTTTTGCTAACAATGCCCTGTTCCAAAGGGCTGCTGGTCTAGTGCAGTGGTGGTGAACATATGGGGTGCGTGCTGCAGTGGGCTGTTTGTCATCATTGAAAACTCTAAAATCTGTCATCACTGGTCTAGTGTGAGCTGAAGAGTGTCACCCTGTCCTTACCTTCCTGGGATTCTCTGCTGGGCTACAATGGACTTCAGTCTTGCTTGATATTTGAGACAACAGTCTATAGACCTGTGGTCACAGGTTCCTTGTACCCAAGAGGAAACATCCACATTTCTTAGCAGTCATCATCTTATAAGAATACATTCTGTTCATCTTTTGACAGATAGTATGCGTAATCCTTAGAAGAATTAATTCTTGATAATGGGTGGTCTCATAAATGACTAGGTAACACACTCAGAATCACCAGATGATGAGGATAATAATAATTATACCAAGACAATAGTGCTATATTTATTTTAAATAGTTGTTTACCTTCATCTTCATAGAATGTGAAATGGGGTTATTAGCAAATGGGAAAATTTCCTGCTTCTTATATCTTCCCTTGTAGGAAGATCCTTTCTGAGCACCAAGATGGACCAAAACCTGCCCAGGTGAAGTACATGGAGGGGAAGTAAATGCTATGAATTGGATGGAAGGTGTCCCCCAGAGGCCTCGTGGTCTCACCAGGCAAGGAGGGCTTTTAGAAGGTGAGCGAATCAAGAGGGTGATATAGCTGACTTGCTGTTGGGAAGTGGGCTCTATTCAGAAAAGGTAGTCACTGGGGGCATGACCAAGAAGGGTTTATCTTCTTTCCAGCTCCTTCCTTCTTTCCCTGTTTCCTGGCTGCTATGATGTAAGCAGCTTTTCTGCAACTATGCCCTCTGCCATGCCACTTCAGCCTTGGAACCAGTTGTGGACTGTAACTGTGCACCAAAAGTGGAGGAAAACCACTGCAACCCCTGCTGACAGCCACTAGGAGCACAAGTGAAGCCATTGTGGGTGTGCAGTTGCGGCTGAGTCTCCAGATGACTACAAGTGACCCAAGTGACCCACATAGACACACTTCCCAGTCAGCCCACAGACTCCTGAGTAAAATAATCAGTCACGGTTCTCTTAAACCACTAAGTTTGGGATGGTTTGTTATGTGGCAATAGCTAACTAATACACCCTGCAAAGAGAGCCAGCCAGAGCATGTAAGAGAAGTGAATATCAGCTCCCCTGGGGCTAATGACATGTGCTTCACTCCAAAAGGTCAATGGTTGAGAGAGCTAGCTTGGGATGGGGAGCTCTGTAGTGTGTATGGTGAAGCTGGTTTTGGCAGCGAAGTTCTAGAATCCTGGTATGGCTTCATAGTACTTGTCACTACCCTTCAGAATTTGTGTTTTCCTGTGCCCAAGACTCTGATGGCCTTGGTGGAGGTATGAGACATGAGAGCATTAAAAAGCAGGACTCTGTAGTTTCAGAGTGTGTCTTAGTGTGTCTTCTCTTGTTATTGAGACAAAGTATTCAACAGCCCACATTAAAGAAAGAAGGATTCATTTTATTTAGCTCAGTTTGTAGAAGTTTGTGTCCATAGTTGGCTGGCTCCAAGGCAGGGTGGTTCATGACAGAGAGGCAACCATTCATGGTGGAGAGAGATAGCAAAATCAAGGAGAGAGAGAGAGAGAGAGAGAGAGAGAGAGAGAGAGAGAGAGAGAGAGAGAGAACAAGTCTCTTTCTGTCTCTTGTATTGTATGCATGATACCCAATCCATGGTGGGTGTAGGGTGTAGCACTTACTCCCTTAATCCCAGCACTGGACCATGAATCAATCATAAACTCTAGATTCAGTCACCTCTGAACCTGCCTCCCATGATTGCATGAGGCTTTGGGGGTACATCTAGACACAAGCCATAATGGAGTGTTTCTGTACAGGGAAGAAGTAAGAGGTGTTGGTCATCATGTACCCACACTCAGAAGTGCAAGCTTGGGGGTGTGACTGAGCCACAGAGAAAATGTGTCATACAGGAAATCCCCCAACTCATTATTTAGAGTAGAGAAATGGTCCTTCTAGCAATCAAACCAAAAGAAGAGTCTGGGCCCTGTGATGTTTTCAAAGCTAAACTATAGTTTTGTCTTTTGTGTGTGAAATATAAAAGAATGAATGAACAAGACCTCATGAATTGGATTGGGGAGGATGGAAGGCAAGACTTGAGGAATGAAAAAGAGAAGTCTTTCAATTATTAAGTCTATCACCTAATAAGATTAATTTCCAAAGCTTACAGAGTGTCTACTGTATGCCAAACAGCATGCTAAGTGCTTGGCACACCTTGTCCCATTCACTCCTCATGACAATCTCTAGCAGCACAGTACTGTGATCACCCTACTCCATGACAGACCTAAATCAATTTAAAGTGACATAAAGTTGGGTTTTCCCAGAAGCAGAACCTGAGCCAAGACTTGAGCATAGGTGGTAAATGAGGAGTTGATCTTGGAAAAGACCAAGTAGGAAGAGGGACAGAGAGCTGGGAGGAATAAGCAGGTTACTGAGCAACTGGTGAGCGGCTAGGATTTGGGCTTACTGGAGAACTTTGGGAGAGCGTGTAGAATGCACTGCAGAGTTGTCTTACCCACTCGTGAGGGAGCCCAGTGTATCCCAGTATTTTCCTCCAACTCTTGATAACACTGTCTTCAGAGGTGAGTCCTCCGAATCTCACCTTTCCTGGCACTTCTGTCCTGCCCTGTGGAATGCTCTATTTGTTCTCACAGTAGAAAAAGCCTTCAGGCTTCCCACAGTTTCCTCCAGCATGAACCTTACTGCCAGCTTGTCTGGGGCCAGTGAGTGCCAGTGCATGCAAGCTGGGCACTGGCAGCAGCTAATACCTTAAGGACTTGTCTGGGGGTCATCTCAATGGTAAGTGGTGGAGCTGCAATTTGAACCCAGTTGGCATGACTCTGGGTGTGTGCCTTTGACCTCTGTGTTCCCTAGCTTCACTATTGATGGAGAACTGCAGACACAAGTAGCTTCTTTTTGGAAGGTCCATTTGGAAGGGTGTAAAAATAATCCTTCTAATAAAGGTAAAGCCACACTTCCACACCTTGAAAGGACATCAGTGAGTCTATAAAATAAATATATCCTTCCATGGGCCTGAGCTGCTGCTGTGGTTTTAGAAGATGCTCTTGGCAGATGTTGCCTGCTGCTTGAAGCTCTGCCAGGTTCGTGACAGCGTGTGATTGGCCCTGTCCTGGCAAGGGGGCTGTGAGTGAAGGCCCTGGGGTTTCTCACCGTGGAGAGCAAGGGGAGCTTCTCCACTGTAACTGCCTTCAGTGGGCTGTGGTAAACCAAATGTGTAAGCGAAGCATGGTAAAGCCAGTGTGCTAAGACTAATCACCTCTGGTTAGGTCCTCAGCATGGCTCTCCATCCCCAAGACATGGCTGGCTTGGGAACCGGACATCATGGAGAGTGAATAGAGCCACGGGAAGGGGCAAGAGTGGCAGGGCTGATAACCTGGAATCTCGGAAAGCACAAACCGAACCCTAAGGAAGCAGAGATTACCCGGCTGAGCTGGGGAGAGCCTTTGCAATCCAGCCCTCAGGCTATCAGCAAACCCAACCTGCCTCCAGGCGCTAGGCCCCCAGTGGGCTGAGCAGTGTATGGAATTGGGAGAAGCAGCTTTGGGGACAATCAGGGTCTAGAAGTGGTAGAGCCCAGGGCAGGCATTGTTCCATGCTTATTCTTTGAAGGAAACAGGTCCAGCTGCCTGAGCCATGCTTGCCAAGAGGGAAGGGTAGTATTTCAAAACTGGTGGCAAAATAGGGGCAGGACAAACAGCCATCAAGTGTGGCTTCTGTCCCTTCTTTCCCATAATCAGGTTGTGTGTGTATGTGTGTGTGTGTGTGTGTGTGTGTGTGTCTTTCCCCTGCCTTCTGCATCCAAGTCTTCAGTTTCTATAGCGGATGCATTTTGGAGCAAGCAGGAAATACCTTGCCATCTCTCTGGAAATAGATGTTCCTTGCACAACTCTCATCAGTATGATGAAGAAACAGAGAGCAGTTCTAACCTATTGGTGCATTTTTCTAATTACCAGATTGATTTACCAGAGAAATCTCCCCAGGAATTTGACTTCTCGACAAGGTCTTTACAAGCTCTGAATTTGTTCTCTGAAAAAAGTCTGAAGAAATCCAGACAGATTTGGGGGAACTGGGTCCCTTTAATCAGGGCGCAGAGCTTATTTGTTTTCTAATGGAATCTGAATAGAACTGAACGCACAGCCACTCCGTGCGGAGCGTATTCGTATTTTTAATTAACAAATTAGGAGCTATTTTGTTCCCCCTTTGAACAGCAGTCATGTGGGCCTGGTTCCTTTTCGGCCAATTTAGTCAACTCGGATGATTTTAATTACAACAGTCACGAGCACCAGAAATTCCTGCGTCTGACAGATTCGCGACCTGGTCCATTGACTCTCATTTAAAAACAAGTTCTCCATGAACAGAGATCTCCGAGGGCGACAGTGGACGTCAGGAGAGGGGGCTGGGTACCGTGCCTTCCGGCACAGGCGGCCTCACTTTCCACGTTGAGATCGTTAGTCCTGTTACAAGGTGGTCAGCTGTCGCCGGCCGTCTTCCCATTTTTAAGAAACAGCAGTCTCCGCGGAAGTGATTGGGAAGCGCGCCGCGAAGCGCTTTGAAGCCCCTGGCCGTGGGGCTCCATCTCACTCCCGTGCTTCTCAAGCTGCAACACACGCAGGAACCCCCTGGGGATCTTATTAACCGGCAGACCCAGATTTAGTTGATATGGGGCAAGGCCCGAGTTTCTGCATTTTCGATGAACTGGCTAGTACTGCTGGTCCGAGGACCACACTTCTTTGAGTAGTAAGGCTTGGCTGATTTGTCTATTTCTGAAGGGTTTCAGAACCTGAAAGAAAGCCAGTGGTCTAAAAGACGCTCGCATAAAGCACAGGCCTGGTGACCAGGTTTGGGAGTGGGAAGACAAGTTGGAGGGAGAATCTTGCTTAAGTTAGAGCATCTCTCTGGTGTGCTGCAGCAAGAGAGCCCCCGACCCTCTCATGCCTAATCCTCCCTCAACATGTTCCCTATGCATCTCGCATGCCAAAACCTTGGAAGCATCTTCTGTAGCGTCACCTTCCAATACAGGACAGATAGGTCCGTGGGCAAAGAAAGGGCCCTCCAGTAGGCTCGTTGAGCAGGACGCCTGGGTGAGGTCTGAGACTTTGAGGGTTGATGGAGCTTGCAAATCACACTGGGAACAGAGTCCATTCTGGAAACAAATCTGTCCCCCAGCCATCCTAGTGCCAGCAGAATGGATGCTGAATTAGCAAAGCTGAGAGAACCGGGGAACACAATGTTCCCTGAGAGGTTGCAATCAAAAGGGTCCCAGCCCCCCACCCCCTGCCGAGGAGTCTGTGAATTTATGATGTGTCGACAGTTTGAGCCCCAGCACACAGCAGTCTGATGGGCTACAATTAGGAGAGTGTGTTAAGCCCCTCCCTAGTCCTCCATCATGTATTCATGGAATTTATGTGGTTTCAGCAAAGTGAGCAATGTGCACATTTGGGGCAGGAATTTTAAAACTATGATGTCATCATCCCTGGAGAGGTGGCCAGGAGAGGAGAAAAGGATAACAGTAAAGACGAAGTAAAAACCCAAAGCTGACTTAGATTTGGATTCAAAACAAACTATGTGTCATAATTATTTTTATGGCATTTTTGAGGCGATTGAGGAAACTTGGAGCACTAGGTGTTTGATGGTCCAGGGTTTGTTAATCCAGGGTTGTCAGAATGGTATTATGGCTACGTTAAACTGACAGTCCTTATCTTTACCAATGCATACTGAAATATTTATGGATGAAATGATCTGATGTCCAGGATTTGCTTGAAGATAATACAGAGATGGCAGAAATAGATGAGGATGTGAAAGATTGATCACACATTGACAATTGTCAGAGTTGTGAGATGTGTGCATGGGAGTTTATTATGTAGGTATATCTACTTTTGTATATGTTTCAAATGCTCCATATTAAAAGGTTAAAAAAAAACTCCTGGTGCACATCGTTCATTTTGCTGATACCACATATATTCCACGAGTATGCGATGGAGAGGGGAGGAGGAGGGAAAAGAAGAGAAAGCAAGAGGTGGGGAAATTCAATATTGTGGAAAAGATACTGCTTCCTATATCTTGAGTATGGTCTGAAGGTGCCCCTAAGGGTTCACATATTGGGAGCCATTCCTTGATGTGGGGGTGTGAGACATTATGGAGCTTTAAAGACTTGGGGGCTGGTGGAATGTAATTAGGTCACTGGAGGCACTGTCTTCGGAAGAGCATGTTTGGATTCTGCTTCTTTTCCACTTCTAGTCTTACTATGTGCTATCTTCTCGAGTGTGCTCTGCCATCTGCCATGATGTGATGTAGCCATGGGGGCCTCCCCAGAGCAGAGCAGATGTTGGTGCTGTGCTCCTGGACCTCCATAACTGGGAGCTAAAGAGCCTTTTTTCTTTATAAGTTCCCAACTTCAAATATTTTGCTGTAGCAATGAAAAAGGGACTGATACGTTGTCTCCTTTTCTCCTATACTCTGGGCTCAGAAAGAGAAGGAAAATGATCAGAACATGATGAGCCAATCCAACCCCACCTTGGCAGTGCCGTAAAGCAAATGACTGAGACTTCACTTTTGAAGAATGTGTGAAAGCTTTAGTCTTTTACTCTGTCTGAGGAAAAAACCTCAACCTATTCTAGAATATATTTCCATAGCTCTGATTTATTTTACCCATTTGTCTCTGTGAATATTCTTCTGTCTTTTCAGGTAAGTAGGAATTTAGGGATGACATTATTAATTTGTTAATCTGGGGGTGTCAGAATGGTCCTCACCCAGGGTTTCTAGACCAGCAGTACCAAGCAGATAAGGAGCTTGATCTTGAGAATGTTAGCGGTGAGGTTCTGAGTTGCAAAGGTGGACTATACAATGTCCATCATAGCCAAAACTAACCATGGTGACAGCGACTAGTTAGCTTTGAACTGAGTTGTCAGGGAATGGTGAGGAGAAGGATAATCATGTGACTGGGTGGAATAGGAAGGGGTACAGACATGTGTTTCAGTAATTTCTGCTCACAATCACCAAAGTTTCCAACAATGGCTTCCTTTGATAGCAGAAATCAATCTGGCTACCTTTAATAATGATTAAATTTTATTGAGCATTTACTATGAACCCAGCACTGTGCTACCACATTATATGATTAGTACTTTTGATGGAGATGTCATTATCATTCCCATTTCCAGATGAAAAAATCATGGCCTAGAGAATTTAAGTAACATGCTCAATTTTATACCTTAGGCCCTTCATACACTTCACATTAGCCCTGACCCCGTCAGGGTTCAAACCCAGTTCTGTACCATGTCAGCATCTACACTCTAGGGATTTTTCTCCTTTAGAAGGGGATTGCTTGAATAAGGTGGGTGAGAGTTTGTGATTCAAAGAGCAAGAACTCTAGCCTGGACTTGGCGAGATAAATGAGAAGGAGAAAATAATTGATCATGCCTTTGTGTCATCCTTGAACTTTACATGTTAGGATTCTGGACTTTATGGAAGGTACTGTTCTCTCCACAGTAGCACCTTACCTTCCGGGGAGACTGAATAGTGGACGTGGTCGGTTTTGCTACCTGAGCCTGTCCAGCTGCAAATCCCTACACTTGAACACTAGAGAATTTCCCTTTGTCAGTAGCACCAATGATTAGTCTTGATTGTGGGAACTTTCTCTGATGTCTGTAGCTATTTTAAAATTAGGTAAAGACCTTCATACCGATGTTTTGTCCTGTACACTGCTGATAGGAGAGTAAATTGGTCTAAAGCCCTCACACAGCTGCTTAGGAATACTTGTTAATGCTAACCCTAAGTTACCCCGCCAGACAACAACCACATTGGTACATATATGCCACGGAATAGTCATAATTAACATCTTGATTCATGATCATTCCAAACACCCTTCAATATAAGGATGGAGAGCTAAGCTGGAATGTAGCACAGCAGCAAAATGGAAAGGTCATAGAGGAGCCTCATAGACAAACTGTTGATCAAGGAAGACAAGCATGCAAAAATATGTAATGTGCAATTTATTACATTTATATGAAATTCAAAAACAGGCAAAATGTATCTATGATGATAAGAATCAAAACAATGGTTGTCTTTAGAAAGTGATTGGGAATAGGCTCAAGGGGGATTTCTGGGCTGCTGGGGATGCTGTTTCTCTTAGTTCTTGAATTAAAACAATATATATTAGCTTTCTCTCCTTTTCACTTGGAGTAGTGTTTACTCTCTTGATTTTGCAATTGCAAACTATAGCACTGATTCTAGAAAGTTTAAGCAAATTTGTATATGGTGGTGGTATATGCTTGCAATCTCAACATTCTGAAAGGCCAAGGCAGGAAGATCACAAAGTGAAGTCCAACAGGGGTAATTTAGTGACTTAGCAAGCCCCATCACAAAATAAAAAAAGGGCTAAGGATGTCACTCAGTGAGAAGGCCCTGGGTTCAATCCCCAGTACTGAGAGTGTCAGCAGAAAAAGTTTTATTAAAATATATCAATTAACTAGGTATTGGATCCCAGGTAGGGCCAAACCTCTGGCCTTGGTTGCTTCAGAGCCAGAGCAATGCACCCAAGACAACTTAGCAGGCAGCACCCAACCATGCACAGTGAGCATTCTTCTTGAAACAATCCTGACCGTTCAACCTAGAACTCAGCACCTTTGACTCTCAGCAATGGATACCAGAAACTCAGACTTGGTTGTCTCAAATCAGATGCTTCTGTCACCATTATTCCACTAAATTGATGCACTTGTCTGGGGTTTATGCTTTCCACTGGCCATATCTGCATCCTGATCTTATTGGGTGTGAATGATTGGTGGAATGCAGGTCATGTGCCTGACCCCTGACACAGAGGATCCTGGGAATTGTAGTTTGTAGCTTTCATGCCCTCTGTTAGAGGAAGGCAAGCTAAAGGTGTTGTACTGTGTGCTAAGTGAACCCACCACACTTGCCTTTTGCATTTTTTCCTTTTCATGGGGACCTAAGTAGTCAGTACTAGGAAAAGGGTGCAGCAAAGTCTTGTCCCTAGTAAAAAGGCTGGTTGCCCTTGTTCTATGTAGCATTTGTACATTTAGCCCTGCATGACCCCCCTTCCACCCAATACCCTGAAGCAGGCTCTGTTGGCTCCAGATGAATTCCTTCACATGGTTGACTGAAATGACTAAAGTCACTGATTTGGAAAACACAGTAGAACCACAGGCCAAATTTCACCCACAAGAGAGAAATATGAATAACTCGCAGGACACCTGAGGGGATTTGTTCGAGTATGCTCTTCTATTATTTCCTGAAAAATTCAGAGCCTTCGACTTAGAAATTGCATTTGACAATTGATGCCGATTTTCACCAATTCAATCAGACAGATACATTTTGATTCATTAATGTGCTTTGTAGGGAGGCCACTGTATTTATGTGAGTGTGGCTGGAGAAGCCTTATGGGGTAGAAGTTGAGAGGTGGAGGTGGGGAAGCTAAGTGAGAAATCGATTTGCATCTGAGAGGGAGTGGGGTTGAAGGAGAAAGAAGCATGGAGAAAGCCAGGTAGATGGTGCAGACCTGATGCTGCCTGATGGAAGGCCACCAAGAACATGACCACACTCATCATGAGCTTGGTGACGAGGAATGCTTTGTGGACTCTCAGGATTTTGATTCTTCAAAACTGAAGGAACCTTAGTATCTGTATTCTTAACAGACCTTCTTGATTATCATAATGCAGCTGGTTTCAGGAAGTAATGGTGTGGAGGATCTGTCAAAAATCTGTATTGATAATATCAGAACTCCTATGTATTAGTCAGCATTGTCACTGCTGAGATCAAATATGTGACACCTACAATTTAAAAGAGAGTAGGCTTATTTTGGCTCATTGAAAGATTCAGTAAATGGTCGGCTGAGTCCAAAGTAGAAACACCAAGGGGATGGAGTGAGTGGAGTGAAGTTCCTCTCTTCGTGGTAACCAGAAAGCTGGGCACAGGGGAGGAGCACCAGTGAGAGAGCTGTCCTGGTGATTCCCCAGGGACTTATTTCCACTAGCTGGGCCCCACTTCCTAAATGAATACCAGTAGATTCCTGTAGTGCTCCCATGACCAATCACTTCTCCAGGATTCTCTTTATTCAGTCAAGTTAACTATGTTTTACAGCTGGACTCTGTTAGGCTGACCTGCTTTTAAGATAACTTCATGTATATTTATTTATTTCTTCTCCAAGGACAGTTTTGAGAGGTCCTCATCTCTTGACAATTTTTTCAAGATTTCCCAACTCTCCTCCCCACATTAAGGCATTTCAGAAATGGAGAGATTTATAGAAATAGATATTTCTAGAAAACACATGCTCTCTCAAGGTGATGTGAGAATGTTTTCAGCTGCAAGTAACAGAATGGTAAACTGAATCTACTTCAAATAATGTGAACATCCGACAAGAAGTTTGGTTGCAGGGTTGGTTGATTCTGTTTTTTGGATAGGCCATTAAAGGTGGAAGGTCTTCCCATTCTTTTCATTACCCAGAATATTGGTTTCTAATCTTCAGCTTGTTTCCTCATGGTCATAAAATTGGTACCCCAACTCTAGGCATCATATCCTTACTAAGTAGGACATCACGAGAAATTTCTCTTTACATGCCATGTTTAGTCAGAGAGGAGGATTTCCCCAGATCTATAGAAACCTTCTCCTCAGGTCCCATGGCCATGGTCTGGCCACAAACAGATTGGGAAGGTGACTATCTGGCAATTTCAGTCTTTCTGAGTAGTTGAAATCTGACAGGAAGAAAGAAATGTGAGAGGTAGGGCCATGGTAGAGGCAAACAACAGCATGTCTCATAACTACTTCTTTGAGTAGTAATGAAAAGTGTTCGAGGGTTTTGATGGCTGTGTTTCCCTATCTTCCTGAACAGAGAAACTTTCCCCAGAATGAGGTAGATTTAGCATACAGCAGAGTAAAGCAAACTTCTCAGGTCTGAATTTGGGTTGTGTGAATTATTGGCTGAGAGATCTTCGAGGAGCTACCCTTTCTGCTCCATTCCTATAATATGAAGACCTTCCGGTTCAAGCCTTCAACACCATGGTGGTCATTGTGTCCCTGCAGTGTGGCAGCAGTGTGCCTCAATATCTGGAAGTCAAATCACATCTTCCATTGGCATTGCACTTGCCATTACCTTCTTCTACTTTTTTACTTCTAATTCTGTTCTGGGCTGACAAGTCTGTATTAACTTGTCTGTTAGAAGTCTGTATTGAATATGAGCCAGGAAGCTGAGAGTGAGGGGCTAGGAAGTGTTACCTCCAACATTAGTGCAGTGTCTAGAGTGGCTGTGACACTTGTTTTTGATGAGGGAGGTGGTTGATTGATTGGTATTTTTCAAGATCTTTCAATTTGAAAATCATCAAGCTTACAAAAAAACTACTGAAACAATATGTATATGCATATATTCCTACATACACAAGTCATTAAGCATCAATAATTCTTGATATTTTACCACATTTTTCCTCTCTGTATATGAGCACACACATATTTATTGTGTGTTTTGTTGTTATTTTAGGTTGTATATCCTTTATCTGAAGTGATTGGGACCAGAAGTATTTCAGATTTTAGACTTTTTTGGGTTTTGGAATATTTGCATATGCAACATGAGATATCTTTTGGATGGTACTGAATATGAAATGCAAAATTCATTTGTAGTTATATACACCTTCACCATGTAGCTGGAAAATAATTGATGCAATATATCCTGCATTGTGGCTGGGCCCCATCTTGTGAAGTTAGGTGTAGAATTTTCCATTTCTGGTATTTTGAATTCAAACTGTTTCAGATTTTGGATTTTCGAAGTAGGATACTCGCCCAGTATTGTTGCTGCTGTTACTAGTTTTGGCATTATTTTGTGGCTGAACCATATAACAGTGAACTGCAGGCATCATGACTGGATCTTATCCTTCCTCCGCCTAACTCTTAGGGATGGTCACAAACTTTATGAAGCCTCAGTACAGAGACCAAGTTCACCAAGTTTGACATTAAGACAATACTGTTATCTATTAGATAGACCTTGTTCAAATATGGCCAATTGCCCCAATAATGTGCTTTTGAGTGTTCATTCTTCTTTTTTTAAGCCAAGCCAAGATCCCATGTTGAATTCCATGAGACTTTTGAAAGCCACTACCCAGCTAGGGTATGTGTTCTGAGAGCTTGGGGTGCCAGAAAACGCACCTCTGGGTAATTAGTGCCTGTCTGAGTTGACAGCCAGAGAAGACTTTCAACTTTTCAAAAACGTTTGTCTCTGCTTTCGTCTCCCTTGATCCTTACAACAGCCGTGTGCAGGAAGCAGGGCACAGGTAAGCCTCTCCATTTTATGGGTGAGGACAGGAGCCATTGAGGGTCATGTAGCAGGTTCTAGCCAGTGGATCCATGCCACGACTCTGGCTTTGTACTCAGTCCTCAGCCTGTCCTCCACTCCCCAGCAGACGAATGGCAGACGAAGGCTCGGCCAAGCCTCCTGCCTGTGGGGCTTTGGCCCTGCTGCTGAGACTACCAGCTGTCCCCCGGTTGGCACTTGTCCCTCTGGCACCAGGGACTGGGCAAGCAGATGTCTAGAAGGAAGCGAAGGTCGCAGACAGAAGTGACTGGGGATGAGATGAACCTTCTCTTGTTTCCAGCATTAGTAGTATATTTCTCAAGACTTTGAGCACTGCAGTGACTTTCTAAGCAACCAGCATCTCCGTCTCTTATGGAGAGGCTGGCTCAGTGACCTTCCTGGTCCAGTCTGCCCTTTGCATCCAGGATGCTTTGCATTGCACCTGGAGCTCATTGTGTGTCCCTGCTCTTCTAGAGGCCAGTATCTCACACCTCCTTATTTAGGGCTTTTTCTGCCTCTGCATATAGAAAGAGGAACGGCGCAGGGCTACCCCAAACCACTGTCCCTGGGATCAAGCCCCTGCCTATGTATTGGTGCATAAACACCTCAGTTTCCTTTCCCTTCGGGCAGGCTGTGACACATGTGAACACTGTGTGGTGCCAGACTGGAAACTGTTTATTATGGGTTTGCAATGGGAACAGCCTCTTGGAACTTAAAACATCAATTTCACAGAGTAATTATGTATCTCTTGAACCCAATAATCAAAAGTTGGGGCTTGGTTTTTGTATGTTTTGTCTTAATTTTTCTAATAATTTATTTTTATTGTATACTCAACAATATTGGGAGAACCAAAAGGTCTAAGATGCCTTAGAGATTAAAAAGGAAAAAAAAAAAACCCTAATTCTTCACCAGACATTTGAGAACCATTCTGTACTGATTCACAGTGGGATTAAGCTCTGAGTGGGCTGCTTGCCATTACAATAAACACATGTTTTACTGAGGACATGATCTGACTGTGTCCCCAAAATTTCATGGGTTGAAAACAATCCCTAAAGTCATATGTTGGTGGTATTTCAAGGTGAGGCCTTTTTAAATGATTGAGATTAGAGGGAGTCATGAGGATGGGAACCCCAGGATAGCATTAATGACTTGGTAAGAGGAAGAAGGATCTTAACTAGCATGCTACCATCTGCATCAGGCAATTCCTCTACCATGTCACAATGAGGCAAGAAGGCCCTTACTGGATGCCAGCACTATGCTATGGGACTTTCCAGTATCTAGATCCATCTTCTAAACAAACTTCTGTTCTTTATAAATGATCCAGTCTCAGATGTTTTGTTACAGCAACAAAAAATGGACTAAGATAAATGCATCTCTTCAATTCCCTGTTTCACTTCACAATGATTTTCTCAATGCTTCCTGGGATATCTGATAAATGTACTCTTTACATCTGAAATCTTATCTCAGAATCTGATTCACCTAAGAAAATGACTTCTCTTATTTTCCAGTGAATTCCAGAACCCAGTTACCATCTTGGGCTTTTCAAATGTTTATATTTTTTGAAACAAAATGCTTAAGTTTTTATGTGTGCATAAGTACATTTTGAAAATACCACAAGATTGTAAAAATATTTCAGGAGAGATTTTTAAAAATTCTGCCTGTATCTTCATTTATTTAAAAATGTAGTCAGGATTGGGAACTCCTGTAATGTGATCACCTGTACTTTTCCATGGGCTAATTTCACAAAAGCGTGCACTGGTTCATTGCCTTCTCCCCTCTTGCTCTACTCTGCCCTCACCAAAAGTTCAAAGGTTGCACATGCTTTTCATCCTCCTCCTCAGCTCCAGGGGTTTTGGGATCCTGGGAGATAGATACCAGGGCTATGAAGCAAGATCATATTCATTCTCAGAGTCTTCTAAATACATGGGATTTCAAAGGAGCTGATCGCAAATCAAAGTAAAGAGCCATAGTCTTGGCTTTGTTCCCTGTCTGCTGTTTGTATATTTTATATTATGCATGGGCTGGGGGGTACCCATGATGGGGCCTGCTGGTTATAACCACAATCAATCAATCCCAACCTATTTTCAGGACCTGCCAGCCACCGGGACAACTTCCAGAACTAGTGGAGCCCTCTTTTCCTTATTTAAAGACTGGTGAAAGGACACAAAAATACTTCATGAAAGGGTCAGGCTGACCAAATGACAAGGCAGCTCAGGGCTGGAGGTCCAGGCTGTCTTAGAGACATTAGCACTTCTGTTTCTGAGGCCAGATGATCAGACTGGACATCAGAGCTTCATTTCACCCTAGTAGTCAGGATAAGGTGCTGGCTCAGCCTTGCAGCTGAGATACCAGAGGGGCCAATGAGACATTTAATACTGATTTTTCTACCACTTTTGCAGTCTTGAACTTTGTATCTGGCCAAGACACAGTGGCCAAGGAGTCCCTATGCTGGGAGAGGGGGCTTAGGGCAATGCTAGTGACTCCACAGAGGAAGGTGCACTGCAGCATGACTAGGAGGCATACTACACCAAAGCAAAGGTCTACACTGTCACCTTTATGTCATGTGCCTCTGGGAACAACAAACATGGCCCACTGTGCTTCTTTGAGCAGGAAAACTGGTCAGTATTCTACTATATGCCATCAGGTTAGGATGTCCACTATAATCCAGGATGGCAATTACATTTGAGCTTCAGAGAAGCAAATAATGTTTTTTATTGCAAGAATATCTCAAGTGGTGCATGGAGGTGAACTTAGAAAAAAGAAAAAGAAATTTAAGAAATTTGTTACTTATCTGAAATTCAAATGTAATGAGCCATCCAGGATCCTTTTTTTTTCTGTAAGAGAAACTGAACTCAGGACCTTGCACTTGCTAGGTAGGTGCTATGCTGCTGAGCTAAATCCTCACCCCCATCCAAGATTCTTGTTTGCTTACTGTAGCTGCAGCTCAGTCTTAGATACTTGTGCCCATTTTTTTATGCTCTCTGTCACAGCTTGGAGTGGCTTTGCCTGTGATTCTTTTTGGCAGGCCTGCTGGATGTGCATAGGAGTTTGCCTCCATGACCCAGGGCAGGGTGGTTCTAAACCGATCAGTGTTGCAGAGCCTGGCTCTCTTGCCTTGGGCCTGCCAACTTGGGTCTGATACTGCACACTCAGTTGGCTTTGTTACCTCACCTGTCCTATTCCCTGGCTTCTTTACCAGATTCTCCTGTGATCTCTTCCCACAGAACCACTTGCTTCAGAATCCACAGCTCAAGGTGTAAGAGAGCTCTAGGAGGAAGGGATCTTCAGAGGATAGAGATGTGGCTGATGGAGAGTTTTTAAGAGCCTAAGAGACAACACTAAGAAGGCCTTCCAGGGAGAAAGGCCCATGATCCTTGCACTTAGCTCATGTCGAAGAGGGAGATGGGGAAATTAAGCTACCCTGACTCTTTCCCAGAGATGGAAGTTGGCTTTTCTGGTTGGTCCCAGTCTCTTCAACTCATTGCAACTTCACAAAGTCTGAGGCCATAGAACATTTTAGATTCTGAAAAGCTGGAAGGGGGGACTTGCACACATTGCAAAAGATGATGGCAGGCAGCCACTGGGGTCCAGCAGGACCAGTCTCAGCCCTGAAAACAAGGAAAGGTTGTTCTCCGCATTGGCTGCACATTGGTATCAGCTGGGAAAACTTTATACCATTCTGATGCTTGCATCTCAACCCCAGAGATTCAATTTTAATTGGTCCAGCTGTGGTATGGACATAAGGATTTTTCAAAGTTTCTAAGAGATTCTATTACCCAGCTAGAACTGGGAGTCATTGAGCTAGAAGGTCCTGTGCCTGGCTGGAAAACTTCAGGGTACCTAAGATAAAATGGGATGATGGTTGTGGAGATGGTCAAGGCATTGGGTTCATCATCTCAAGTTCTGGGTGCATGCATTTTGGGAAGTCACTGAAGTGGGTCTCAAACACAGTAGCACTGGGAGTACCTGCACAGTGTGTGAAAACTCAAGTGGTCAGGCCCCACCCCCAAGGCTTCTGATTCGATACGTTCCGTTTCCAATAAGTCCCCAGACAGGTGGAAACTGCTGTTCTGGGATGCACATGTTGAAAACCACTAAGTTATAGTAATCCCTTTATCTACAGTTTTGCTTTCCTCTGTTTTAGTTATCTGCCCTCAATCACTGTCTAAAACTATTGAGTGGGAAATTCCAGAAAGCAACAATTGGTAACTTTTAAATAAGTTTCACTATTGCTTTAATTGTTCTGCTTTATTATTAGTTATTGTTGTTAATCCCTTTGGGCCTAATTTGTAAATTACACTTTATCATAAGTATGTATGTATAAGTAAAAAATATAGCGTGTGTAGTGTCCGGTACTATTTGTGTTTTCATGTATCCACAGAATGTCTTGGAACATATCCTGCATGAAGAAGAGGGGATCAGTTATATTTGGAGTTGAGCTGACTATGTGGAGAATGTGTTTCACTTTTTTCATTCATTTCTCATGGGTTTATCCATCAAAGGTGTTACTTAGTAGCTTGTATTAATCAGTTTTTTCTGTAATCATGTTGTATAGCAAATGGTTCCTAAATCTCAGCAACCTGCAGCTGAAAACACTGACCCTATACATGCAGATCTAGAGGTTGGCTACAATTTCCACTGTGCTGGGGCTAAGTTCAGGCTTTTGTTTGGGTTCATGCTTGCTCCCACACATGAGACAGAGCCAGGCTGAAATAGTAGCAGCAGCAGCTACTTGGGGCATGCTCTATTCATAACAGTGAGCTTCAAGAGAGCTGGCAGATGCTTAAAGTTTTAACTTATAACTGACACATTGCATTTTCACCCACATTCCATTGGCCAAAGTAATGCCCATGGCCAAGCTCAAAGTCAGGGCATGGAGAGATACATTTTGACTGCAGTAAACAGTGTCAGGGACAAGGAGTAGAGTGATGAACAAATAATATTATCTATCACAACTTTTTAGGTGTCAAACCCCACATGAAGTTTGGAAGAAACACAGGTTGGTATGGCACACAGGGACAAAGATACCAGAAGTTCCTAGAAATGAGATGTCGGACAAACAAGCAGCGGGAACAGGAGATGGGAATGGCTCTCGTTGTTGCAATTCTCCCTTTCCACATTGCACAAAACCAAAGTCCCTGGGGTGAAGCCAGGGCCATGTGTGGGTACAGCTGCCCTGGCCCACAGCTGCAGGGCAGGCAGCAAAAGAGAACTGAGTCTGAGTCTGGGCCGGAGCAAGCTCATTCCAGAAAATCCAAAGTGTCTGGTCTAAAGCAGAGAACAACTGAGACTGAGAATTGTTTCTGTTTTGTTTTTTAATTGAAAACAGCATGAAAAACAAGAAATATGAGTGAGTCATCAGGGGAAGTGAGCTTGAAGTGCTCTGTGGAGGTGAGAGTCTCAAGGAGTAGGAGTGTCTGATGCCTACTACATGGAACTGCATGCAGCAAAGGCACTCTGAAAGCCATCAAGTGGGAGGACAGGAAAAAGGAAGTGAATTTAGGCAGAAGTGAGGGTCTCCTGACTGTGGCACAGTTGTCATATAGAAGTTTGTTAGTAGATGGAGGTCACATGGTAGCAAATGCAGTGTCAGAGTTTGGGGTGACAATTCCAAGGGGACACAAGTGCCTCCCTTTGGCAAAAGGTTCTTACCTTTGCCCCAGTCCATTCTTTACCAACCCCCTTCACCCCACCCACCAAGCTGGCACTCTGCCCAGTGCTCCAGGCTGTCTTGCTGCCCACAGCTGTCTCTGTGTTTCCAGGTCACTGAGGTTTTATTACCTCTGAGGTTCAAGGATTTTTTTCCCCCTCAAGTAATTGCCACTGAAATTATGTGGTTTGATCTTGGATTGATTACAAAACTCAGACTCCCAAACAATGTAACTTTAGTGTGGTGAGTTTTCTGGGGCCTTGGGGCCCTAAACCAACATCTCCAGTGCTGGTTTGAAACACACAAACTGTCGGGACCCTTGCTTTTCTGCTGTTCTCCGTTTGTGCATGGGGGTGATGCCTGCTTCCAGGGAGTCTCTATTCTGCTCTCTGAAGTTGGCTCAGGGTCTGGTAGTTTGCTAATTTTCAGAGAAGCACAGGGAACTACTCAGGAGAGCACGCTTGAGCACTCCAAGGTTGTACAGGTCATCTTTCCAGGGATCCCTGCTGAAAATTTGGCTTCTGGGAACCTGTCACCACATCCCTGAGGCCTTGAGTTGGATGAGCAGATGAAACCAGAGAAACCTCGATTCTATACAGACATCAGGAGAGGAAAGGAGAGTTGGCTCAAAGCATGGAGGGGTAAGCATATTTGTGGCACTATGTAAACATGCTCAGCTAGACAGTTGGGGTCCAGGCTAACTAAGGCTGAAGGGCTGGAAGAAGAAGCTGCAGGGGAAGGAAAAGCGGGTGGCTTGGACTTCATCTTGTGGGTACTGGTGGCCATAAGAGCCATTAAAAACAGGAAGTGGCATCTTGCAGACTTTGTCAAATTTCTGCCGAGAGATCTCTTCCTTTGAAAATGGAGGAGATGAGATTAGATTTGCAGGAACCTCAGTTAGGACCTTGTTACTGGAAACTCAAGAAATGGAAGATTCCAGGACAGCCTGTAGTTATTTTTTTAGCAGAGAATGCAAAGTCAACTTCCTAAAGGAACTGGGTAGGGAAGTAAGGGAATGAGCAGGCTGATTTTTTCTTTTCTTTTTCTTTCCATAATGGCGTCTGAGGCTTTGTTGTGCTCTATGCGGAAACACTTTGCTTAGTAATTACATATAAAGACTCTCCACTTCCACCAAGATATATGTTCACTCCCATTCACCTTAAAAACACCACTCTTTATTGGCCTGCACCTTTGATAGAGATATGGGTCTAAGAAATATTTTCACTCTCCTATTAATAACACCACACCAGATCCACACAATAAGCAAAAAAAAAAAAAAAAAGGGTACAGAAAATTGCAAAGGTATGTCCAGATCCAAAGTGGGTGTGCATAGCTTCCATGCTTCAGGTGAGGCCAGATTTTCTAATTTTGTAAGAGAAATGGAAAACATACTTTCATATAAAATCTTTCCAGTTTTAGACATTGGTGCTATGGTCTAAATGTGTCATCTCAAAATTTATGTGTTGACATTTGCTTAGCACTCTGATGGTATTAAGTGGTGGCCGATCCCACTAAAATTCATATGTCGATGAGTATTTGGAGGAGGGGCTCTGGGAGCTAGGATAAGATGAGGTCATGATGGCTTGGATCCCATCATGGCATTATTGGCTTTGTCAGAAGAGGAAGAGAGCTGAGCTAGCATGCTGCTCTGTTTTGCTGTGTGATGCTCTCTGCCATGTGAGGATGAAGCAAGAAGCCCTAACCTGATGCCAGCACCCTACTCTTGGACTTCCCAGCTTCCAGAACTGCAAGCTAATAAACTTGTATCCTAAATCACCCAGTCTTAGGTATTCAGTAATAACATCACAAAATGGACTAAGAGGATTAGTTGCTAATTTGCATTTCTTACAGTGCTATTGAGACCAAGTGTAGGCTGGTCTTAACTTTTACTTGATTCGCAAGATCTTTACTGGGGCTAATAGTTATGGTTTGGATCGTAAATGTTTCCCAAAATATCACATGTTGAAAGCTTGGTCCCCAGCTCATGGCACTATCAGGAAGTGGTGGGAACTATAGGAGATAGGTTGCATCTGGTGGGAGCAGGTCACTAGAGGTGTGACTTTGAAGGGGATATTGGGATTCCTGCCTCTTCCTCTTTCTTTGCTTCCTATCTGTGATGAAGCAAGCAGCTCTGCTTGCCACTTGCTTTCTTCTGTGACGTTCTGCCTTACCTTAGGCCCAAATCAATGGAGCCAGCTCACTATGGACTGAAATCTCTGAATCCATGAGCCAAGATAAGCCTTTCATTCTTTAAATTGTGTGTGTTGGGTATTTTGTGACAGTGACAAAAAGCTAACATTCTGTCCTTAGATGTGGGATTGTCAGTTTTTCCTGAGTGGCACCAATAAGATAGGCATATCTGGATGCCAGGTTTGTACCAAGGGGCTGGAGATGGGAGGCTGTGGTTTGGGTGGGCATGAGGGTCACCATGGTAGCCTCTGACAACTGAAGGTGGAAGAGATTTTTTCTTCTGTTTGTGTAATTATCTTCCCCTGGGGCTATGCCTGTGAGATGATGCTGCCTGCTCTCTTCACAAAGGAGAGTAGAGCTTAATAGATTGGAATCTAGATGAGCCAAGGGTTCAAAAGGGGCCACACAGAGGCTGGAGCTGTTAGGCTGGCAGGAAATCAAGCCATCTGTGTTTGTCCTCTACAGCTGCTGAAACAAAGTACCCCAAACTGGATGGGTCAGAACCACAGAGATTTGTTCCCTCATAGTTATGAGGCCAGAAGTCAGAAATCAAACTTCTCGGTTTATAGAAACGTCACTGACCTCTCTGCTTTCACCTCTGTGTGTTGCCAACTTTCTTACTTCTTATAAGTACACCTGTCAGTGGACTTAGGATTCACTTCATCTTAACTTGATTGCATCTACCAAAACTATTGCAAGAGGACCGAGTCCCATATGGCTTTGGCTGCCCCAGCTGTCTTCCCCTTCCCCTACCCTCATCCATAGTACCCAGTGATTGTAGACTGTGCCAAGAGTATGTCTTGAGATAAGGGGTAACTATCTGGAACAGCCTGGGCTATGTCTTCTCTGTTAGTCAGATTTCCATTACTATAATAAATACCTGAGATAATCAACTTATAAAGAGGAAAGGTTTATTTTGACTCACAGTTTTGGAGGTTTCAGTCCTTGGTAAGTTGGCCTTGTTGCTTTGGGCCTTTGGCAAGGTAGCATATCATGTGATGAGCACATGGAAGAACAATTTTGCTCACTTTGTGGCTGCAAGGAAGAAAGAAAAGAAGAAAACAAAAGAAAAAAGGAAGTGTCCAGGGTCCCACAATCCCATTCAAGGGCATGGCACAGTGATCTGAAGGCCTTATATCGGGTCCTACCTCCTAAAAATACTATTGCTTCCTAATAGTGCCATGGTGGGAATCAAGCTTTGGCCACATGGACCTTTGGGAAATGTTCAAGATCCAAACCCCAATGTTCCCATTCCTCCTATGTCAGGATGTTCTTTAGTGCTTGTTCTCAGGAATCCCAGTGGTGCTTACAGTATAGAATACAAGGCAGAGAGCTTTTGGGGTCCCTCAGCTACAGAGAGATATGGGGCAGACACAAAAAAGACTCCGTCCACCCTTGCAGCTGTCCCAAAAGCCTCAGAGGACCAGCTCGCCATGGATTCTAGCTCCCGTTTATTCTTCCTGTCCATCTGTGAGCAAGAAATCTGCTTTGCTTGACTCATTGTGTGAGCATCCGGTTTCGCATGGCATGCCAGATGCAGAGAACCTTCATACTTATTTCCAAACAAGGTCACATTCTGAGGTTTTGGGTGGACGAGTTGAGGAGGGACACTATTCAACCAGGACACTGGCCATATTGAATTCCTGACTCATTCATCAGTGAGTGTTGAGGACCAGGATGGCTGGATTGCTGTTCCATCAGACCCTGCTGAGGCCACCTCTGTGACTCAGGCAGGAGCCGGGGGTCCTCTGGGAGCTGAAGAACTACAGGTAGGTCCTGGAACTCAGAAGAAGGCTGGGGTGGGCGGACTGGTGTTGGAGGCAGAAGGTACTCCCTATTCCAGCCCTGGGCTGAGATGCCATCCCTTGTCCCTGCTGCTCCTACCTGTAGGCGCTTATGGGTTTAGGATCTCTGTCCTGACAAAGTAAAAAAACAAGAGCCACATGGCAAAGACCCCCACAGGATTGCAGTGGCTGAGGAGGAATCTCCGGGAAGAAGGGAAGAGCAAGAGATAACTTGCACTGTGAGGTTCTGATGGTTCTGTGGCGATTCCCCAGATGTCTACATGGTTGTGCTTTGGGTGTCCCTTTCTTCCTTGCTGAGCTTCAGGCCTGCTTTTATATCATGGCCCTCCATTATTTCCATCTTTCAGGGAAAGACGTTTCTAACCTCAAATTCTTAATTTTTCCCCATGACCACTTTGTGGCCTTCCTATGCTAGTTTTCCATCACTGAGACAAAGCACTGGGGACAACCCACTTGAACAGAGGTTTGTTTTGGGTCACAGCTACTTGGCTCTGCTGCTTTGGGCTGTGGTGGCACAGCACAGTGAAAACACATGCCAGAGAAGGATTGATCACCTCATGGTGGCCAGGAAGCAAAGAGAAATAGAAGCAGATAGAGTCTCCAAAATTCCCTTTAAGAGTTCCTTCTAGAAGGCCCCGCCTCCCAAAAGCTTCGCCACCTCTCAATAGTGCCACAGGCTGGGGACCCAGCCTCCAATACATGCACTATTGGGGACATTTCAGATCCAGACAATAGTATCCCCCTTGCGTATGTACCACTGTACTGGCCCTAACCAGAGGGTCTCTGGTCTCAGTGGCAGAGGAAACTATGTCCAACTAGGCTTGGTGACAGAGAGCACAAGGAGCTCATGTAACACCTTTGGAGGTCTAGAGTCCCTGAAGCAGAGCATGTGGGATTCCTGAGTCAGAGAAAGCAGTAACCGTCACCAAATCTAACCTTCCTCAGAGTCTGAGTCCTCTCTTACGACTGCTCCCCAGAATCATCCCACGCTTGACTAAACAGGCAGAGACAGGGCACTTGCTACCTCCAAGGAAGCCCAACTCATTTTTAGACAGCTCTAATCTTTATCAAATTCATCCTGATGCTGAGTCAGAATCTGCCTCCCTGGCACCTCACCCCTTAATCCCAGTTTATCCGCTGGGGCCAGAAGTGCAAGTATAATTCATCAAATCATCAACTATCAGAGCTGGAGGCCACCAAGGCCAACCCCTCATTTTAAGTTCCCTCTCTTGCTCCAGATGCCACTTCTAAATGCACCAGCCTTGGCCAAAATTGTCTGCAGTTTGTAATCGTCTGCCTCTTCCCTGGATTTTAATAGTATTTTTTTTTAAATTTCATTGCCAGCCTTGGGTACCCTTTCTGAAAAATCAGGTTGGCCTTCTCATTCCAGAAAGAAAAAGTGCGTAGCAAGAGTTTTCTGTCCAGGTTTGACAAATGGGAAGCTGGTGGCCAGACTCAGGAGCCTAAAGACTGGAGTGGACCAGAGATGTGCTTTCCACAGACACAGTGGTGGTGGCAGGCCTGCCACCCTCCCCCCAACTCTAGATCTGCAAGTGACCCATGGCTGCAAACAGCTGCTGCTCTCTTGGCTCTTCCCTGGCCCAATATAAAAGCATACCCATCATAGTATTTATAGAACTAGTAAATAAAGAATAAAATAGCAAGTGAAAGTAGGTTTTGATTGCCTACGTGTTGGTAAAACCCAGCTGGAATAATTTGACTCATGCATGGAAAAGTGCCTCTGAAGCAGGGCCTTTTTTTAGTGCGCTGAAACTGAATCCCTCCAGCCGCAGATAGAAATTTCTCCTCCTCTAGTTTGGCTCCAAGACTAAGAATTAAAATCTAAAACGAGATTCCAAGAGAACTAATTATTTGATCCCTCGAAATATACCAGCTAGCCATTTTCCAATCTTGCAGACGGAGCTGCTGAATGAAGGAAGAGATGATAATGTCCCCTTTGGCACCTGGCCTCTTTCCCAGAGGGAGATGCATCCTCACCCAGTTGGAAGGGACAGTAACTGTCTCATCTGTCAGAGCTCTGGACATGGCCCCAGGGCACAGAGAGCTGTGTTTTTAGGCAAAATTAGGCACCATGTGAATTTGATTTCTGTACTCAGTATCAAGGGGCTGGGACTAATTTTATATTCTTCGAGTGGTTTTTTGAAGAATGAAAAATCTATCCTTCCTACCCCCAACTGCCCACTGCCTTAAATAAGAATTTGCCTTAAATAAGAATTTCCCTTCCCTAGACGCCAGCTTGCTTGACAGATAATGACCCTTGCTTGTCATAGGAGGTTTCTGTGTGAAGCTGGTGTGGGTAAGGCATCCTGGCTTCTGTCCTAGGCCATCCTCTGGCTTCACGGATGCTGGACTTATTGACCCATGGTGCCGACAGCTGCTGCTTTTCCTCTTGTGACTCCCCCTTCGGCATGCACATTCTGTGTGTGTGTGTGTGTGTGTGTGTGTATGAGTGTGTGTGCCTGTGTCTCTGTATCTCTGTCTCTCTCTTTCACATACACAAACACATACACACCACATAAAGAGCCCTAATATGATAACATTAAGAACTACCTTGAAAAATACTCTGTGACTGTGTGGGCTGACAGAAAGATGGAATGAAGCTATAATAATTAAGTACTGTGCTTTGGGGAGTTAATCCCAGGAGTCAAACACCCAGCAAAAGTTCCTTCACTGTTCTTGACAATTTTTCTTTCCTTCTGGTGCATGTTCTACCAGGGAGGCATTCAACTGGCTTTCTGAGATTTAGTTTTTTAGAATATGTATACCTCTGAGGATAGAGTTCCTAATCACTTATATTTTAGTGTGAACTAGTCTGGCAAAATTGTTTTCTTCAGAATACCTTTTGTTTGCATTAGGTTCCATTGAAAAAGTGAAATTTGGAATGAGAAAGGGGGATGATTCTAGCAATCGTGCACTTTAGGGACCATGGATCCTGAATGAAGAGGAAGGGAAGAGAGACGAGAGTTAGAAAATGGATAAGAGAAAATCAAGAGGCAAATTTCCTGTCCCATCACATTCTGTACATTCTTATACTTGGTTTTCAACATTTTTATGCATTTAAGTATATCTGATTGATTGTGGTGATTTGTCTATGGAGATTGACCAGCACCAGTTCTGAGCAATCAGCGAATTTTTTCAGCCAGTAATTTAGGATGTGTTAACTATGAGACTGATACTCGGAAAGACAAAAAGATCTCATGCATGTGGTCATGGAAAAAGAATCTGTTCCTCCAAATGTAGGTCCCATGGTGTGACAGATCAGGGAAATACTCTTAGGAACACAGATATCTCTGAGGACAAGCCTAGGGGCTCACTGTCAAGTCCCTTCAAACTCCTTGCCATGCCTTATTTCCAGGTCTGCCCCGCTGGGGTGTGTGTGTGTGTGTGTGTTGGGGGGTGCTTTCTACACTGTGGTTTCAGAAGTGCTCTGAACCCCAGGCTGCTGCTAAAGACACCCCTGTTGATGTTCACCACCCTCCCCATGAAAGACTTTGGTAGAAATCTAATTATTCATATTGCAGTGATTGCCAAGACTCCAGCGACAGGAATGATGCATGGCTTCCTGTCATCAGAGTGCTGCTCAAATAGTCAGGGTTCTATGCTGGCGACGGTTGCAGGACCACAGGGCAGAGTGTGAGGTTGAGGACGAAAGTAGACTTCATCACCCTCAACCCTTTGCGGCTTCTTTGCCAGGAGTGACAAAAGCAGTGCAGCAGTTTTGGGAAGTGAAGAAGGTGTTGGTGTCCTGGGGCAAGTGAGCGCCCTGGGGTTGTGTGTGTAAGTTTCTCATGTGGGTCTTTCAGTAGAAGGAACTCATAGTTTCATCAGATTTCCAAAGGGATCCTCCTCCCTCTCCCTACAAAAAGAAAATTAAAAATGCTGTCATAGATAATAGTTTTAATATGCCAGTAAGTAATTTCTTATTAGAGAAGATACCCAAACTAGCATGCTGTGTATGTAGCACAATGATTGCATCCGTGTGGTAGGTACAGCTCTGCAGCAGCTGCGCACTCAGAGGCTGAGTAGAACAAGGATGAGTCCTTACTTTGGCTTCAGCTGTGGTGGCTGGTGGGGAGAATATGCTCACTCTGACCCCTCAGAACCTAGGTTGAGAAAACTTTTGCTTCTACCTTCACCTCCTTCATCTGTCACCCCCGTCACAGCAGGAAAACCATGTGACCTAGAAGCTCAGCAGCCTTCTGGCTTCTCGCTTTCTAGATGCTCTCACATTTATTTGTCCCAAATAAGTTACATGGCCACTAGTTGTAACAACAAAACATGAGGGACCGTCCCATCCAGTCATATGGCCAAAACGGAGAACCAGAATATTTGTAAACAGCCCTAAGGACTACTGCTGTGATCTAAAAATTTTTGAAAGAAATCCACAAAGAGTTCAGTTCATCCACTTTAAAAATTAACAGCAAGGAACATAAAACTGTATTCAACAAATATGGTAGATAATAAAAACAATTCCAGCTCCAGGTTATGGCCAATTAAGATAGAAAAAGGCAGGGGAAAGAGATTGAGAGAGGGAGAAAGAAAATGAGAGGAGGGGAGAAGGAGCCAGAAAGCAAATGAAAGGGGCTTTTGAGGGGGCAGCAGGAGGAGCAGGACTGCGTGCCACAGCAAGGTCTGTCTTTTCTGTTGGCTGAACCCTACAGCTCATTGTCCCACGCACCCCAGGCTGCTGCCCCAGGAGGCCGGCTCGTCAGGAGCGGGCAAGCTTTCCAGTTTCCCAGCACCTCATCTTGCTGGAGATGGTGAAGTAAGCAGCAGGAAGCCAGTGCTCTGCACCGGGCTCCTTGCTAGGGAACTCCCTCCCATTTGCACTTCTTGGGGACAACATGCCAGGGCCCAATGGAGCAAAGCTGAAAGCCAGGCTTGCCTTGTGAGCCAGTGTCCCACACCAGATTGCCCCCCTGCCAGACGCCAGGGTTCCTTTCATGCGCGAAGACCACCTGCGTGCAGGCTGCAGATGGACAAAAGAGTATCAAAAGCGGCAGGAGAAATCTCCTTCCCTAATGCAGTAACTCAATTCTGTGCACGCGTTGAAACTGTGACATAAATATGCTAAGCACATATTTTATAACAGAAAAGACTCGTTCTGTCTCTCTGTACGTCTACAAGTTTTAAAAGCATAAACTAGCCCCAGGGGCTGCACCTCCTCCACCCTACTGCTTTCCCTGGCTCCTGGAGCCAAGCTGTCCCTTTACTCTAGGAAAGCCATGCTGATGAGGCTGGCATCCCGTGGCCACCTGCTAGCCCTATTTAACTCTCACTGTGGAGGAATGCAGAGGTGCCCCAATTCCTCCTGACATTTCTAGAGGAAGGATGGGCTAGGTTGGGGGTGGAGAGGCAGGGGCAAAGGTAAGAATCTTGGGGAGGACGTAAGGCTGGACTGTCATATTTTATGGATCAGTATCAGTTCCTTCCTCACCACTGTTGTCCTGGGGTAGAGGTGACATGCACTTCACTCTTCAAAACCATGTTTCTGTTTACCAGTCAGCTGTTGCCATGTCACAAAGTACCCTGAGATTTAATGATCTAAAACAACCGGCATTTTTATTAGTTGTCACCAGTCTGAGGCTTAACCAGTTGGCTCTTCTGGTCTGGGCAGGGCTCCATACATCTCTACTAGGCTTGCTCAGCCTCAGTCCTCAGCCAGCTGGCATGGGGGTAAGGCTATCTGAGTCTTTTCTTCCTATGGGATGACGGATAATCTGGGTTCCCTGTCAGACTGGGTAGAGAGATACTAGGTGGAGGAAACTGGTCAAGCATACTTCCGGGAGTGTCTCTGAAGGTGTCCAGAGATGATTGGTGGGTTAGCCAGCTTTCTGCTCTGTAACAAAATACCAGAGAAATTCACTTAATGGAGGAAAGATTGATTTTGCTCATGGTTTCAAAGGTTTCATGCTGGCTCCACTGTTTCTGGCACTGAGATGAAGCAGAACATCATGGTAGAAAGGTGTGGCAGAGCAAAGCTGCTCATCTCATGGCAGCCAGAGAGTAGAGCATGGGCAAACAGAGAGGAAGGGCTGAGCAAGATGTAGGTACTTCCCTGTGAAAGATATGGGGTACCATTACACATGAACAAAGGGAATCTTTCTGGGTTAGAAAAAAATAATTGGATTTAAATGAGACAGAAGGTTTTCTCTCTGGCTAAATAGGCAGTCTGGGAGCCTTGATGAAATCATTAGGGATCAAAGCTTCTTTCAGTTTACTGAATTACTACCCCCAGACAAGGTCCTCATAGTCTAAGAAAGCTGCTAGAGCTCCAGTCATCAGGTCTGCAGGCAGTAATATGGAAGGAAGGAGGAAGAAGGGCATATCACTCTCTTAAAAGAAAACTTCCAGTGATCTCAATCAACTCTGTTTTCATCTCAGTAGTGAGAAATCAGCCACACTCCTGAGGTTCACAAAAAGCTGGGCATGTTAATGCTTCTAATAAATTTCTGTGACTAAAGAGAGGAAGCAGAATGGATTTTGTGGGGTGAAGGAGTCTTTGCCAAATGAAGTTCCTTACAAACACTTTATACAGCTCAGAAATCATGAGACATCTTTGCGTAAGTCTCCTTTGCTTAATCATTGCATCTGGGGTCGGTTCATGTCACCTAATTGGCTCAGTTGCCACATCCTAGGCTGCTTCACATTCCCTTGTGAACTCATGCCCTCTTGGACATGCCCTGCAAGGGCCAGAGGACTGGCTCACCTACTTATTTCAGAAATATTTCATAGAAATATTTTTCCAATTTCAACTGAGACAGACAATTGCACAGGAAAGGTCACAAATCTGAAACACACAGCTTGATGATTATTATATATGTAGCACCCCATGCAACCACTGCTCAGATCAGACTAAAGGATATCGTTAGGCCCCACCTTATGCAGAAATTTCCCCCATGCTCCTTTCCCAACCTCCTAGAAGCCTGACTTTGACTTCTGTTACCATCGAGATGACAGGCCCCTCCCAAACTGCTGCTGCCCAGAGCTTGTGCTCTTTGCCTCTGCCCTCTGCCATCTTACATGACCTTCTTCTGTCCATCCATTGGGGCTAGGAAGATCTGGACAGTAAGCTTGCTACATCTGGGTCACCTTATCTGGGCTAGATGGGGCAAGAGGAGACGTGACGAGGTCCAGTATTAAATTCTTCCCACTGAGGTTGATCTACAGTATCTTGTCTCCTGTCTTCAGGGTTAAATGCTCCCAGTTATCTGTTTGGCTGGAACCTCCCAGCGCCTGGGTTATACAATAGCATTAAGTGGTCACAGCCAGATACCTGCTCCTCTCTTACCTCTCATGTGGCATTTTTTAGCTCTCTGGACTTGGTCTTACTTTCTTAAGGCCTCACCCTGCTTCCAAAGATATATGATCTCTCCTGTTTGAGTTCCCCACCCTTGCCACAGCCCTGCTCAGTCATGTTTTCCCAGAAGTCACCTGATCAAAGGAACTTGATGATTTATGGTACAATTTCACATGTTCTCTGTGGCTGCCATGACCGATGAGTGAAAGTTATAGGGAGATCCACTTCAGTTCAATTGAAATGACTTTATGGTGTCACTACTAAAAGTGTAGCCCCTGGTAAGAGGTATCAGCCTCACCTGGGAATGTGTTAGAAATACAGATTCTCCAGCTCCACTTATATTCATCTGATTTTTATTCATTTGTTTTGTTACTGTGCTGAAATAGCTGAGGCTAAGTTTATAAAGAAAAGAACTTTAGCTCATAGTGTCTGAGGTTTAAGGTCATGGCATCAGTGAGGACTCTCTTGACTGTGTCACCCCACAGCAGGTATGTGCAGGTGAGGAAGAGACCATATCACAAAACCTGAAGGCAGAGAACTATTGATGTCACCTAATACCTTGCCTGGCCACACCTCTGATGACTCAAGTACCTCCCTCTTGTCCTCACCTCTTAAAGATCCCACCTTCCAACATGATAACACAGAGGACCAAGATTTCAATGTATGCATCTTTTGGGGACTCTTTCAAACCATTTCCAAACCATATGATGACTTTAGACCTGTTGAAGAGGAATCTACCTTTTCCCAAAATCCCCAGAGCTATGTCTGTCCATAATGTTTACACTGTGATGTTGAGACTTCTGGAAGCAGCTGGACCTGGGTGGCTTCTGTCTGTCTGATCACTGTAACCCAGGTAGAAGCATTGTCCTATGAAGCCTGAGATTCTCTAATGTCTTGACTGTCACTCTCTGTTTTTGGAAACTCCCCTTTCCTTACTAATGATCCAACACTTCTACTTATGAGGGAAAGCCAAAGGTTTTATATAGGTTTGGTACAAATGTATTTGGCAGCAAAACCTGCTCTGAACTGATAGGAAGCTTTTTAAAGTCATTATTTAATCCCACTTTGTATAATAAATAGTCTTATGTCTCAGCATAGAAATATCAATGTGTCTGATTACTCACTGGGAAGGAGGAATTCATAAAACATGGTTTCTAAAAAGTCTTATATTTCTAATACATAAAAACTTTTCAATCCTGAAACTCCTCTGGCCTGAAAGGTTTCAGGTGAAGGATGCATCTCCTTTTCCCGTCTTAAGTGATGCATCCTGTTTCTTTATTTGAAATTATTATTTCTAATAAAAAAATAATACTTCTTCAGAAAATTCCAGACTGGACTAGATGATTCTGTCCCTTGTTCCAGATCACCATGTGCTGTTGGTTTTTCTTTTCCTTTTCTCCTGTACATGTGTACAGATGTGCCCCCAAACTCACACATGCAGACACACATTTGAATAATAAAAATGCAATCACATATTGCATGCCCAGTGCTCTGCATCTCCTGTCCCACTTAAACATGTAGTCAGGGATTTCTCCCCATGACAGTATAGTCATGCACTGCATAACAACATCTTGGTCAATGACAAACCGCATATAGGATGGTGGTCCCATGAGATCATAATGGAGCTGAAAAATTCCAATCTCCTAGTGATGTCCCAGCTGGGGCAGAATATATTACTCATGAATTTGTGATCATGCTAGTGTAAAGAAACTTTCTGCATTGCCAGTAGCATGCAAGTACAGTGCATACAATTATACACCATACGTAATATTGATAATGATGATAAACTACCATGTTCTGGTTTATGTAGTTCTTATACTGTGCTTTCATTTTTACTTTAGAATGGACTTCCTGTACTTATAAACAAGTTGAGCATAGATCAGTATGCTGGGTTATGGCAACAGAAGCCTCAGTCTCCTCATGCTTACTGTTCTCTTGATGGCATCACTTTCTCATGTGTTTGATTTAGTTCTGTGTTATTTCCTTTATCCTGGCCCTGGAAGCAATATAAGATGCATCGTACAGCCTGGATATGTACCAGCTAATCTGTCTAGGTTTATGTAAGTGTCCTCTTTGATGCTAAAAAAGATGATGAAATCACCTAACCAAGGCATTTCTTGGCCATACCCTGTTGCAAAATGATGCCTGCCTGTAATTCCATGCGATCGATATGGTTGGTGCCTGCTGGAGGGTGTGCCCCTACCTTTTAACTGCCAAGGTCCACATCCTGTGGCTTGAGCACTATCTCCATCGCTCTGAAAAGAGTGGGGAAGGTCAAAAGTTAACATCGCTGGGAGCAGCCCTCAACCACTGAGGCCCGGGAGTTGGTGCATAACTTCATGGGTTCGCTTGCATCTTGTGTGAGGATAACTCCTAGAGGTTCCCAGCAGGCCTGAGCCCCGGTCACCCACCGTGGGAAGTAGCTGCATAATGTGCTTTACATTGGTCGCCTTCCCTTCTCCACCCCCCTTAACCTTTGTTTACCTTCCTGTTTCCTCCACTTCCCAGATGTTGCACTCTTAGTCTTGTCTCAGGGTCTGTTTCTGCAGAAGTCAGAATTATGACAATCTAGAAATACCTGTTGCCTTTTTTTAACTGTGGAGTGTGCCTTGGTTTGGATAAGCTGTGATACCTAACACTATTCCCCTATTTCCTACCATTGGGTAATTACAGTGCTGCCAATTTTTCAGTGTTACGGGCAAGGTGTGGAAAACCTCCATGTGCATAGAGTATTGGATCTCAGCATGAATATTTCTGAAAGATTCTTAGAGGTAGAATTTCAGGGTCAAAGGATATGTGTGTTTAAAATTTGATAGATTTTGCTTACAGTATTTTGGATGCTGTATTCTTTTAGTTTGCTCCAACTGACCACACTCTGTCCTGCTTCTCTGTTTGGAATCTGTGTCCTCTTGGGCACTTACACGAAGCTTCTCAGCTTGGGTAACCTAGGACAGGGGGTTTCCCAGGATACAGATACTTTCAGTACATCAGCTGGGACAACCCTAGGCAAACTGAGATGACTGGTCACTGTAACTTCTACTCCTTCAGCCATGCCCTCAGATTCCAGAACTCCCGCTAGCTTCCACATCCGGGGCTTCCCTCCAATCTGTGTTGGAGTCTCCCCTCCTAGCTCACAGGGCACCTTCTGCACCCAGGATCACCTTGTTTCCAAAAACACACATGTGTCTGCATTCTCACAGTTGCCCATCAGGCTGTGATTTGCATCCTGCATCACTTCATGCTGACACACTTTCCAAGAAATGTGTCTTCAGGTCGCCTCATCTTCAGGTAAACACTGTAGTGTTTGCTTATGCAAAGTAAGGTGACTATGATGTTACTAGGTGATAGAATCTCATGTGACCACTAGCATACACTTGATCCATCACTGACTGGAACATTATTACCTGGCACATGACTGTTGTTCAAACACAAACATGCCTGCCCCTCCCCTGGAACTCTCCATAGCCAGTGCATTTCCACAAGCCAGGCGTCAAGCGGAGGGATTTTGCCAGCCTGTCTCTTTGCCTGATCCATTCATTTCTGTAACCCTGGTGATTCTGTCCCCCCTTTCCAGTTTTTGTTAATGGAGGATTGCACACTCTAGACCTTGTGGATAAAATGCGATTTTTATCTGTCTTTCTGTAAACAATTTTTTGTGTCTCTTTCTTCATTTGGAATGGGATGAGTGGAAGAAAGAGCCAAGAGGAGAGATGGAGAAGAACAGATTCTTGAGAATATTATTTAAGCACCCAGAACTAACCAGACTTGCAGCCTCACTGTTTGCCTTGGTTTGAGTCCTTAGAAGCAGACATTGAGACAAGGATTTGATTGTATGTAGGGTGTGTGTGTGTGTGTGTGTGTGTGTGTGTGTGTGTGTGTGTCTGTGTGTGTGAAAAGATCCTGGGAAGCACACACAGATGAGGGGAAACAAGGCAGCATGTGCAAGTAGATCAATAATGGCTGCATTACCGAGACAATTATTCTTGAAACAACTGAGGCTCAGTGCAGTTGGGGAACTCTGATCCTGTGAAACATTCCTTTAAAGTGCCGGGGCAGCTCTTCATCAGCTTCCTGGCTGTCTTGGAGAGGGGGCTGCTTCTGGATGGTTTCACTCACCAGTACTGCCACTGGCCCTCTGTAAGTGCCAGGGCTGCTCCTGTGGCCAGAATGAAAGTCTTGGTATTCAGTGTCATGTGCAGGGGGAGCACATGTGGGAGGGTGTTGGTACCTCCCACTCCTGTCCTCATCTTGCCAGTGCCATTCTGTGCCCTTTGATGCTCGCTCCACTTTGGATCTGCTGTTACCTGGAACCACAAGAATCCTGACTCTCACACCTGCCCTGACTGCCCAGCCCTGGAGACCCTTTCCCTGCTGGTGCACTCATTTCCCAGACCTTTGGCATTGACCACCATTGTCCTCAAGGGCCTCTGTTGTCTTTGTCATGTGTGAATTCCCTTTAACTCATTAGACTAGACCTAACTCACTGGGTGTCTACTACAGGCCAAGGCACTTAACCCTCACACCAGCCCTAGGAGGTAGAGGAGTACTGGAAGCATGAACCGAAGACATTTCTTTGCTCTTTTATTTTTATTTTTTACTGTAGGTCTGTCATCCTCTACTCTGACTCATGGGTTCTCATTTTAACTCCTTAACGTGACCTCCTGCTGGGCACTGTCCCAAACATCCCTCCCCACCATGACCTAATAGCAGCATTTACATTGCCTCCGTTTCCTTTCCCTGTCTGTGTTGGCTGATCCCTGATTTTCTCAACTCCCTGAATTTTTCCCATTTGGATGGAGGGTCCTCTGCTGCTCAGACATCTCCAGTGTGGATTTGCCGGAGTCCAGCTGCGGCAGGGCTAGGGTTTCCCAAAGGTGGACAGGGAGTCGGCGATTGAGAGACAGAAAACACTGCACCCCAGTTTGTGAGTGAATCTGAATCCGCCTTTATTTTTTAGAAGCTGGAATATATATTTGCCAACCCTGGCAGCAACCCCCAGCCCCAAGCAGGAAACACCCCAGGCCCAGGGCCAGGCAGGGACAGTCCCAAAAAATAGGTGTTAGTTGACCTCAACTCCAAGCAGAAGGCGCCCCAGGTTCAGGGCAATAGGTATCAATTAACATTTTAATCTTGACATTTAGTCAGCCCGGGAAATGCAAGCCGACATACCCGGAAGCCCGCAGGAGGAAGAGATGTGTGAGATTATTATGG